>SRLM01000049.1:8642-518509 GCA_015708895.1 Populus ilicifolia
GGGGGAAGAGAGAGTTAAATGAAAAACCAGAAGGCACACCAGAAGAACCAACAAAAATCTCAGAACCCGAGAAACCAACATCCCAAAAGCATAAAACAACAGCCTCATTTCCTCACCAAAAACAAAGAACACAGCTTTTGACTTAAGAAGAAGGAAAAATAAAGGAGAGAATCCATTCAAAAAATCAAAATCTACGAACACGTTAGCAAAAAATTTTAAAAACTCTCAAACAAAAAAACCAATAAATAACAAAGAAGAATACAACAATGAACAAACTAAAAAAAGGTGAGAGAATAAATTAAAAACCCATGAGAGAAAAGTAAAGACCTTGAGGGTGCCATTACAAGCACAAGGAGCTTCCATAGCAAGAACCTCAGCTTCCTCTTGACATATCCTACACTCAACCATCCCTACTTTCTTCAGAGAACATGAAGACCCTTCTTCATTTCCTTTCACAGAAACAACACTCTCACTCACATTACCATCCTTGCTTGTTGCTCCGACACCAACACCATCACTGCTATTCCTGTCTCTTTCTCCATTATGAACTGACTCAAAACAAGTTGAGGCTGCTATGATTCTGTCTATACACACCATGAAATCATCAACCATCTCTCTCTATAATGCGTGTTGATGTTTTGATAGTCTCTCTTTAGCTCTCCTTGGCTTGTGCTTCTCTCTCAAGAAGTGGAGGAACATAAATGGAGAGAGAGAAGAGAGTGGGGCATTGAAAAGGTTAAGATTTCGTGGGGGAATGAAATTACGAAACTGACCTCGTCTTTTATTTCTGGACTTAAGTGGACCTGGTCTTATGGTTTAATTACATTTTTGCCTGAAAACATAAAGTTTTGTGGGGGGGGCGGAATTTACGAAATGGACCTCGTCTTTTACTTCTGGACTTGAGTGTACCTGGTTGTCGGGTTTAATTACATGTTTGCCTGAAAAGGTTTCCTCAGGGAGGGTATTAACTGCTGCTTGCCTGACATAAAAGGAGGCAGGGTTTTTATGGTGCAGTAAATTGTAATAACTGTCAATTAACTTTTATTTTATCTTTTTTTTTCAATTATTGTTTACATCGGATAGTAAAAATAAAATGAAAAAATAATTAAAATACATTATAAATAAAAGAAATAAAGAATTTGACGGGGAGGATTTGTTGAGGAAAATAGTACATATTAGCGTAATAATTTGTTTATTGTCATGGTATAAAAGGAATAAACCAAAAAAAAAGTATTTAGTTAAAGAGATAAATATAGAAAATAAATATATTTTAGAGTAAATTTAAGTATAGAAATATTATCACTTATATTTTTGCCGATTTTAATACTGAGACAGTAATTAAATGTTGCCTGGCGTTTTTAAAGAGAAATATGGGCAACTTATAAGAAATAATTTTTTATTAATTGTTTGAGGTTGATTTAGTTAATTTATTATTTATAAATAAAAAATTATTTTTGTTTTTTTGAATATTAAAATAGTAACCAAACACCATTTAATATTTCATGAAAAAAAATCAATATAAATTATATTAAAAATGAATTTTTATTAGCTATTCAAGGTTGATTTAGATAATTGGCTCTTCATAAACAACCTTAGGCTATGTTCTCACTGCGGTTGGACCTCCCTTTGCTCCAACTACAGTTTTGATATTGCATAGTTAAATCTCATCTATAGTATATTTGCTCCAACACAACTTTAAATTAAAATAAATAAATAAAAATTAATTTCCAAGAGTTGAGCATAACTAGGTGGTTGGGCACTCGAACCATAATGGATATGTGGTACATGCAAGGTATGTAGATAGATTCATGTTAGGAATTGTGATGATTTGATAATTAATATACTATAATGTATTTATTGGTGGATATGTTAATATAGTATGTTGATATTCTAACTTATCAACTATTATATTTGTTAATATGATGATTTTAATATATTGTTAATATGATGATTTTAATCATTATAGAAAAAAAGTTATTTCGAGAATGTTAATTAGCTATGAAAGTAGGATTAATTTAAACCATTTTTAAGATGTCTTCACAGGGAGTTCATACTATTTAGCAATGCATCGATCAAATTCTCTTAATGTTCGAGCAAGTATCAACTAACAATCTGTCTCGAAGATTTTACAGTAATTGAATTTCTTTTATTTCTTTCTTTTTTTTCCCTGCCAGGATACATGGAATTGGATGTTGATTGGGTAACAATGAAACCATGCCTTGATTTGATTTCAGGCTGTGTTTGGAATGGTTTGCATTGTGTTTTTTAAATTTTTATTTTTTTTAAAATGTTTTTAGATTGTTTTAATATATTAATATTAAAAAAAATTATTTTAATATATTTATAAACAAAACATATTTTGAACTGCTAACACTGTCATAGTCTCAAGATTCTAAATAATTAGTTATTAATATATAGTTATATTTAAAAGAATGTTTGGGAATATGATGCACAGTTTATATATATATATATATATATATATATATTAGATTGTTTTGATGCATTGATTTTAAAAATAAAAATAATTATTTTAATGTATTTTAGCATAAATTTTTTTCTAAAAAATAATCGCAATTACATTTCTAAATAGACATTAAATATTAAATATTTATGGTAGCTTTTATTGTTGGGTGTTTTTTTAAAATATTAAATAATATTTTTTTATTTGTCTAATATTAATACATTAAAATAATTTAAAAATATAAAAACTAATTTAAAAAAATACAACTAAACCGCAACACTAAACAAGATTTAAATTTGTAAATAATTCCCACCACATGAGGGGACAAAAAAAGACAAGACTTGAAGATGAGACGGTGACGTATGCATTATTTTTAAGAGTCTCTCTACAGTAAAAACAACAAGGGGGGATACCAAAACCTAGAACTAAGCAATGTTATTGAGGGAATTAGGGAAAAGAAAAGGCAGTGAAACAATATCACATGATGATATTCTGCTCCCACCATTGTCTTTGCCTGGCTTCTCAAAGCAACGAAAGGTTACAAGACAAAAGCACAATGCTTGTTTGGTATCTATGGCAATTCAATCCCATTGCCTCTTACTTTTTAATTGTTGTCAAACCTGGTTAATGAGCTTTTTTTTTTACATTATTAATTTAAATTGAATTTTCAAGTTTAACTAGAACATGTATAAACCTTTTAAAATAAAAAATATAGTTGTTGTTATTTTTCAGAGAATTTTTTATATTAAAATACAATAAAATTATTTTTTTTAAATTATATTGAAGATCAGTATATCAAAATAATTTAAAATATATAAATAAAATTAATTTTTTAGGAAGTCTCCGTAGTTTATGTATTTGTTATTGTGATGTATAGTTTTTTATTTAAAAATATATTAAAATAATTTATATTTATATTTTAATATTAGAATATTAAAACCACTAAAAAACACTAACATCTAATGGTTTTTAAGAAAAATATATTTTGAAAACACATTAAAAACAAACGTTAACGTGCTCCCACACATCTGTATAGAAAAAAACTTGATAGAAGAGTTTTTTTTAAAAAAATATATTGTTTTTTATATATATAATGATATATCTAATATCTTTGTAAAAAAAAAAACTTAATTCTGATACACCATGATTGTTTTTTTCCATCAACAATTCAATACATATCTTCAACTACACAAGGAGAGTATCTCTTTTGCATTCCACCATCGTCACGCTTTGAGCCTCGTAAGCCACGTGTTCAATGAATAATTATAGGTCTTTATGTTTTTTTTTTAAAAAGATAATTATGGGAGGATAGGATTAATTATGGTTATTTAATTCCCGGTTATCCGACAAATCTAGAACCTAGTTCGAGTTAAAAAAAAAATATTTATAAAAAACCCAGGTTATTTATTTCATAACATAGTTAATTTTAGTAAAATCTAATTTTTTTTATTAAAATAATATTATTTTAACTTTTTTTTAAATAAAAAATCAAGTCAACCCCAGATGGGCTTCCGGTCTCGTAACCTCAGCCTTATTATCTAGGGTGTATCACGGATCCGGTCTGAAAGCTTTGGTGTTAACGACAATTAAACCTATTTTTAATGAAGACGTGTCGTGAAAATTCAAAACTCGACATTGATGCTTGCTGCGTTTTACAGGCTGTTTTGATGTTCATAGCATCTTTTAATGCAGGCTGAAGGTCGGATTATCAACGGAGATACCGAATCCCTAAAAAATGCTGGCCGTGCGAGACCTTTGCCTCTCTTTTTTAAAGGATTTCACTCACCAAACGTCTATTTTAATGCTCCTAAACTCCCGAGCGATCATCAACGAACAAGAAAGACAAATGTACTGTTGTTTATACTTTTATGTGGTTTTGCGTGGAGAGTAGAAAGCTATCTGCTTCCATTCGGGCACGTATTTTCTGGTGCATGTCTCCATCAGGACAGCTCCGGGCAAGCAGCACTCTCATCATGCCATTGCCATTGTTGTTGTTATTTTTTTCCAAGGAGAAAGCTTTGACATCATGCCTTCAAAACTAAACCTTGTTGTTTTTGGACTTTAAAGCATTCTTGTCTGCCAAATAATATCGCCTTGGTGGGCATTACTAGTGGTTACAACTTCTACCCAGATTAGGGTCGACAATATTTGGATTTGTCCCACTAAGTTTTCGTGGCTGGGTGAGAGTTTGGAACTGCGAGTTAATGTTTTTATTAAAAATTAATTTATTTTGTATATTTTAAATCATTTTAATGTATTAATTTTAAAGATAATTTTTAAAAAATAAAAAAGATATTATTTTAATACATCTTAATATAATTTTTTTTAAACAAACAACCACAAACCACAACTATAATTCCAAATAGTCTACTGAAGAATTAAAATTTTCATTTTAATTTTTTAAAAATATTTTTAAATAAAAAAAATATTTCAAACAGCAAGTATTAAACATTCAAGTAATCACTGCTGTTATCATGAGAAATGATTACTGGTAATTTGCGTATTAATTTCCCATACTCTGTCTGGGGAGTTACAATGATTAGAGTGCTCAGCGATTCTTCTCATATTATTTTAATTACTAGCCAATTAACTATGTGCTCTAATGATTTGAAGGTTGTTTTGCTATTTAACTTGCCCCCATTTAATTTCCCAATTAAAAAAATCATCATGGAGATCGGTTCATGTGAGTGGTTGCATCTGTTTGAGTGGTTGTATAGTGTTCATCACTGTTTCAACAGTTGGTTCTTATTAATGTCATGAAACTCGTCTTGTGCTGGCAAATTAATCCGGCGAGTAAGCTGGCCTAGCAAGGTTCATGCAAGTGAGGTTTATGGTACAGTGGCGGGAGGGGCTTGTCTCCTTTCTAAACACACGGGTTCGAACCTTACCATGTACGTCTGTTACTCTTACGGTGCCTTACCTGTTCACTGGGCTTGAAGGATGTTCAGTGAGCCATGTGGATTAATCGTGGTGCGCGTAAATTGGGTCGGATGCCACACATAAATAAAAAAAAATTAATCCGGTGAGTTGTCGAAATAGGATACCGACTCTAATACCAAGCCATGTGAGAGTTAAGCCAATCGTTGATTTAATTTAGTGGGTTAAATAGTGATTTGATAGATCTAATTTGATATTTTTTTTATTTGTTTTAAAAACTATAAATTGATTGGGGTGTTTATTAATTTGGTAGTAGTTGAATTTTTATTTGAAAATATATTAATAAATATATTTTTTATTTTAAAAAAATTATTTTTAATATCAATATATCAAAATTATACAAAAACATAAAAAATAATCAATTTAAAATAAAAAAAATAAAAATATTTTTAAAATATAAAAATAAATACAAGTACACTAATTTAAATCTCCATCCATCCATTCTCTTTTATTCTGGTAATGGAAATAACCTAGTTTTACTGTAATAATTATTTTTTAAAATATATTTTTTAATTATTTTAATTTTAAAAAATTATTCTTGATATCAACACATTAACTAAGATAAAAAAAATTATTTAAAATAAAAAATATTAAACAATTTTAAACATAAAAATAAACAAACTCAAAATAATCAATAATAGCTGTAACAAGCTGGGCTGGGCTGTGCAAATAATAATTCAAAAACTAAAGAAGTTAGCTTGGCTTCGTCAACGCTCAGTAGCTTAAAGGCGAAGAGGATAAGATAACGCATGATTTGATGTTTGCATTATTATTATTATTATTATTATTGCATTGATGACAAAATGGGTGAAAGGATGATGATGGCAAAACAAACGTCGAGGGGAAGGCAATTATCAAGGTGGGGGTGTGATTCGAATAATTGTACCGAGTATGGAGGGACAAGCTGGATGAGGAGCTACAAAATGTCTCCTCTATTTGTATAATCAAGAAATCTTTCTATTCCCGCTGTGCTTTACCTGTTTATTGAGCTTGCAAGATGTTCAATGAACCGTATGGATTAATCGTGGTGCGCGTAAGCTGACCCGGACACCACATGTAAATAAAAAAAAAGAAATATTTCTATCCACACCGATGCTTTAACTAGTGATCAGAGAAGCTTGTTTTCTTCTATTATATCTAAATTCGAGCCCTGATATATATACTTGTCACCTCGCGATACTTTACATACCTACTAGATTGGTAGAGTATTTAGTAAGCCGTGAGAATTAGTCGTGGTGCGCGCAAGCTGGCCCGGACACCCCATATAAATAAAAAAAATGTTTTCATCTATATTAAAGTTTATTTTTTTTAAATTATTAGTTTAAATATTATAAATTTAAAAGTTATTAAAAGTTTATCTAATTATTAATTTTAAAATCTTAACAAATTAATCGAGATATGTATAAATTGATCCGGATATTTATAATTACAAAAAAAAACATACTAATATTATTGAGGTATTTGAAAGTATGTTAACAATTGTTTTTTAAAATAATTTTTATTTAAAAATATATTAAAATAGTATTTTTTACTTTTAAAAATAATTTAAAATATTTTTTTTTAATTTTAAAAAATATTTTTAAAATAAAAAATCACATTCAATCAATATATATATAGGTATCTTTATACATAAACAACTAGCCGGGCACTTGCAACCAAGATAAAATAAAACCATATTGTATGAGATGATTGGAAATTTGTTCTCAACATATTTTTAGATTAGTTTATACATTAATTGAGATTAAATCTAGTTTATAGAATATATCCTCTTCAAATTTTATGATCATATTTTAGTAATTAATCCCATCATGGGTGGAGATAGGGAGAGACTGGCACAGGTCCCGATCCCCTGCAGCAGATTTTTTTTTTATTTTTTATAATCCCCTTTAAATTTATTATTTATATTTTTATAAGATACTGCACAAATCACAATATTTCCCACCACCTTGAAAGTCCACCTTCATTATAGTTTGCTCAGCGTACTTATAATAAAACTTATTAATTTATTAAAATCATTATACGAGGTTTTTCATGATATTTCATGATAAATATTTATCAGCGTACTTATAATAAAACTTATTAATTTAATATTTTTATTTACTTTAAATTAATATATTTTAAAACTATTTTAATATATTAATGTCAAAAATAATTTCTTAAAATAAAAAATTATTAATATATATTTTAATATAAAAATTTATTTGAAAAACAAGCAGGTACATTGTCTTTCTCTTGTGCTCTCGAGTCTCAGGAGGGTTGTTTTTTACGAGAATCAACCACAGTAGCTTTCTCTTGCTCGGCCGATAATTTTTGGCCGCATGGCTGAAAAGATTGCGGTTCAAAAGAAGCTGAGGACTGACATATATCACGGCACAAAACCACTTGCCTGTGGACGAATTATCAATTTCCAGGTGCACAAACTGACCTCCACCATTCCATCACACGAACCCTGTCGGGAGAGTCCTCCCACAGAATCCATAGTTCACCTGAAAAACCTTGAGCTTCCACTCTGAAAGAATCAGGAAAGCCAAGGTTCTGGGATTCTTTTATCTGCAATAAACCCATCAATACGAGGCTCAACAATAGCCACCATATCAACTTTATTGATCTTCATTAAATTACAAAGAATGCCTTTTAAACTTAGAGCTTGCAGCCCCTCTACAATTCCAATATGGTGTACGCATAAAGAAAACTTCGACTTAGTAAGGAACGAAGAGCTAGTATCAAACTGATACGTACTTGGTTTTCAAACGAGCCTGCAGCTGCAGCTTCAAATATCACACCGACACAGCACACTGATGGGTCTCCTCGACAACTGAAATAGTGTCATTAACCATGACATTATCCGGTAACTAAGCACTGACCATATCTACATAGTCCAAAGAATCAGTAGGATCAAGCAGTCTGGCGGGTATTGAGTGCTTAGGCCTAGGATTAGGCTCGGATGAGCCAGTACAGGTGACTTCTTCTTTTGACTATGAACAGGGAGCTGGATTACAAAAAGGCCTGGAAGAATCACCATTTATAATTAACCTGTCAAAAGCATTGCCTGTAGCTGNCTTCTTCATCCATTCAGCCTTTAGTGGAGTATCTTCACGGGAGTCTCCAACAAGAGAGTCTTTGAAGGATATCTTACGCTTCAATTCGTCATGAGCATGAGTGCCCGAAATCCCTGCTTCATCATGGTGAACCATGCCATTCCTCCTCGAGTAATTTTAGCCTTTTTATTACCTATTGTCATTAAATCGTATTCCGATGAGTCGCTGCGCCAACACTACCACAAACTCGGTTTCCCTCTCTCGCATCCCACCTGCATTTTATTATCATGGAAGGAATACTCGTTTTCTTCCTTCCCTTTATAAATGGTGGGCATGGGTGTCTCTTTGAATCTTTCTATATCTCTCTTTCTGATAATTTACAGAAGCTGAGATCAATTGATGCACAGTTTAAGCTTCTGGTTCCCGGAAAAGTGAGGGAAGATGACAAACTTTTTAATCGTTTTCTTGACACATCAAAATTTGAATGGAAAGGATCTCAATGATACAGCATGTAAACTGTGAATTATTCATCTTGACGTCCTACAGAACTTTGCCGTATCTTGATGTGTGGCAATCATAGAGGGTTTGCCATAAATATCTTGACCGTGATTGGGTTTGCTGGAGCAGCTCATGGGTTCTTAGCATTCACGGGCACGCTGCTGCCAGATAGTCAAGGTTTGGATCACTTTTGGAGCCTGTGCAGTGTGCTTGCCTGCCATGGCTGCAGCAATTAGGGGATAGATTCTTTCTCCCTGAAAATTGAATCAAACTCCCGATGATCAATTAATCTGTACATACTGTGGTAGATTCGTTTCTATTTTTACTCCCTTGAAAGTGATTATATTATGTGTCTAGATGACAAAAGAATTAATGTGCTCATTACTTGGTGCCACTTACCAAAGTGGATGCCATCAATCGCGTGCATTGAGCTTCTCTCAGCCGCGTGCTCTTTCTGTCAACTTGATTCTATTGGATGTCTCGTTGTGACCTCAGAAACTGAGCTCAGTGATCAATTGGACGCTCTACTTGTTTAATGAAGTCTCATACTGGTCTGTCACCTTCCACATCGTTGACATGATTCCACAGATGCAGGTCAGTGTTTTCCTCAATTGAGTGCTGTTTGTGCTGGATCCTTGTCTCTGGATGACTTAAATTCTCCGCACCAAGAAGCTCATGCCCTCCATAAACATGACATACTTCTTCGTGTGCTTTGTTTCGCCACAGATTCCATTCTTGATGCAATGCTAAAAGGAGAAGGGCCCAAGTCAGAAGGATGGCAATACTTTCCTTTCCAGCAAAGCAAAAGGTCCTGCATTCATCTGCTTCATACTGATTTTTATACCAATACATTTGTAAACTCAATAGATTCCTGCTCTGCTGTTAGTCTCTATCTATTTCCTTATTGCTTCACTAAGTTCCCGTATCTAGTCTCCATCTGTCTGTTATTATTAGTAGGCAAGAACCTGCATACAAAAATGAAGTCTGAAATCACAACCACTCGCCCAAAATCAGAATAGATAGATTATCACAATACATTTGAATCTGTACACTATTCAACAAGCAAAACAAAACCCTTCCAGCTGATTCTAGTGCAAATGGCCTTTAGGAAAACGGGATTGAACTGGCAGGGCAGGACCAGACAGAATGGCAGGCTGTCCCATGAGAGAGGGAGGACAGAAATCTGGAAATGAGATGGGGCAAAAACTGTTTTCTGTGAACAAAGAACAGTATAAATGAAGCTATAAGAAGGATAGTTTTGTTTGTTTTTGCCACTTCAATTTAGCCTATTAGAATTCAATGAACACAAGTTAACTTTCGACCAAATTTAGAAGAAAATAATTACCTGAACCCTGGAATGTATACACTTCTCGAAGCTTGGGAGACAAAGATCCATTAATTGCTCCTGTAATCCAAATATACTCTTCCCTTCCTCATAAATGCCTCTAAATCATGATCTCTGCTGAAAGGTCATGGAATTCTTGATGTACCGTCCATCTCAAACTCTCCTCTACCTCCTCTCATTTCCTCCCACCTCCTTAACATATATGTGGTGCTAGTTACAGCATCCGGTACCCAGCCCTCTGGAAATTTAATTTTTAATTTCACCTTTCAACTTTTTCATATATAAATTTAATTTTTAATTTTTATTTATTTAATTTTAAATAATTTATATATTCTTTTTAATCTTATCCTTCTTTAAACTCGAAAAAATAAAAATAAAACATCAATAAGTGATTTTTAATTTATATTTCATGACATGCTTAAATAGTAATAAATATTTTTTAATTTATTTCTATAAAACAGACAAATATAAAAAAATTATAATAAAAGAAACTATTTTTCTTTTAAAAAAACTAGATTTTCTCCCATCTAGCAAAAGCCATGTATATCTATATCTAGACACTCAGAAAATGTTCTGCTAGTGTTGTTGTGCTTATAAATAAATGATTAAGTTAGAATTTTCTCCCTCAAAATAATAATAATAAATAAATAAATAAAGAACAATACTCTTAAAAGGAGAAAAAAAAGATTTTCATTTTATTATTTTCTTCAAACAGAAAACAATATAGTTTCAACATATTTTCTGGTTTTTTGAGTTAAAAAAACATCTTCAATCTTTAAGAATTGAATGAGTTCCTGATTTTTCACTAGAAAATAAAAAGTAGAATAGAAAAATGAAAAATATTTTCAATGTATCCATAAATTCTTTAAACAATAATGCCTGAATTTTGTTTATAGTAACCCTATATTTATCCGTGAGGAGGGAAACATAAGGATTGAAATGATAATCTTAAAACAATAGGAATTAATCTATTAATTTCTCAAAAATAAAGAACTAAATTATAATTTGCTAAGAGTTCTTCTTCTTCTTGTTGTTTTTTTTTTAAAATGAGAACGAGGGGCTAACCTATAACAAGCGTCCACTCCCAAGCAATCACTTCCTCCGGCGCCGTTACTAGGTACTGCGATCCCACTCCAATTCTCGCAGCCGGCGGTCCACAGAAATACAATTCCGGCTACTCACTTCCCAAGTTAAGGTACCATCTTTCTGTTTGGTTCCCTAGAATTTGCAAGCAAAACAACGATAAAAAGAAAATTAACGCCACATACCACCAAACAGCTCTTTAATTTTTCCCAAGTTGTTTTCTATTTTAATCAATCATTTCATGCATACCCACTATTGTAATTCATGTAGAAAATACAAAATCTCAATTTTTGCTTGATTTAAAGTCCAGTGCCTAGCTCCTTTTGTATTAGCTTAATTGTAGAAAAGACATAAAAGTTGGAGTCTGTTTGGAAAAAAACAATGAGAACCCATTGTTGATTTTTGGTTGATGCAGGCGGGATATCTGAGCGGTCTGTAGTTGGTTATATAAGTTATGGCAGCTAAGGAAACTGCACCTTCCTTGGAGATTTTAGGTACTTATCAGAACAAAAAGACCGTTCCTTTATGAGTTTTAATATAGCTGTTCATTTTATTGCTTGTTTTCTTATGTTTCTGTTTGCATTCTGTTGTTACAGTTAGAGGACCAGAAGGGTGTTTTGTGTGGAATGGGCCACCATTTGCGAATGGTGAACCAAGTGTTAAGCTTGAGAGAGTTCCTTGTAGTTGTGCAAAGTTTAGTGAAGATGGGTCTAGACTTCTGGTGATGAAAAGTGATTTTGTTATTAGTATCTATGATTGCAGTAGCTTTAAGGAGATTAAATCTTTCCAAGTTCCCAATGTTCTCGCTGCTGTGTTGTCACCTTGTGGGACTTATCTTCAGACTTTTCAGAAATCATCGACACCACAGGATAAGAATCTGGTTTTGTGGAAGATAGAGAGTGGTGATTCTGTTTATCAGCAATTCCAAAAGAACATGACAAAGACCACGTGGTAATATATGCTTTTAGCTGACTGTATTTTTAGAAGAAAGTTGTGAATTCAAAATACATTTTGTCATTTTTATATAAAATTGTTCATTCTCATTGTAGTTTTCCATAATTTCTGGAATCATAATTTGATGATGCTGTCTTGTTTATGCTGAAAATGGGATTTTAAAATATCTTGATCTGGATAATCTCTCCCTCTTCCTTCCTCCTATGTGCTTGCATGTAATTTGATATTGAAGTTCTTAACTATGTAATTGTTTATATGTGTGCCCTTCAGGCCCTCGATCCGATTAAGTTCTGATGAAGCTATTGCATGTCGGATGGCAACAAATGAAATACAATTTTTCGATCCCAAAGATTTCTCTAAAGGAATTGTTTACCGCATAAGGGTTCCCAGGGTGGCTGCTGTTGAGCTTTCAATGGTGCCAGGGTCTCATGTGGCAGCATTTATCCCAGAGTCTAAGGTGTGTGTTCCATGCTTCTAGGACAAATTTAAGGAATGATTTCTATCCATGTTAAAGTAAATGTGTAATCAATGATTACATCATTGCATTTACATGCAAGCACAACCATATCTTAAATACAATGTTGTCATGCATTGCACTGCAAACTGGATGCTTGCAGTGGTTAGTTTTTCTGAGTAAAAGCTATTGAGAACTTTGTATATTGATATTGTCGGCTACTACATCGAGAATATAGTTTTTCTTCCAATCATGGTAAAATTTGGGATGCTGAAAGAGGGATCTTTTTTTAAAAATTGAACTTTTCCCAATAATTGATCAAAACTTCCAAATTCTGGGAATTTTGACTGGATAAACTCATGCTGTATTATCACCAAAATATAGAAATTTTAGGTTCAAATTGATGACATTGAATTTTCTTATAGTAAGATTCTCACGGTAAATTTGTCAACATACACGGTGCTTTCCGGATTTGGCAAATCCAATATTTGGCTCATTGTATATTTAGACAGGTTATTTCAACATGCTCCTGACAAGTAGGATGCAGATATTAAATTGGTTTTCAGATTTGGGTGTCCTTAATTGCCCTTCTTCCTTGTGATATTTTTTTTTAATTAATTGTTGGATCATGTAGGGTGTTCCAGCCAGTGTTCAGATATTTTCTTGTGGGAAAGAAATGCAAAGTCAGCCTGTTGCTCGAAGGAGCTTTTTCCGATGTGATACAGTGCAACTGAAATGGAATCGTGGTTCTACCGGGCTTCTGGCGGTGGCGCAATCAGATGTTGACAAGACCAATCAAAGTTATTATGGAGAGTCCAAGCTGAACTACCTTACAACCAATGGGTCCCATGAGGGGCTGGTACCTCTACGTATGTTCGGGATTAGTTTTTCAGATTTTTAGTTGGCTGCAGACACAGTGACTTTTGATTGTTTGATCCATGAACAGGTAAAGAGGGGCCAATTCACGATGTTCAGTGGTCATGTTCTGGTTCAGAGTTTGCTGTTGTTTATGGATGTATCCTTTTTCCATACATATAGTGAAAGATTTGTTGCATTAGATCCATGTTGTCACTCTTATTAAGGTAAGCAGTCATCTGGAGGACTTGTCTAAGTAACATGAATACATGGACCCTGCTAGTAGATCTTGTTTGCATGTAACTAAAAGACAGGGGCTGATACCAAGTATCTACTGTCAGTGATTTGGACATCTATAAAGTGTAGAGGAACTTTGATATGAGAACTCAAACCCTTGAGGGACAAATCATATTGTAATGATGACCTTGTGCAGTTGGGTTTTCTCAGAGGTGGATTGTCCAAAATAGCAAACTTGTGCCATGTTATTCTGGTAGATTTCTTTTTGAAGAGTTAATTTTGCATTTCTGTGTTTGCACAGATGGTTTTTTATATATATATATATATACATATATAAAAAATCTTTTCTCATGTCTGAACATTTAAATCAGCTTTAACAGTTTACAAACGAAGGATGCAAAAATTTACTAGTCTTCAACTCAGATTGCGCTCATTCACATTTCTGTCTCAATTACTTCCACAAATTTTGTGCTTCCTTGACCTATTTTAGTTATGCCTGCAAGCACAACATTGTTTGATAAGAAGTGCCGTCCTCTACTCGAGCTTGGAACGGGCCCTTACAATACTGTCCGATGGAACCCAAAAGGGAAATGTATCCTTTGGCAAAGATTGTTCTTTTAGCTAGCTGTATATTTTACAATTTGATTAACTTAAAGCACCTTTTTCTTCATTCTATTTGTGTGATATATGTTTCCTTAATTCTTTGGTTTACAGTTCTATGCTTAGCTGGTTTTGGTAACTTACCTGGTGACATGGTGAGTAAGTTCAAGTTGGTTATTCTCTAGCAGTTTTCTTTCGGGTTGAGATTATTTGAACTAACCCTTCTTCTCATTGAAGATTGTTTTTCCTGCTAAATCATTTTCCAGTTCCTCACTGTCTCTTCTAACCCTTCTTCTCATTGAAGATTGTTTTTCCTGCTAAATCATTTTCCAGTTCCTCACTGTCTCTTCTAAAATTAATGCACAAAATTTGGGATAATTTAATTTTTGATGAGCTCATTTGTTAATTAGTGAAAGCCCTAGGTCAATAACTCTTTTGTGTGCTTCATTTATGATGAGTTAAAATATCTTTTCTCATGTTCCTTGGGAAGGTCATAATTCATATGCTCTTGGTCTGGGATTTGTAGAGTTTTTCTACTATTCTTCTCTTCATTTCTTGGTAGATTGAGATGTTAAACACCACATAAAAATGTTACCGATTGTCTTTCCTTCCATTAAGCTTTGTCTTTTTGACCTTCTTCTTTCTTTATGATACTCTTGGAAGGAGGAATGCTTGTGTGTTTCTTTGTACCTTAGAGCATTCTCTGGAGATACCCTTTGCTTTTTTATAGGGCTTTGTTTTTTGTCAATTGGGGGGGGGGGTGTTCCCAGAGCTTTTTTGTTCAATAACTAGGATTATGAAGCTATTGAATATGGCAACTATTATCTTATTATGTGCTTGTTTTCTCCAGGCAACTCTAGGTTTCTTTCCCCCGGGTTGGGCTGAAATTGTTCAAGACCTCTGCCTTGTCTTTTCCACCCAAATTTAAATCATGTTAATGTTTAAGCTGCTAAGGATGAAAAAAAAAAAAACTCCTTTCTTTCAGTTCTATGTAGTTTGACCTATTTTGTGCTTTGAGTAAGTAATTAGGTGATCAAGTTGTTTCTTATTCCTCATCTTATGCTTGAATAAAATTTCAGGCTTTCTGGGACTATGTGGACAAAAAAGAAATTGGAACAACCAAGGCTGAATGGTCTGTAACAAGTGAGTGGTCCCCAGATGGGTGCTATTTCATGACTGCCACAACAGCTCCAAGACTACAAGTTGACAATGGGTATGATCATTGGTTGTGATTTTTGGTTCTTTAGTCATGCTTGCCATTGCTGATAATTAGAAGTGTACCAAACCTGTACCCATATCTTGGATCAAAAGTTGGAATTCATAGATCATAATTTGATACCTTTAAAGTTTTGACTACTGATTAATAATGCTATTTTATCATCACAGAGGAAGTGCTTTCATCCTTTCTTACATGTATTCTTGTTTCTGATCTAAAACACATTTGGTGATACACTTGTATATTGTTTGTCTGGTGAAAATCAAATTCACGCAAATGGGATTGCCTTCTTTCATCGAACAGCTTGTCAAACACCTCCAATTTTGGCTGAAAATTGAAATGTTTAGCAATAATGAGCAGTAACCTTTTGTTCAGAGGCACTTCAAGTGCCATGGCTTGGTGCCTGTTTGGAATTAAGGTTGAACCTGCTTTTCGTTAAAATTCGAATTTTGTTTAGCTTCAAATTAATTTTTTTAGTGTTTTTGGATCGTTTGTGCTGGTGTCATAAATGAATTTTAAAAAATAAATAAAAAATATTATTTTGATTTATTTCCAAGGAAAAAACACTTTTAAAAGCAATCTCTACTATACTCCTAAACACCCATGTTGAAACAATCAGTAGTTTAAAGCTTTTATGCTTGATGAAATACTTATTTAGCAACCTTTGGTTTTGATCGAATAGCTTAAGCACAGCTGTAGAGCACCATTGCTCAGCTTTGCGGTGTCATAGAGTTGAACAGTTCAGTATTATGTATGGTGTCAAAGATACTGTATTTATTTTTGTTTCTTATACATGCAAGAGGCTTGGACGTACATGCATCTTATAAACTTATTTGCCAACAATTCAAGAACTGATTTCTGAATTATGTGATTGAAGGATTAAAATTTTCCACCACAATGGGTCACTATACTTCAAAAAGATGTTTGATAAATTGTATGAGGTTGGTATTCTAACAAGTTACTGGTTTTCTTGAACTGATCATGCTTCTATATTGTCTGATTCAATCTTTATTTTGTGCAATTACTTCTGAAGGTTGAGTGGAAACCAGAATCACCGGATAGATTTGGTGAAATTGCAGAACTAACCAAGTCTGTTGATTCATTAAAAGTCACAGAAACCAAATCTCAAGGTTCTATCAATACTTTAAACCCTGATTTGATAATGAAACATTTCCTTATAAATTTTTGGGTCATGAACACATAATTATTTGTCAGGACAAGGTGCAGCCTCCAAGAAAACTGCCCCTGCTCAGAAACCTGCTGCTTATCGCCCTCCACATGCTAAAGCTGCTGCTGCTGTTCAGGCAGAGGTATAGAAACCCACCTACTATCCTTTTAATTAAGATGGTCATTTCTTAAAGAATCACGAGCAGGTTAAAATTTGACAGTTGTATGGGTTTGTCTTTCTGCCGATTGTGAGTGGAATCTCCACTGTTAAAACTAACTTTGTTCTTAATCTTCGATCACATCTTTTGGTAATTAACTAGTACACTAAATAAATTGTTACTTTTTTTTTCCTCTATTTTAATTCTATCTTTTTTTTTCTTTCCATGCATTTTTTCTTTCCATTAAATGCTTTTTAGCTTTTATTCTTTCAATTTTATTCTTCAATATTTTGTTGATTTTGAATTTGTCGTTATAATTTGATTTGGTTGAGATTATCATAGTCTCAAACAAATGTTTGGGTATTTGATTATTGCTCAATTTTGCAAGTGTTTATTTTTTTTACCATATTATTAAATAAAAAATAGTTTTTAAAGACAAAAATTTTAAACCCAACGGGGTCCGTGATATGGGTTACGGGCTTGTTAAATTAAACCGTGAAGCCTAGGTCGTTCCAATAAGTTATCGTCTCAATATTAAAAAAAGAAGGTATTATCTTGATTTTTTTTTAAAATGAAACCACACTTTTACCGGTTGTCCTTGTTGCTTTTAGACTCGTCAAGTGGACTAAATCACGTAGAAGCAACTCTTAGACAAGTTAATTTTAAAACCGGGCTAGGCAATGCATTGGTCAGGAAGTTTTAAGGTTGACTTGTTGGGTCTGGTTTAATAACAATGCTGTATAGGTTTTTTTTTAATTCCATCTTCCAATTGAATTGTTTTTGGATTTCATTTTTGAACATTTGATAGATTTTAAATTGGCCTTCATAATTTATTTCAATTTTTTTTTTGAGGTTATCACAATCTCAAACAAACATTTCAGCTTTTGGTTGGTGTTTAATTTTGTAAGCATCTATTTTTGTTATCGTATCATTAGGTAAAATATAATTGTTTTTGTTTAAAAACAAAGTTGTTAAATTCGGTAGAGTTCATGATCCGGGTCGCGGGTTTGGTGGGTTAAGTCACGAAGCCTGAATTGATCTAATATGTTATTTGTTAGGTTGTAATTAATAAGAATATCAGATAGTTTCCTGTGGCCTAGACTTTTTTGACGTTCATTTTTTTTTATCTAATCCATAACTGAGCTCATGTTGGGGAACTAGTAGGAAACTAAGAGCATTGAAATATGAGTGTCTGAGTACCCTTTTAAAAGGGTTCTTTGTATGCATAAAGAAATACATTAAATGCCACTTTGGACTTTGGTATTAATGGGAGAATAGATGGCTTCAATTGCTCAAGCTTTTAATACGTGGTTTCTGTAAATTATCCATTGGCCTCTCAGGAAAAAAAAGGCATTATATAAGCAATTCATGGCATCCAGATTCTTGGCCCTTTGAGAGAGGGAACTTCTCTCCATGACAACCATTGTTCTGAAGCCCTACTTGCAGTATTTTTCTGCCTTTTGCTTTTGTTGACTGCCAAATTTTGAAGATTTTATCAGTGGAGGAAGGAAATTGGCTATTGAACTATACCAAGTATACAAATCATTGGGTTCATCTTCTGCATTACCGTGGCAAACTGATGGCAAACTTCCAAATATACTCAGCTCGATTTTTAAGCTATTCTTTCTTGGCAATTATTATTACAAATATTACAATGTTGCTTGATTCGATTTAATTAGTTGCTTATGTTCTGATGGTTTTCATGTTCTGCAATGACAGTTGTTTGGAGGAACCTCCACTGAGTAAGTACATATTCTGTTTCCATGCTTGCATAAACAATGTTTTCAATTTTGACAAAGTTAATACTCATCAATGACGTTAATTCAGACAAATGAGCAAGAATGCGCTGAAGAACAAGAAAAAAAGAGAGAAACAAAGGGAGAAGAAGGCCGCTGAGGCTGGCACAACTGCTGAGGGTTCACGGTAGAATACAAGATTGCTGCTGGACCATTTTTAAACTGCGTATTGAAGATTGGATGCTGATTCCTGCAGAATTGACACTGGACCACATTTGAACGCAGTAGTGTTTGTTCCTAACTGGAAATTTAGGCCTTTGAAAGAATATGAGATGGTCAAATAGAAGCATACACATGCAAGCACATGCTTTTCTATTCGAAATTTTGTTGGACGACTTTATGTATTAACGCAAAGGGTTTTGAGCTGCTTGTTGAGATTTGTAACGTTATGATAACATCGTTAGCATTGTGCTATGTTGTCGCTAGTGGATTGATGTTTTGGGCAGGATTTTTTGGAACATGTTAGAGGCAGATGCGTTTGTCACCATCGTCATTCATTGGCAATTTGTAGTTTTATGTATGCAGGAGGCTAAATGTTGAATATTTAAGTGCATAGATTCGTGGCATTTTAGATTTGTTTGTTTTTGAGGTGGTTTTTGTTATTATAGTTTGAAAAAAATATAGCTAGATGTTGTTAGTTAGATTTAAATATATGTTTAATAAAAATTATAATTGAACTTCATGTACAGTAAAAAGTAAAATATATATATAAAATATTTGATAGTGATTGTTTTTTAAAAATGTTTTTTATTTTAAAATATTTTTTTTTAAAAAATATTTTTGATGGTAGAACATTAAAATGATTTAAAAATATAAAAAAATTAAGTAAAATTAAGTAGAAGTAAAGAAAAAATTTAAAAGTTTTAAAATTTTAAAAAAGTGTTTTTGAAATATAAAAATGAATAAAGTGTTTTTTATCTGAAAATATTTTTTTATTTTTTAAAAATTATTTTTATATCGTGATATCAAAATAATTAAAAAATATATAAAAATTAATTTAAAATAAAAAATTTAAAATTAAGAAAAAAGCGTTTTTAAAATATAAAAATGAAGTATGTAAAAACTTTTAACTATGTAAAAACGGTATTATAAAAACTGTATTTTAAATTTAATTTTTTTGTGAGTTCCAGTTGATGTATTACCACTTTTTTACACTGGAACCACAAACTAAACCTAAACAGACGGACCCTTCATCGGGTTCTTCGGCAGATGTTCAACGATCATTGCCAATGCTGTGAAAGTCCGCAAGAGTGTTTGTAGCGGTCTGCAGTAATTAACCGGAAAGAATTTGAAAATTTTCACATCAATGTCGATCTTAAGAGGAAAGTGGAGTTTGGACTTTTGAACAGAAAAATTAGGCTTGGCATGTAAGGCCAACCTGGGAACAGGGGTCCTCGTCTTGTCGCAGGGGTCTGATTCTGCACGGCTGCTATGATTGCGCACCATCATCCAGGCAGGTACATGTGATGGAACAGAACCATTGGCAGGCATCTAGACAAAACGCATCTGTCTTACCACAGATTATTATTTCGGTTTTTCTTTTCTACTTAACATGGACTGTTTCCAGAGGTTCAAATCTTCTTGTTTTGGGAGGAGATTCATGTGAATATCAGTTCTTGAACCGTTGTATAATGTCTGTTCATTATGATAAAAAGAAAAATACATTTCATATCAGAATATGGCTAGAACAGTAAGTAGGAATTCCCACCTAATAGTAGCTTTGTTGCTCACCGCACATCAACTAGCTGCAATACCAGCTAGACCTGTGACAGGAGAGAGAAGATATAGGGGAACCTGAGACTCCAACTTGTACGAAGATAGGGAAATAAATGGAAACAAGTAGCAGATAAGAATCCCAGTTTGGTCAAATAACCTTTGAATTCACATTAGAATCCCAATAAATCCTATTAGTCGTGACAATACACTAGGCTGGTAAATAAGAGGGTAACTTAATTTTATCGAATGGGATAGATATGCAAATGTCGTGTCTTTCAGAACAAAACAAACTGGGACTGAGTCTAGGGCCAAAGTTTTGGAACGTCTAAATTATGACCGGAAGTTCAAGCTAACCCAAGAAAATACATTACAGATGACTTTCACTTGATCCCGGTGCCAGCATGTTATCACAATATCTTCATGAAGCTAACGCCACGAGAAGTTGTAATATAGAATGTTTTCGTGCTTCAAAATCTAACATCAGTCGTCCATGTACCCTGTACGCTAGGGTGTTTGGTCACATGCCTCGTTGGCAGTTTTTTCACTTTTCTTCCCAACGCATTCCTTAGCCTGGTAGCATGAAGAAGTACGTCTTCTGATGCCAAATTCTTCACACATACCACCCTCTCATTTTTGTTCTCTGTTTGCATGCCAAAAAGAAAACATTGAAAAGGCTTTTCCAAATAAATGAGCACAGACACATTCATGTTGCGGAGAAGAATTATTATTTAGTAGGAATAGACCCTAGTTCTCGTATTTATTGTTGTGTGTGTGTGTGAGAGAGAGAGAGAGAGAGAGGCTTACTGTAAAAAGCCTTCAAACATGGATGCTGACCGCGAGAAAGTTCAGTGATCACCTCTAGTTGTGGATTGCTATCCTTAAATGCTGGCAGGTTTGACTCTATGAAGGCCCTGCCATATTCATAATTAAATCGATAACTACTAATTGTAGAAAAGCCAGAGGCCAGGAAAATCAGCAAGAGTGCTATAAGCACCAAGGACCTATAAAGGTTTGGACTTCTGTTTAGGAATAAAAATCAACATCCATCCATGAGATTAACACAAACATACAGGTCATATATATAGAGTTCACTTACAGGCTGTTTGAAAACTTCCAAATTGAATAGAAATGAAATCATTTCAACAGCATTTATCCAATTCTAGTGTTAGAAAAACTTTAAGCAACATAAATGAATTCTACAACCAATAAAAATTAGAGTTTTTTAATAGATTTGCGAATCACACCACTTTGGGTGTAATTTGCTTCAGAATTGACTCACTGAAAATTAATCCCACCAGGGGTGTGGTTTGCTTCATAATCGACCCCTTGAAACTAATCCCACTAACGCCCCCCCCCCCCCAATCTGCTCGGAAGAAATTTTTTGGGGATGGTGGCAAAATTCGGATAAATGATTTATTTTCACTAACCTTAGTGAAATGAATTCCACAACTCTAAAACCTATTCCAAACAAAAGAATTCATTTGGCAAATCAAATCAATTCAATCTACTTAAATAGATGAAATTAATTCTACTGCATAATTGGTTCCAAAGAGCTGTTAATGTTTGGTCCTAGTGTCCATTGATTTTTTCCCCTCATAATTTACAAAGTTGCTCACAGATATAGATCTCTATGACATTGAAAAATGGAGATAAGGATAAGGTTTGACGAAAAACATATTTTACCTTCATAATAACTTTCAGAATTCTTAATCCTAGTTTGAGATGCTGCTGAGTTAAACTAGGATGATAAAGATGAAAAGAACCCAAGTAACACCATCTCCATAGCTGGTTGGGTGGCAAGAACACCAGCCCTGCTCATTTTTTGAACTAGTATGGGTTAAGTAAATGGATCCTTTGCCTCTATTAAGTTCTATTTTCAAGCAAACCTTCTGCAAACTGATGTCATATCAAATCTTTTACCACATCAAATGGAAAATCTTTTGGTCTACCTTCCACACTTCCTAACTCCTACTTCAATCTGATCTATACACTTTCTCCCCAGTGCACCCATGGACTTATTTCGAACATGACCAAAACTATAACATTCAACCTCCCATAAGTTGAGTTTAACATGCATTGAATTTGCTTCTAGATCTCTTAGATACAAAAACTCATCACTCAGTGAATAAAATATATGTGATCTATAGGCCGAAACTCATACCTGATACCCCTACTACTTCCTCCCCAGTCACAGTAGCTCACAACCAGCCTTTTTAGCTGCCATATGCCTTTCCAAGCCATCTGACATTAGAGAACAATGAGCTAACAACAAAACTTACAAAATAAAAACGCAAAATTTTCTCATTAACAAATGAAAAATCTCTTTATCTTAAAGCATACAAAGTTACAAAAAAAAAACCAAACAAGCAAGTGACATGATTGTTTCCCATCGAAACAATCACAAATTCCTAAGCCACTCCAATCCAAAATCAGCTTAAAATCAAACAATCCACATGAAAAATGACATTTCTTCACTTCTACAAACACTCCAGAGTTATCATCTCTGAATACTAACCTGCTCTTCAAATGAAAGAAATAGAAAAGGGTCTCCTCAAATTATTAAAGCCGCCGTACACCTTCATTAATTTGCACAAAAAAATCACATAACAAGCGAAAGAAGAAAAAGGGTCTGTTAAAAACACAATCTTTCAATGAATAAACAAACAGAAAGTCACTAAAAACCCAACATTACCATTCAATTAATAAAACCCATTAAACAAACAAAAAAGATCAGATCTTTTGCTCTTTTTGCACAAAAAAATCCAACAATAAGCCAACTTCAGAAAACCCAAAAATCCAAAGAGAGCTACAAGGGTGAAAAAGAAAGGTAATCAAAATGAAGCTTTGAGAGAAGCTGACCTTAAGCTTTGTTGATGGGGTTGCGAAGGTTTTGCGGAGAAGAGGGACAGAGCACAGCTTAGTGAGGTTTTGTGGGGTTTTGGTGCCAGGCTGATAACAAAAACTTTATTTTTACCCCCATAGGCTTTTAATGTTTCTCTTCTATCCTTGTGGTCTACAATTTTCTAATGCTACTCCTATTCTTTCTAAGACGTTTCAATTTCACCCCTAAACAACAAATAGCTAATGAAATCTGTCGATGAACCTACATTTGATTGTTTTCAACTTTCTTGTGATTTTAGATTGATTCGAAAAGGAACCCCAAGTCACGAGGTCATTGGGTCACTAATTTTTTTTTAGTTATGCTAATTTGTAGGTCATTAAAAATTTATGAGGTTATTAAATTAACTTGTAGATAATCGAATTAATTTATATTATCTTTTTTATTATATGAATTTCTTAGATCAATTCGCTCGCTAATTTGCTGAATAGCTATAATTCAACTCGATAATTCTTACGGTAATCTTTAACAAGTGTAGAGTGGAAATCAATTCATCCAATAATATAAGAGAACAAGTCACATAATCCCGATTTTAACCCAAAAATTCGGATTGAAGTCTTAGATTTTGCCGAGAGAGAAAAAATCATCACAGGCAAGGGAGTTCTATATACATGTGTCATGATCATGCTCATGAAATTAAGATTGTAGATTGATTGCCCCTGAAAAATTAGATGATCTTATGTTTAAAGTAAATCTTTACGAGTGAGGAGGGCGACTTTTTAGCGTTTGGTTACAGTTCTATATACATGTGTAACGATACTATTTTAACCCGAAAATTCATGACAGAAGATAGGAAGACAACAGAGACATGAACGTGAACTCCAAATTAAAGATGAGATTTTCTGCTGGTAGCCAATTCTGGATTTCCAGGCTTCACTGCATCTCAGCATGGCTAACTAAAAACGATGGCTAGTCTTTGCCAGATAAAGTTGTTCAAAGAATTGTGAAAAAACTCCAGGATTGCAAAGGAGGCTGTGGTGGACTTCAAAGGATATTTCGAATAATTTCTCCATTGTCTGTTCAAGCTCGGCTGGAGTACCTGCAATTAGCCTCTTTCGAGGGCAAGGAACCTGTGAATTGAGTAAAATTCTAGTGGGATGTGTCTGATCATAATGCAAAGGTTTCATGAATGCCCTTGGAATTGCTAGGAATGTACGTACCCTATGATAAATGCCTCAAAATTCTGCGAATTTCAATGTATTTCCATCGCAAGGTATCCGAAATGCTAAACATATCAACTTTCAGACAAAGTTTATGTTGAAGGGCCGAGCTTCTTTTACGTTGCTCGAGTAACTGTAATGCAGTAGTATATTTCATTTGAAGAATGAAAGGAACTGCAACATTTTCAGTGCAAGTCATTTGTTTTTTATGATGGCCAATAACAGGAAGAAGGAAAACTTTTGACTGCTTTTATTATCTGTATGAGGAGTGAAGATCAGAGTAAATATCAATGACATCCAGCCATGATTCTCAGCTATTTTTAGATACTTCAACTCAAGTTAGCATAAGCTGCCTGTGAATTTTAACACGGTTAACAAGCCTAGAGACAGCAGGATCCTGCCAAGAATGAAGCCTCCAATTACTGTCAACTCAATTATTAAATACTCAAAAAAATTTCCTATAGGTTCTTTTTTGTTTTGTACTATAAAAACACATTTAGATAGATGAGAAGATATTTAGCCATGAATCAGAGCAGATTGCACGGGACACTACTACCTGGCCATCCAAATCAAATGCAATTTTCCGGTTACTCTAAGCACCCTGATCTTCCTAAACAAGTGCTTATAGATTCATAAAGCAATCAAATAGGAACATTAGCATACTATATATATAGAGGTTTGCTGCATATGTGCAGCTCATTCATTTCTAGTTAATACAGTTTAACTACATTTTATAGATAAACCATGGTTTTGATATGCAAAAGGCAATGTTTCTGTGCATTCATTCTCATTTTGGGAATGTGGGCTTTTGAAGTAGCTTCTCGGGAGCTCCAACAATCATCCATGTCTGCCAGGCATGAGCAATGGATGGCCACATATGGAAAGGTCTATGTAGATGCTGCAGAGAAAGAAAGACGGTTCAAGATATTCAAGGACAACGTTGAATATATAGAATCATTCAATACTGCTGGAAACAAACCATATAAGCTGAGTGTTAATAAATTTGCAGACCAAACCAATGAAGAGTTCAAGGGTGCTCATAATGGTTATCGGAGGCCATTTCAGACAAGGCCAATGAAAGTTAAATCATTTAAGTATGAAAATGTCACTGCTATTCCTGCTACCATGGACTGGAGAAAGAAAGGTGCTGTTACTCCTATCAAGGATCAAGGCCAGTGTGGTAAGTTTTTCACTTGTCTTAACAGTTTAGATGATTTTCTAATATGGTATCAGAATTGCAATAACCAAATATTTTAGATTCAAGTTCTAGAATATCCTTTGCATCAAAATTAATTTGACATCCATGGAGGCACACGGATACATGTAGTTGCAAAGCCAGAATTTTATTCTAGCGCCAAGCAATGCATCCTTACCACTGCATTTATGCTGCAGACTATATGTTACAGTTGTATTAATGCCAAAATATGTCTGCTGGCTTTGTTTGGGACAAAAACTGGCAGTTGCTGGGCCTTTTCTACTGTGGCAGCTACTGAGGGGATCAATCAACTAACCACAGGTAAATTGGTCTCCCTATCCGAGCAAGAGCTTGTAGATTGTGACACCCAAGGTGAGGATCAGGGCTGTGAGGGTGGTCTCATGGAAGATGGTTTTGAATTCATAATCAAGAACCATGGCATCACAACTGAAGCTAACTACCCCTACCAGGCAGCTGATGGGACTTGCAACCCAGAAAAGCGGGCATCTCATATAGCCAAAATAACTGGCTATGAAAGTGTTCCTGCTAATAGTGAGGCAGAATTGTTAAAGGCTGTGGCCAATCAGCCAATTTCTGTTTCCATTGACGCAGGAGGATCTGACTTTCAATTCTATTCAAGTGGTGTTTTCACAGGAGAGTGTGGAACAGAGTTGGACCACGGTGTTACAGCAGTTGGTTATGGAAAAACCAGTGATGGTACCAAATATTGGCTTGTCAAGAATTCATGGGGCACTAGCTGGGGTGAGGAAGGATACATAAGAATGCAAAGAGACATAGATGCCGAAGAAGGTCTCTGTGGCATAGCAATGGACTCTTCTTATCCAACTGCCTAAATATATAGCCCACGGTCTAGATCTGTGGCACAGTGCTTGTGAAAATGCTTATTCTCTATCGTGTAAAAATGCTCTGTAAGAACTCTCTGTGAATCATGAACTTCAAGCCATGGAATATTTCTACCAATATCCCAACAACTTGTTCAAAATTATAATCTACATTTGAATATTATACAAGCTATATTACTTAATATCCTCTAAAAAAAGATATACGATGATTCACAGAAATGTAATTATTTTTTGTTTAAGAACTAAAATCAACTTATATTAAATATTGCAACTTTACTATAATTTTTGTTTTGAGAAAAATAGCTACCGCCTTCAACCTTTTCTCCTTCATTTTATAAATCCTAACCCAGCCACACCAGCATCAATACCAGTCGTGACCCTCGTCTTCCAACAGAATCCCTCAATCAACCCCAAGCAAAAGATGATCTGCCCAGAAAAAAAAAATTAGTGCGGAAACTCCATCATATTCTTCTCCCTGATTTTTCCTCTCAATGAAATCACAGAGAAACTGCTACCAGTTAATGGCGGGGAGAGATGAGGGGTTACTTGTGAAGGAGAAAGCATAACGTGTTTCTGAGTCCACCTTTACATGAATTTGGCACCTTTCCCCTTTCAGAATCGAAGAGATGTTGTTTTTAAAGCAGCAAATTCTTGTGGAAGAAGAACAGATATTAGTTATCCAGCTGTGGGAAAGAAGATCTAGACCCCTGTGAACATGTATATATTTTATATAAATTAATTACATTTATATTTATTAGCGTCATATATATATTTTTTAATTTGTGGTTACCTTTTTCTTGCATTAAAATTAATTTAAGATTTTGTTCCGAGCATAGCTACGCACGCGATCGCTCGCACGTGTGTGGTTGGGCCATATAAGACTTTTAGACGGGAAGTCTGCTTACAGTTTTTCGATCCCCATTATCCGTTGTTCTCTGCATAACAATTTCTTGAAGAATCAAGAAACATGGCAACGAAAATCACCTATCAGATTTCACCAAATTCAGGCCCAACAGAATTGCAATTGAAGTCTATCTTGATAATTACTTTCACAACTGGTATGTTTCTCAACTTACTCCCTCAAGAAAACATAGATGGGAATCCAGTTCCTACTGTGATCTTTAAAGGTCACCCTTCAATATTCCATGCCTTTGTGATTTCTGTCATCTTTGCTTTTACGGGTTCCTTTTGTTCTCTGATGATTGATAAGAAGCCTAAGGTTAGCAGGTTTTTTGGTTATTTATCAGTGATTTCCATGGTTTCGGTCGTTTCCACTGTTGTTTTTGCCTTGTTTTTAGATAGTTGCAAGTGGGGTTTTCAGGGGAAGAAGCAGGTCATGGTTGAATAAGATTGAATCAAGACATCCCCAAGGCCCCTGCCCTTTATGTGAAAAAATCTTCGCTAGGTGGCTGCGATTTACAGGAAACCCTAGCTGTGTTTATGTGAAACATAACTATGAACTATTTAAGGTTTTTTTTTTTTTTAACTTGGGGTGGTGTTTTGTGAACTTTATGGTGCTCTATATATCACTAAGCTAAGTAGTAATGAATAAATAAAACTGGGTTGTGTTTTTCTTTCCCCCTTTAGCTTGAAAGAAAGATTGTGGATGTTTTCACTTGGAAGAGATTTTGTAGTTTGCTGTGTCAGATGCATAAATAATGAGCTATTTCTTTCAAAATTATTAAATTACATGGTAATTAACCTTCAAGGAATTGTCAAGGACACGGAGGAATATCTCCTCTTTTAACCGTAAGAAATTCTAATAATTTTGGTTTGGTTGGAAACCAGAAGTGTTCATACTAAAATCAAATAAAACCCTATTGAATTAGAAGAAGGACATGGCAGATTTTCCACCAAATCAAAGATAGAAAAACAAATAAAAACCTTTTACATGTCCAAGGTGTTTGAAACAAATCAGTAGCAATCCCTTGTTTTTGTTTTAGCAATGTCACTTCTTCACGAAGACAAGGGTAAAGTTTCTAAAATTTTATGCTTGAAATTCTGGCTTTCGAACATGTAAAGCTTGAATCATCAAGTTAAGCAGTTTTCAGGAGGAAATTTGTCTTAAAATAAGATTTTAAACTCAACACTTTCATGGTACAAAAGAACAAGTGCTTATTTTCAGAGTCTGATGCTTCGACTAATTCTTGCGTTGATTCCAGAGCTTTCACCACCATAAGGACCAGAAGGTTTCTTGATCTGGCGCACTTGTCCTAGTCGCCGCTTCTGTGCTTTATCATGCTTTGTCTGGGCAGAGAGAGTGGGGGAGAAGTAAATTAATAATTCAAGGAAAATCCCCCAGGTGAAAAATAGAAAGATGTGAGAGTAATCTATCATACGGCAAAATAAACAAAAACAATGAACGTACCCTGTATTTCTTCCTTGGATTTTTTGTCAACTTGTTGCGCGGACGTGTTAGCCCTCTGTTCTTCTCAATCTGGTGTCATTAAAAAAACAGAAAGGGCGTATACTTGCAAGTCAATACCAGCAGGGAACGATTATAGTTGACAAAAGATGGTGAAATTGAGGCATTCTTGCCTGATAAGTGATATGACGTTTTCCATCAACGGTTTCAGGCAAGGATGGGGGTGCTGAGGTCCTGTAAAAGCAATTTGACAGTTTAATTACATAAATTGACTGAAGGGTTTAATCTGAGTTATCTTGGGCAAACAATTTGACGATTCAAGTAACAAGCAATCGCCGCAAGTTCAACTCTTAGAAGGATCCCTGCACTTTCTAGCCAGTGCAGGTACAAGAGCATCGTTTGATTGTAATGTTCAAGAACAGTGACCAAGTAAACCAACCTCGTGTAAATCTCAGCTTTGGCAGCGAGTTTGGCTGCTCGTTTTTGCTTCACTTGTTCGTACAAATCATCTTCTGAGCAATCAACATCTTCATCCATATCATCATTTTTGTCAGCCTCAATTGCAAGTTCATCCTCAGACATAATTCCAGCATCATCCTCAGTCCTAATTCCAGCATCATCCTCGGTCTTAACTCCAGCATCAGCCAACACTCTAAGCTCGTGCTTCCTCCTCCTCTCTCCAATATCATCTCTCGTAGGCAAATCATCATCACCAGAAACAACCTACTCACAGAGGAGCAAAAAGAAAAAAAATCACATCTAAATGCAATAGAAAATACTCGGCCCAAACATAATTTACTACATGGTCAGAGTCACTCCATAATAGTGATAAAAAGTTGAAATCATTTTCAAAAATTCCTCAAGTGATGTTGAAGAATCAAGTTAGGTTTTGCTTGTTGGAATGATATCCGTTGAACCTTCGGTCATTTTAATAACGATTACAGAAAGCAGCAGTTTCTCAATTCCTGCTCCAGCTTCAATTTCAGATGCGAGTACGTAGGATAAATAAAACTCAGCTCAGTATGCAACGAGTCAAAACAATTGAATTTTAAGAGTCTAATTTGTAATGATCCATTTCAAAAGGGTTAAATTTGAAGTGGAATCTTCCAACTCAATTTCTTCTCATCAACTTGAGCAACTTGGGGGTTAATATCAGATGAGCAATCATGTGGATGCTGGAGAATTAATTCCTTTATAAATGATAACTGTTTTCATTGAAACATATCTATCCAGTTGGAGAACCGCTATGTCTACTTCATTTCCAGTCTCTGATAAATTGAAGAGGACATAAAAAGAAAGTGCATGGCTAAGTCACATAAAATAGGATGTAATTATTACCTTTGGCTTACTCTGTTTGGAAATAACAAGTTTGGAAAGTTTCTTTGATCCCAACAAGCTTGTATGTCCATTACTCAATCTATGATTGCCCTTCTCATCATCTACGGCATTGTCATCATAGTCTTCATGGCTTTCAAGCCGTCTGTTCCATTCGATGGAACAAGTTAGTCATCACAAGTCATAAGCAGCTTAAAATTAAGGAGGATAGAAGCAATAAAAGTACCCATTGACTGGTCTTCGATGCTTCTGAGCTTTATCAGGCTTTGAAGAAAAGGAACTAAAGGCTCCCTTCTGCTTCAATTTTTCCTCCAGGGCAGCTCTTACTTTCAACATTTCCATACTTTGTACACCAACTCCATCATTCTGCCAATTTTGAGTCTCTAAATTTAGCCACATGCTAACTCAATTATGCAAAAGCATGACAAACGAAGACATGAAAGCCAAAACAAAATGCAATGGGATACAAAGCGAAAGAGCAATTGGGAAATTTGAAACTTGACTTCTTTTTTCACCTTACGCTTGTGTTTCCCTTCTTTGCTATTGCTACCTGTTAAAGACTCTGTTTTCAGCAGCTCAATTGCATCACAAAGCTGCAGAATCAACCAGAAATGATGTCAATTTAAAGGATTAAATTGAAAAGACAATCCATGCCAAGACATTAATGAATTGAATATGTAACAACCTCTGCTGGTTCTTGTGTATCAGCTGAGAGAAGAGACAATTCATGGTCCCTCGTGACAGACTGAGATGCCAAAGCTGGTCCATCACCTTCTCTATCTAAGCTTTCAATTGTCTGCATCCCAGGGCTTTTCTTCAGAAACTCATCGAGTTCTGATGGGAGATTCTCATCGAGTTGCTTCATCTATTGAGAGTAACATGCAGTGAGAAAATTGTGAGCTGTAAGGTGCACACCTCTGAAATAGAAAGAAGCAGGCCAGATCTCACAATGCAAAAACAGCGAGTCAATGGTCCTTTATTCCATCACCGCATGCAAACATGATATTTATGCTCACTGAAACCTTTCCTTTCATAAAAGCCAATAGAAAGAAAATAAATTTAGCAGTTAAAGTGCCAACTAAGGGATGAACACTCACTAGATGATAATTTTTAATTAATTAACCAGCATAAAATACCACTTTCGTATCCACATGAACTGTCAGATGAATACCCCAGATGCATTATGCCAACCCCACTGACTGTGCAAGCTTTAGAGTTTGAGGGAAATTTAACATGCAATTTGTTCCTTATGATGAAACACAAGCTACCTTGCTCACTCCACGCATGTGAGACTTCTTAATGAGGCACACACAAGCACATAGACTAAAAAAAATAATTACAAATGAAAGTATCAGGAAAAGCAAATTTAAAGCTAAATGATAGCAAAGATGCAATAAACCAAGCCAACCGACTCTGCAAGTTTTAGAGTTTTCAAGGAAACTTGACATGCTGTTTATTCCTTGTGATGAAACACAATCTACCTTGCTCACCCCAAGCATGTGAGACTTCTTAACAAGGCATGCACACACACAAAAAAAAAAGTTCTGCAAATTGAGGTATCGGAAAAGGAAAAATTATAGCATGTAAAGCAGAAAACCTTGTCCAATAAGCCCCTGATCTCTACAAGGCGAGCTATAACAGGGTGATCAAGAACTGGCTGCCCTTCAGACTTCAGAAGAAGATAGAATGTAATAGCTTGGCAATATGACAGCAATAGAAGCTGCTTCACCTCCAGATAGCGCAATCCACTTTCCAGCATGATTCCTCCCACTTTAACCTACAGAAAATATAAAAGCATATAAGATCCTGACAACATATGCTTCCAATAGAGAAATTGCAATATCTGGACACATGTGATAAATGGGACCATTGTTGAGAAAATCATTTGCCAAAACATAGCATGATGCTTTGGCAAATGGAACTTGCATTTGGAGCTCCAGTACAAGGCACAAAAAACTGAAAGACAATAGTGACAGAAGAAGAAAGTACCTTCTTTAAAAGTGGATTAACTTTGTTTTCAAGCTCTTCAAGTGTGCTATCGAGCTCAGACAGCAAACCAACCAATTCTGGAGCAGAACTGCAGTAAGAAATGCTAGCTCAGAAATGGGAACCTTTTTATTAATTAAAACAGAAGAGAATATTTGAAAATATGGAATTAAAACCATGGAAAATCAGAAAACTGGTAACAACAAATTTATGAGAGTTGGAGCACCACATTTGTGTCTAACAGTAAGGGGATTCGATTCTTAGAGAACACATGGAAAACACACGACCTCCTCCAACAACAGACATAAAAGGATATAACAAATCCCTCAGAGCACTGAAGACCAACCATAGATTTCAAATAATATTACATGTAAAAATGGGGCTTCCCATGGAGCTTTTCAAGATCCCATTTTACCAACCACAATTCTAAACTGCTGAATAGTCCCAAAAAATTAAGCAAATGTCAATAGCATGTCATCAAACACTTGCAGCTATCTCACCTACTTCATTATGTACCTAGAGTTACATGTTAGAATAGTGTTTCACCACTAGTTTCACGTTACCTTGTCAGTTCAATAATTATTATCTGCATTCCTCTATTTACATCTTTCCTAGAAGCATAAAATTCATTGTTTAACCAGGAAATAGAATGTAGATAAATACATTTAACAGCAGAGAAGAGCAGGGGAGATCCAATAAAATAAGGAAAAAATTTGAAGGGTGAATCTGAGCATCTAATCCAAAATTCTCCTCTCATTGCTAAGGTATTTTCAATAAAGTTGCTCGAAATATTTGAACAATATCATCTGACTTAACATGTGAAATTTCTTTACAAATACTCACTTCACCAAAACTTGATTCTGAACAAAGATTCCACGGGAAGATCTTTTACTGTTATAGTTTCACAAGTAATTGGTTCTTCCCTTTCAGGATCTGAATATGCTTTACCCTTACAAATTATTTTCCTATTTCTTATTTGAGGAATGCTAGCAGCAGTCACTCATTAGATTATGACATGTCTTATGTCACTTAAAAGAAATACCTAGAAATTGATAGACTTTTCATATTAGAAAGTAAGAACAAAGAAGAGTGTTCTTTATTTTTTTGAAATAGAAAAATATGGTCATGGGTTTAGCCAGTTTCTAGGTTATTTCTTTTAAGTGGCATAACATGTGTCATAATCTACCGAGCAACTGTTTCTAGCAGCTGTTAAAGAGACTGCTGCAAGCATTCCCCTACCTATTTTACAGCTTTTGTTTCAATAAAAACAACTCAATGAAGAAAAGTCATTTCTTTGCAACTCCAGTAACATGGAAGTGTATAGAACCATAGAACCTACAAACAATAAAGCTAAGAGATTTTACCTAGAGATAATTTCCATTTGCTCCTTCCTTGACAACTCATTTAAATCTTTCTTTAGCTCAAAAGTTGTACCGAAGTCATCGATGGCCTCTTTGCTCAAACAAGCTTTCTTTGCAGTTTTTCCTTTATTTGAGATTTCCTGAGAAAATAATCACACTCATACAATGTCTTTAAAAAGATCTATTCATTGATCCCCTTTGAGATACTAAAACTTTAAGATCTGAATTCACATCACTGTTACTCTGCCAAACAAACAAGACCATGGTTAAGCTTACCCCTAGTGTTAGTTCCTTGTTACTTTCATCTTCATCATCTTCAAGGCCAAAGTCTTCCACTGATACATTTTTTGCTCTTTCTCTCTGTAATTTCAATACCTCATCCTCCTCTTCCTTTAGGGCCTCATCACTTGAATCTAACTGTTAAACATCAAAATTTTCAAGATATTCCAAAGAGAGCATCAAAGCAAGAAAGGAAAAAAAATATAACATGCACAAACATGTAAATATATAATTCCACCTGATATTAGTTAGCTTAACTGAGAAAAAGGTGAGATGTAAAGCAATTAGAAGGCGGATGGGAATGAGAATCATGGCTCTTGATATTTAAATTCTCACCTCGATATCACGATTATCACCACCATGATAATCATGGCTCCTGTTCCCACTCCACACAATATTTTGTGCTTCTTCTTCTTCGTCTTCTTCTTCTTCTTGCAATTCATCATCAAAATCTCCAAACTTTGCTCTCAAGAACTTTTGCTGCTTTATAACTGCAGATAACACGCAACAAGTGACAAAAGTAATAACATGAAACTAGTTCACTATCCAGCCACTTCAACAGTAAAAGCAGCATGCAGAGTGGTCTTCTAAATTTACTAGTTAAATAAATGATTTAATCAATTATAAAACTGTTATCATTGCGACAAATGCTATTAATAAACAAAAGTAAAATTTGACTGATTTAATGAAGTAACCAGTATATAAATTGGAGAAATATATCCCATGCTGATGTTGCAACTTAAAGTTTAAGTTTCACCCTCGCTTAATATATACAATCCATTTGTAAGAAGAGAATAAGAGAGTTATAAAGAAGGCATACACCTCAGTTCAAAAAAATGAAATATCATTTTTTCAGAGAGATTAATTAATCATGCAAAGGGTCACTTTTACTTTACATCAGAAACTTTTTCAGCACTCACAGAAAAAAAAATCTAAATAAAGTCAAGATTCTTACTTTTTGCAGCCAATCCAGTATCTTGGGAGTCGTCGTCATCTTCATCCTCGTCATTGTTAATAGCCTGTTAGCAGTATCAACAAGAAAGTGACAAGAGAAAAATGAAATCATAAAGCACAAAAGGTGGACAACAGTTTAATACTCTTTTAACACATAGGATGAGTAAACAAATTTAAAAGCACAATTCCAATTTTTCTCTTTCAAATAAACTCCCAAGAACAAAGCTATAGAAAGTCATCACCAGTCTTCATTCCCCAATGAAATAAGGTAAATCCTTTCACATTTTCAATCTCCTTCAACAATCCAGCAACTAAAATACTTCCTACACATTACACTGACTATACCATTATAACAAGCACATATAACAATTACAGGAAAACTGATAATTTAATTATTAAAAGCAGCCAAAAACCTCATCATCAAAAATAGGTTCTTCCTCGTCGTCACTTAATTCCCCAACATCACCATCTACATCAAGCGGAATAATATCCCTCTGTTTGTGAACTGCAAACATTCAAAACAACAGCAAAAACAGAAACAAATCAAAACCCATGATTTCTTTCCTCAACTAAGCCCTAATCACCCATCAAAACAAATAAATATTCAAACCTTTTTTCCTCCAACACAAATTAAACTCAATAAAGGGACCAACAGCTACATTAAAACCAGTAACTCAGAAAAAGAAAAACACCCCCGCAAATCCCATACCTCAAAAAACATAAACTTAAAGATGATAAACAAGAAGTAACATACAGGAATCAATATCATCATCCATGTCTTGTGGGTCAACATATTCACCACGGGTTTTTCTCTTACTGCTGCTGCTGCTGCTACCATCTTTCTTTTGACTCCTTCCTTTCTTTGCCATGGTTTTATGAACCCAACAATTTTAACACCTGCAACATACACCAAAACAAGAGTTTATCAGCTTGCACTCAATTTCACAAACAAAAAAGTGTAACGCAAAGGAAATTACGGTTGCTTCGTTTGACAGCGGGGAAGAAAGAAAACGCAAAAACCCTGACAGCGTGTTGAACTAGCTATAGTTCACGCTACTGGGGTTTAAAGTTTTGTTGGGTTTGTATTTTGGGTTTTGCTAGTGAGCCTAAACTATAAGACATACGGGCTAGAAGCCCACGCTTTTACCCGAATTTTTTTCATCATTATTATTATTTTAAGATAATAGATGGTATTTTTTGAATAACTACCTTTGCTGATGGGTTATAATAATCTAATTTAAAATATATATTTATATTATATAGATATATTTATAGAATATTTATATTTTTTTAATAAAATATAATATATACATATCTTAATATTAATATAAACACACACGCTTATATGATTTTATAATTTAATATATATATATATATATCCTCATTTATAATTCAAGAGTTATTAAACAAAACCACCCAATTAGGTCTATATATAATCTCTTAATATTATCATTAAAAAACTTATTAAAAAATTACGTAACAACTAAATAATTTTTTTATAACAAATGTACAGTGTAATGTCACAAGACAACTATTGAAAGATATATTTTTTAATTATATAATAATTAAAATAAGTTTTTGTAATTAAGGCAACAATTTCAACTAGAAAGAAAAAAAAATTTAGTTGGAGAAATTTATTTTTTATACTCATGATTTTTTAACAAAAAATATTTTTTTATTAGTGGTTTGTTTTCTTAAAGAAATACTAGAAATTAAAATAATTATTCATAAAAAATTAAAAGGAAAATATGTATTAGTTTGATTGAAACTCTATTTTTTTATTCATGCATTTTGTTTTATTTTGAAAAAATATGTATTTTTTTATTAAAAACATTATTTTTTAAATATAGACTTATTATGATTTGAAATTCAAGTTTCAATAAAACAAATCTATAATTTTTACTCTACTGTATGAAAAAAAAAAGAATTGTTAATCTTAAGAAATTATACAAAAATTTAAAATAGAATTTTTTAAAATAAAGATTTATTATCATTGAATATTCACGAGAACTTTTCTAAAGAAATTTTGCATATTATCTTCATACAATTGATTTATAAAATAACTATTAATATTATCATAAAAAACTATAATTTTATTTTAAAATTATTACATAACTATAATTTAGAATTTTATTCTAAATTCAAAAAAAAGTGCAAGGAGGTGCTTGAACTTGGAGAAGGAGTTTGTAGGGATAATTATTTTTTATTCAATTTAATTTTTATAAATAAAAATAATTAAAATCAAAATTTAAAAGGAAAAAAAATCAAAAACGGTTCTAATTGATTTAATTTTTTATATTAAAAAACCAAGAAAACTTACATTGTTTTTTTCTAGCTTGTTAAAAAAGAGTTCTTAAATTAACTGTTCCATTATCCTTTATTTTATACAACCTAGGGCTTTCACCCATCCAAAAGGATTCAAATCTTCATTGCCTTTCTTCAACTCGCTTCACTTGCTTGACATCCCTTTAGCTCTACCCACTTCTTTGAATTCTAATCGTGACAAACCCATCTCTTTGAATTCTAACCATGACCAACTATGACAAGGCCGAATGGATTAGAATAGGAAGGCTTACTCTGACCAAGACTTCACTTTTTGCTCCGTTCATGGAGCGTATGAATTTCCTGAAACATAAATAGATTAAAAAAGCTAGTTTTTTGGTATTGTTATGCTACGTGCACAACTTAAGCTAAGAAAAGACAGGTAGATTTTAATTGTTAAAAAGTCATTTTTGTTGTTATAGTCATGATTAAACGCCCCATTTCATTAAATGAGATTGTTTCTATAACAGTCTCAAGCACACGGCTTGTGTGTGCTCTTAGTCCTAAATAAAAGGAAATTATTATGGCCAATAACTACAGAAGTAAGCTGTGTATATATATACACCATAGTTGTAACAGAGAGGGTATTGAAAAACATAATGAAAGCATGATGAATGGAATTGCCATTAACCACATTACTTTCACTATAACCTTTTTTCTTCTTTTTACGTAACCCTTGCCAAATACTGGATTCCATCCCAGTTGGCTTTTTAAAAATAACGCTTGTAATAAATGATATCTGAGCTTGCGAACCTTGGACACTAGCCATGTCTCCAGACACCAGAACACATGAACTAAGGCACTTGGAGGAGACGCTTAAGTCTGCTAACAAGGAGCATGCCGCCAAATATAAGTTATTAAAAAAGTTAATGGAAGTGTATGGGCAGAAAATAGAGAGTCATGAGGTTAAGTTTAGGAAGATAAAAAACTTGATCGTCGGTTTAATATGAGGTTGAGCTTAGGAAGAGGTGAATCAGTTGCTAACTATAAGCAGCCAGGATGCTCCAATGGAGTCAACAGGAATAATTGGACCAGAGAAGTAGATCAACACCCTCAATAGGTATACAAACCTTGACGTGATTTCCCTAGTTTTAATAGAGACAATGTCTATTAATGGTTATTCAAGTGTCACCAATACTTTGAAATCACAAAAATGAATGATTCTGAAAAACTCAAATAAGCATCCTATTATATGGATGACAGAGCCTTATACTAGCATTAGAATTTTGTTAGGCATCGACTTAAGGTATTGTGGAGTGAATACATTGAGGCGTTATGCTGTCGTTTTGGAGGCCAAAAAGATCCTATAAAGGAACTAAAAAAATCTTAAGCAAAAGGTTGATCTAGAAACTTATATGCAGGAATTTAATATTCCGTGGAATATGGCAGAGATGACAGAGAGATAGGCATTGGTTTTTTTTCTTGGGGGGGGTTAAAAGTTAAGATTAAGAACATGGGTAAAATGTTTGAACCCAAAACCTTATACCAAGCTTACAATTTAGCTAGGCTACAAGAGAACACCATCAGCCACAAACAACCTCATCATTCTTATTCAAAAAACATATACCACACTATTGATGTCAACCTACCGAAGCCTTTCATTGCCTAAAACAACACTAAAACCACCCTTTACCATAATAACAACACTGCAAAATCAATTCTTTACCACCAAAAATCTCCAAACACACCTTACCAACCTACAAAGACCCTGAGAAATAAAGAGCTGGACGAGAAAAGGGTAAAAGGATTGTGTTTTTAGTGTGATGAGAAACTCATACTCGACCATCGATGCAGAAATAAAAAGGTGTATTCTCTATGTATTTTGGGTGATGAGGATGTGGCAGAAGAAGAGGTCCAAGAAGGCAGTGAGATTGATCCTGACACCTTCACACCCCAAATATCCATCAATGCCTTAGAGGGCACTTCAGGTTTTCAGACCCTAAGAGTGACGGGTAAGGTTGACAAGTCTCCACTCTTTATCATGATCGACTTTGGAAGCATACATAATTTTATCAATGCTCAAGTTGCAAAAAGATTGAGCTGCACTCTTACTTTAATTCGACCATTAGTAGTAGAAGCAGCAGATAATGGCCAAATGACTTGCACCCATGTGTGCAAGAATTTTCTATAGAAAATACAAGGAGTCCAGTTCTCTATAGATGTATTTGTCGTGGAACTCAACAATTGTGACATGGTACTGGGAGTACAATGGCTGGCTATATTGGGTAACATTTTATCCAATTACAATGAATTTTGGATATCTTCTGTATGGCAAGGCTAAGACATATTACTACAAGAGGACATTCTAATTAAGCTCTAGACTATTGGCTTTGAACAATTCAATAGCCTGATAAACAGTCCAAATCAGCTCTTGGAAGTCAATCTATATAGTCTTAGGGTGGTGGTAAACAGTGATCGTTTCATCAGCTCAATAACCCTTCAACCTAGTTTTGGGATAAATTCAACTTTAGATGAACTATTACATTTTTACTAGGATATTTTCAAAGAGCCAATAGAACTTCCTCCTTCGAGAACACATGACCATATTATTCCTCTCGAAGAAGGATCCTAACCAATCAATCTCTGGCCTTATCGTTATACTAGTCTACAAAAAGATATAGTGGAAAAAATAGTAACTGAAATGTTAGATTATGGCATTATACAACACATCACCAACCCTTTTGCTTCACCAGTGGTTTTGGTAAAGAAAAAAGATAGCACCTGGCGATTGTGTGTGGATTACAGAGCTCTTAATAAGATGACCATTAAAGATAAGTTCTTTATTCTAATTGTAGAAGAATTGTTGGAAGAACTGGGCAAGGCTACCATATTCTTTAAGGTTGACCTACGAGCTAGTTATCATTAAATAAGGATGTTGCTTGGGGATATCTGCAAGACAACTTTCAAAATCCATAATGGTCACTATGAGTTCTTGGTCATGCCATTTGGCTTAACCAATACACCAACTACCTTCTAGAGCTTAATGAACGACATTTTCAGAAGGCATTTATGAAAATTCATTCTAGTTTTCTTTGACGACATCTTGGTGTACAACCCTACCTTGGAAAAGTATATAGAATAGTTACAGATCGTATTTGAGATACTCAGGAATCAGAAGCTTCTTGTTAAGAAAAGTAAGTGTATTTTTGGTAACTCTTAAATAGAGTATTTGGGCTACATGATCACCAAGTTTGGGGTAGCCACAAACCCATTCAAGATCCAAGCCATTGTCAATTGGCCATTCCCTAGAAACATCAAACAATTGAGAGGGTTTCTAGGACTCACAGGGTATTATAGATGGTTTGTCAAAGGTTATGGGGCCATCTGTAAGCCTTTAACTCAACTCTTCAAGAAGAATTCCTACAAGTGGAATGAAGAGGTTATGATTGCTTTTGAAAATTTAAAATAAGCCATGACAAATCCTCCAGTTTTGGCCTTACCCGACATGACTAAGTTGTTTATTATTGAAACTAACACTTCAGGCACGAGTGTGGGGGCTGTTCTAATATAGGAAGGACATCCTATATCTTTTCTTAGTAAGGCTCTTAGTTCTAAACAATAAATTTTATCTACTTATGAGAGGGAGATGTTTGTAATTTTACAAGCAGTGGTTAAATGGAAACATTACCTTTGGGGAAGACATTTTCGCATAAGGACTGATCACGTTAGCCTTAAGCATTTGCTGGATCAAAAGGTAACGTATCTTTCTCAAGATTTCTGACTTACTAAATTACTTGGGTTTGATTATGAGATTGAGTATCACAGAGGGAAAGATAATGTTGTTATAGAAACTTTATCAAGGATCCCTAGCAGAAAATGAAGTACCATGATCATCACTTCCATTTCCACTCCTATCATGGACGAAATCAAATTGACTTGGGCATCAAAATGATAGACTCAAAAACATTATAAGTGATTTGTTGCATGACCTAGGCTCCCATCCTCATTATACGTGGGTCAACAATCACTTGAACTGTAAGGGAAAAATTGTGATAGGTCACAATCTTACACTACATAATAAGCAGGTTGCCTTATACCATGACACAACTTCAGGAGGCCACTCAGGGGTGGTGGTCACAACTCAAAAAGTAGGTAGTTTGTTCTACTAGAAGAAGCAACAAAAATATATTAGGCAATTTGTGAGGGAACACAGTATTTTTCAATAAAATAAACATGAGAATATGTTAAGACCAGGGCTATTATAGCCTTTACCTATTCCTCTTGCTCCATTTACTGATATCAGCATGGATTTATTGAGGGCCTTTCTAAATTAAAAGGTAAGGAAATCATTTTTGTGGTTGTGGACAGATTCAACAAATATTCACATTTCATGGCCCTTACTCATCCATGTTCAGCTTCTTCAGTAGCCAGGGTTTTTATGGACAATGTTTATAAGCTGCATGACCTCCCTGCTACAATTGTCAGTGACAGGGATCCAGTTTTCTTAAGTTAGTTTTGGCAGTAATTATTCCAATAATTGGGAATAAATCTACATCACTCTACAACTTACCACCCACAATCTGATGGCCAAACAGAAGTAGTGAACAGGTGCTTAAAGCATTATTTACACTGCATATCTAATGGCGGTCCTCATCAATGGTCCAAGTGGGTGCCTCTTGTTGAATGGTGGTATAACATTAATTACCACATAGCCACCAAGTCTACTCCTTACGAGGTCTTATATGGTTTTCCTCCTCCTTCACACATTTTCTACGTTTTTAAAGATTCCATGGTGGAGGCTGTCAATCAACTACTCACACAGAGGGAAGAGATGTTTGCACAAATCAGAGACAACTTACTCAAGGCTCAACATCGAATGGTACAACTTGCCAATGCAAACGTAGTAACAGACAATTCATTTCGGGGGACTTAGTCTACCTTAAGTTATAACCCTATCGTCAAAAATCCATAGCACGCAGAAGTTCTCAGAAACTTGCTTCGGAATTCTATGGATCTTATTCAGTTTTTTAAAAAATTGGTTATATGGCCTACAAGTTGCTGTTACCACCCACGTCTTCTATACACCCTGTTTTTCATATATATACAGTTGAAGAAACACATAGGGAACAAGATAGTGCAGTCCACATTGCCTATTACTCCTTCAGCTCCCATGATCATTCCACAGGCAATCCTAGATCGCAGGATGGTAAAAAGGGGCAACCAGGCCACTACACAAATTCTACTCCACTAGAAAGGGCTTACCTCGTCTGATGCTATATGGGAGTTTGCTGATGAAATTAGATGTTGGTTTCTAAAATTCTCCCTTGAGGACAAAGTCGTTTTTGAAAGGGAAATACTTGTTACATGCACAACTTAAACCAAGAAAAGACGGGTAGATTTCAATTGTTAAAAAGTCATTTTAGTTGTTATAGTTATAATTAAATGCCCCATTTCATTAAACGAGACTATTTCTATAATAATCTTAAGCGCACGGCTTGTGTGTGCTTTTAATCCTAAATAAAAGGAAACGATTATAACCAGTAAATATAGAAGTAAGCTATGTATATATATACAGCATAATTGTAATAGAGAGAGTATTGAAAAACATAATGAAAGCATGATGAATGGAATTGTCATTAACCATATTACTCTCACTGTAATCTTTTTCTTTCTTTTTTTTCCTACGTAACCCTTGCCAAATACTGGATTTCATCCTAATAGGGTCCTTAGAAATAAAACTTATAATATGTTAGGAAGCCTATGATGCTAAATTTAGAGTGAAAACGAAAGAATGAAGATTGGAAGATAGGGGGTATTACTGGGAAGCCTAGAATGCTAGATCTAGATTGGAAATTAAAAAATGAAGATCAAAAGATAGAGGGAGTCTAATTGTCTATATGATTGTGTCTTATAAGGCAAATGAAGGGTGTGATGACACGACGAAAAGAGATTGATGTCTTCTCCCAAGTGCAGGAGTGTCGAAGTAATAAATAACCCGGCAAGACCGGGGTCGAACCACAGGGAGGTTATTGTACAAATTATAAACAACAACAACAACAACAATAATAATAANTTGTCTATATGATTGTGTCTTATAAGGCAAATGAAGGGTGTGACCATGCTAATGTGTCACTTTAGGGTTACTACTTTGCAAAGTTTTTTTATTTATTTATAGTATTTTTTTATTTGGATTAAACTGGTTTGGTTGGATTTTAATTGATTTTAGCATTATAAATCAAAACAAAACCAAACTGGAAGTGTGTTTAATCAGTTTTTTTTTTGGTTTTTTAAATTTTTTTTGGTTTTATCAATTTATTGATTTTTTTTATTTAAATCAATATATTTTGGTATTTCTAAATTATTTTGACCCGCTAATATTAAAAATATTTTTAAAAAATTAAAAAAATATTATTTTAATATTTTTTAATAAAAATTACCTTAAAAATATAACTATAATTATATTTTTAAATAGACTCAAGCCGATAAGAGGAACTTTTTATTCTCCTTTCTCTTTTGATTTTCTATATTTTTCCTTAGCATTCAAAAAATGAAACATGGAAAATATAATATAGAACCGAAATATAAAATTAAAAACCCATAGGACCACATAAATTCGCAGAGGATGAATAGGAGAATAGTCTTTGACACTTTTGACTCGTGTTTCAAAATATTTTTTTTTAAATTAATTTTTTTATTTTTTTATTAGATCATTTTAATATATTAATTTTAAAAATAAAAAATAAAATATTTTAATATAATTCCAAACAAAAAAATATATTTTAAAAATAACTCGATTAACTTCACCGATATCCCCTGAAAAAACTTAAAAACCACCGTGTCAGCAGCAGCACAGCTCTAAACCCAGCAAAAACTCTTAAACCCTCTCTTGCCTTGTTCTCCTTCAAAACCCAAACGCAATCTCTACAAAAATCCCGACTTCCATTCTTATTTTCAGCTGAATTCTGTGTAAAAAGCTAAAGCCAAAGTTGGTGAGGAGAAGTGATATGAAGTTATGGCTTACTACTACAAGTCATTGAATCTCCACCACATTTGGAAAGGAGGGTTTCACTGTGTGGGAGGAAATTTTGCAGCAGCGTGTCGGATTGTTGGCTTTAATAACCTTTCCAATTTTAAGAGAACGGTTTTTCTGTCTCGTCCTTCATCAGCTGTTCTATCGAACAAGGTAATGCTAATACTTTGTTATCTGCCATTTCTGATTAAATTAAATTTGGGGGTTTTGAAAAGACTGAACCTTTTTGTTTTTTTAAATATTTTTGGTTATATTTTAATTCTTTTAATTAGTTTTTATGCAAGATCCTTTTTTTCGCGGGAATATTGTTTTTGACTTTCGGGTTTTGTTTTGTTTAGGGCTACTGTAGTTCATCTCAAGTTGTCTCTGCAATTCCTCAAAGTAATGTACTAACCTCTTCCAAAAGTGAAAATGAGGTGGTCTACCAAGATTTGGTCAAGCGTGAAGAAAAAGCTGCGGAGACTAATAATCCTTCAAATGGAAGAGTAATGCTTATAGATGGTACATCGGTCATTTATAGAGCGTACTTCAAGCTTTTAGGTATGTCATGGTATTGACTTTTTTTTTTTTTAATACTCATGTTGAATTATTTGACCAATGGAAAAATTGAAGTTTAAGTTTTGTTGTGGATTGTATGATTGGTTCTAGGAAATTATTGTCACACCTTTTGATCAATTGTATTGTGGTGTCATTTGTATGTCTGTCTTTGTTATGTGATTTTTGTCTGCAATGTCAGAGTTTCATGTGCCAGGAGGGCTATTCTATATTTCAGTTAGTTTAACTGCTTATATGAGATTAGACTAGATATTACAATGACATTAGCTAATGGGTTAGATATTTCAGGATGCGTTAGGCAGTCAGTTTTTCAAAGTATTTGGGCAAGTCTGTTGAATGTATAGATAAGTTCTAATGATTCTATGGGTTTATTGTCTACTCTCTACTCAAGTCTCACTGTCTATTGAGCTTAGTAATGTGTTTCGGAGATTTGAAGAGAATAATCTTTAACATTATTGCATACTCACTATCTAAGATTTACACTGTGTCTCGGAGGTTTGAAGATAAGGATCATGTTTGAAAGTATTGCCTGCTTACTATCTCAATCATCATTGTTACTCTTGTCCAATAAAATATTTGGAATTATTTTTGCCTTCATAAATTTTGAAAATTTTCTTGGCTGGTCTTTACTTCATGGATCTACGAAGTTTCTTACTCATACTTCATTGATGTTGTGAATTTCTCCATTTTTTGATGGATTATTGCTCATAGCTATATCGAATATGCTTCAGATTTTAGAATGAAAGTTGAAGTATCAGCAATGACTTACCTGTTTCAGAAATTTGGACTTGTTGTGATCATTGGCTATCTTTTAAACTACAGCTACCTTTAGTTTCAGTGTGCAACCTAGATCTAGTATACTTAAATTGGACCAGTCTTGTATTTTAGCTTATCATGACCTTGTCTTCTTTTGACTGTGAGCAGCAAGGGTGCATCATGGTCATCTAACACATGCAGATGGCAACGGAGATTGGGTTTTAACTATATTTTCTGCGCTATCCTTTGTAAGTGTATTCTTTCAGTCTTATGATTTCCTATTATTTAGGGACTGGTTTGGCTGCTGTCCACAGTCCTGTGAGCTGGGCCACATGTACTGACACTGACACTGTAGAGTAGAGTCTACACTCTAGAGACAGAGAAAGGAAACAAAGGAGGAGAGATATAATCACACAATACACAAATAAGTCAACCTTCACATGACAGCCTCAAATCAAAAGTCACATAATAATCCTCTATATTATTTTGAGAAGAGTGCATAAATACTTACATAATTATCAACGTAACCCATTGTTTAAGTTCTTAATGTCTAAAGCATATCTCTATTATTTCTCTTGCAGATAATTGATGTCCTGGGATTCATGCCTTCCCATGCAGTGGTATGACATTTGCTTTATGCTTATATTTGTATATTTCATTCAATCACATTACACAATGAAGATAAATAAGTTTTGTGCATTGCTATCTATGTGCATTAACCGTTCTGTTTTGGCTAACTTTTTTGTTCAAAGAAGGAATGATTTAATGTAACTATAGTAAGTGTTATTAGTGATAGCAAGAGGCTGAAAGCTACTAAAGTATCCACATTTTGCTTTCTGACACGCACAAAAGTTAGTAATTTGCTGGATCAAAATTTCATCTGAAGCACGAAATTGATTTTCACAGAAGGAAAAAAAATGCTGGATACATTAAATTTAGATGGTAGTCTTCTATGGGCCGCTGCTTTAACCATAGTTCAATTGGCTGGACTCGCCAAATAGTGTGGAATGGGTTTAGCAAGTATAGGGGGGCCATCAACCCTAAAAAATATTATTTTAAGTGGAAACTGGAAAGTGTCTGGACAAAGATTTATAAACACGTTGCTTGTTATTAATAGTTAAAACTCTTAGGTTCTGTCTTCAATTTTTTTCAAGCATGAGATTCACCTCTCTAATATTTGATTTGTTGAATCTCTCTGAAATGTGACATTGCTTCCCTTATGAATGATTTATTGGTAAAGCCTTTTGACGCTAAATTGTCTTAGTGTTGCCTTTTGGACACAGCTTACAAGATTCACTAGTACCCTTTAATCCAGAGACTATGATTTAGACTCTTGTAGCTGACAAATCAGTTTTTCATAACACTGTGAACGTCAGATTCTGTAGAGTGGCTGATGCATGGTGTTACATTTGGTTAGAGATTATTTACAGTCAGAATATGAACATTACGTCCTCCAGATCTATTTGTAAAAGACATGATTCTGTAACCCAACCTTGGTTACACTGATGCTAGGTTTCATCTATATTTGCACTATCAAATATATATTACATATAGTATCTGCCTTTAACTTACACTGAATATAGCTTTGCATATTATGTTTCATAATAGTGTCTGTAACTTCTGTTTTTGGAAGGGTTTTGCTGCTACTTCTTTTGCACTTTAAACTATTGTTTTCTCTTTCCTTTTTTTCTTTCTCCTTAATTAAATAATTTTACTTATCTATTGATTAGTATTTTTCATTGCAGGTGGTGTTTGATCATGATGGTGAGATATAAATTCTCTGATATTTTTATTAGTAATTGATTCTCTCAGTTATTGTTCATGCTTCTTAACATGCTCTAAAGTATTTCAAGCTGTTTGATGTTTTACTTGGAATCTCCGACTACATGATCTCAACCTCTTAAAACTGACCACGATGATTTTTTTCTTTGTCTGGGTGAATCTGCAATAAAATGATTTTAGTGAATGGTTTGATTCCCTGTGCCCTCAGACATGTTGACTCTAAATTCCCTTTCCTGCCTTTGGTACAATAGACATCTCTTTTCTGCAGAGTTACTTGTCAAATTGTGATGGGTTTGAGACTCAATTTCTGTTCAAAACATGCAAAACCTATATAATCTATGAAGGAAGATAGTTCCCTTCGATGAACTTATTCCTCATTCTTCTGTTTCTCTTGTGTTTGTCTTATGTTTTGTTGCTGAAGTGTCATTCCTTCATTCCTTTTCATTTCAAGTTTGACTTTTGGAAAGAGATGAGAGCAATATCAACAATAGGCTGGACATTGTGAGTACATGGACACTGATAAAACATTTAGTTGAGGTTCAATGTTAACTTGTTGTAAGCTAAATTTTGTTGTGCTACACTTCTGTCTTGTAAGTTAAATAACAGAGTTTATCCGATACATGACAAGAAAGAGAGATTCCAGTTTGTTGGCTGCATTATTATGTTTGCTATGTTTAATACTTGCGGAAAACAAAGTGTTCTTAACAGTAAAAAAATGATTCTTTAGCTTGGTTTGCGTTTGTTTCTCAAGCCTCAGGCATTCTTATGTCTGCCCAGTTTTATAATTGTGGAAAAAAAAGTTTTCTTGACAGCATAAAACAATCCTTTAGCCCTGTAGGCATCCATTTCTTGAGACTTCTCACTTTGAAGAAAAGTGATACTTCAATAGCATGAGCAGCATTTAACCAACTCATAGAAAAGTTAAGAGATGGCTTTCCTATGGTGTCATGAATTGAACTGGAACTGATCTTTACAGATTTTGCGACAGTGGCTGACAAACTGAAATCAGGAAAGAAAACTATTCCATGTATTAGTGGTAGCCTGTCCTTTTGAGCTTAGGATATCAAAGATAGGCAATGTTGTGACTTTGAAATTGCAAACATCAGTCAAAAGAAATCCCAAGAACTGATGTTCTCTTATCTTAGCAAATACATGAAACTGGAACCTTATGACTGGAAGCTTTCATGCAATGTTGCAGTTGACTGGGACTGTGTCATGTTTTTTGTGTGTGTTGGGGTTACTGCATCAAAACACAGCAAACACAAGGTACTCTGCATTGCCAAACACTGCTGAAATAACAGAGAAAGCAGCATAAAAAATCTTTCACTTGCATAGTGCTACAGTTAAGGGATTGAAAGTTGCAATGGGGTTGACTGCTAAAGTTCACCTTTTCCAATGTCTAAACCATAGATGGAGGATAGCTCTGGCTCAGTGAATTACTTGCACACGAAGAAAGAACCCTTTATAGCACAGACATCTTTCTTTCACAATTTTTAGAGGTTTCTTTAGGTATTACATTTGCACCAAACAAAAGATACCCACAAACTACCTTTGCAGGATACTTGGTCCAGCGAGTACCAAAATGTTGGGGCATAATTTGCCTAGAATTTGGAGGGTGCCTCATCCTTTTCACCGGAATTATGCAAAGGGAGCAAGAATTGTTGATTCCCTGACGTTTCAGCTCCTTGTCTAGTTCACAAATCAAAAGTGTGTGAACATGCAATTGTTCCATCCCAAAACTGTAGAACCCTTAAGAATCAAACTCAGTGGTCAATTTGTGCATGATATTTAGACTGTGTGTCAACTTGTTAATTCCTAATCATTATATAAATGGGACTTTAAGTTGGTTGAAAATGCTTTCAGAAGTAGAACTCTTTAAGAGGGTATCTCAAATGTTAGATGATGAATTTGGGCCATCCAGTTTGTTCTCCTGTTTCTAGTCAGTGGTCAATTTGCACGAGTCATGGGGTATTGGATAGTGAAACTGTTGTTCAATGTGGAATTTTGATAGACCAAACTTTTACTTTTCCTTTTCAGGAGTACCGTATGGAAAAACTAGTGTTTCACCCAACAAAACTGTCATGGAAAAAGGTATGTCAGTTTATAATTCTTTAAAATCTTTTCATAATGAATTAAACAATCTATAAGAAATAAGAAACTACATATATAGGTGAATCCAGATACTTATGGGTGATGTTTGCTGGTTTTATACTGAGTCCACTGTGCAGAACGTAGAAACTTTATTTGAATGCAAGGCATGTCATTTTTGTGATGTGGGCAATTCATGCCTTTTCAAATCACTTTTAAAGGTGTCTGACTTTAGAATCAAATTGAGCGGTTTTTTTTTTTGGGCTTTGCTTTCTTGAATAATATGTTATTTTATGGCAAAAGATCATTCTTTTCTTTATCATGATTGGTTTCAAAATGCTTATAAATTGCTTTAATTAAAATAGGGTTGTTTAAGAATTTTAATAATGTTTGATTTCCACAGTTTCTGATCTTAGACTTTTAATGAAAGCAAAAAAGTGATGATAAGGCAATTTAGTTTGAGTAGATTTGATTGGCTGCATAATGGACTGGAACGTGATGAATTTCAGTAGATTTTATTGAGTTTAGCTTAACTGCCTGCATCAAACCTCCAACATGTACGTTCTTCAAATGTTCAATGAATGTGGAATACAATTCACATGACATGAACTTGACTTACTCTGAATCGTTATGTTTGTCTGTGACATTAGTTTGATCTACTGTTGGGAGATACAACTAAGAGGGAGTTTATGATACATCTAAGAGCACGTTTGTGATTCTCTTAAGCAGCATGTGAATACACTGTAGATGGATCAGAAATGTTGATTTGTGATTAATGGAGGTCATATGAATCCATTTCTCATTAATGAATATAGTGAGGAGTTTTAGAAGCTCAGCCTGATGGGCTATGTATTCACTGCATGGTTCTTAGATATTTGGATAGACATGGAAAACCATTTGCAGGGCCTTCTAGTGATCAAACAAACTTCACGACTATTTAATTTCTGCTCCTGTTTTCCATGTCGTCTTTTTAACTTCTATGCTTCAAAATGAGCCATAAGGTGACAGCCTATAATTGCTTCTAGTACTTCAAGACAACAAGCATCCTATATTTATGCAAACAAGCTTCAAGAAGTAATTTTTAGTTTGATTCTGGCATGCTTGCCTTTTCAACTGTTAATTATATGTGCTGTTTGTGACAGCCATGCTCATTTGGGCACCAGCATACATGATCATGGATCAAACGCATTCTGAAATATTATTGAACATCTATAAAAAAGAAAAAGAAAAAATGGATCATGAAATGTTTCACCCACCTTAACTCGCTAAGGCAAAAGATTATATACCTTCAAGTGAATTTTCCATGGTAGCTCCTAATGATTATTTTTTTGTTCATATTGTTTATTCTATTGCAATGGAACGGAATAATAATAAAAAAGAGATCAATATATTCACAGACTAGGCTGCCACATAGACTTCCATCTTTGCTAATACATCTGTACCCAAGTCCTTTTTAGTTGGTGCCAGTGGAAGGTCATGTGCACCTGCACAACATGGCCTAGAGCTAGTTTGGATGGGGAAGGTTGATTTTATTAGGTTTCTGGAAAAATAACTTGACTAGGATAAACTAAATGAGGTTTTTTATTGCAACTGCTTGGGAATGTGTTCAAGTTCCTTTTCCACTGCTTAGCTTTGCTAAGGTGCTCATTGTAGTCTTGTCATTGTCCGTTTCTTATGATTTTACACCTATAAAATTACTCTAATGCTGCCATCTCTCACAATATTCTCTTGTTTTTTCCACTCACGTGCACATTTGCATTTTGTGTGTTTGATCCTCCCCAAGAAAAAAAAAAAAGTCCCCAAGTGGAGGCTACTTTACAAGTTAGTTTTGACAAATTAAAATCAGCTGATTGGATTTATCATGGTCTTTATTTTTTGAAGGCTTGAATTTTCGCCACACTTTATATTCTTTATACAAGAGCAACCGCCCACCTACTCCTGATACTGTCTTCCAGGGACTTCCATATTTGAAAGCTGCCATCAAAGCTATGTCTGTTAAGGTGATTGAGGTAAGTAGCTATATCTTGCAGTTTTATATAGTTGATCAACTCAGATTTCTCATCGTAATCAATTATGATTTTATGTGAAGGTAGGTACCGGGGGTAGAGGCAGATGACGTCATTGGAACATTGGCTGTAAATAGTGTCAAGGATGGGTTTAAGGTAATTATCTGAGTTCTATTTCTCAAATACCAGGAGTGTATAATGAAATCTAACCACAATCATCCATGGATTTTGTTTTCGTGGAGAGAAGATGGATAGTGTTCCACTGTTTCCCACACAGAATAAAATCAAAAGAAACAATTAAAATAAGAAACTGTCTATTGTATTGCTTACATAGCTACAGGCACACAATGTAACTTAGTGTGTTATATGCTTCCTTTCAACACGGTTCTATCTTGCTTTAGTTGTGTGTTTTTTTTTTCCCTTTTCCCTCAACTGCCTTTCATATATGTGTTCTAGTCTACAGGTCAATGAAACTGTCTGGCTCCTCTATTGTTTGCCTTTTCTCTTATACCTACTCTATAATCAGCCTATTTATGTATTTTATCTTGGAGGTAGACAATTCATCTTGATCATCTTGCTTTTTAAGTCCCTGGAGAAGATCTTTTCTTGTATGACGGGTTATGAATAGTTAATGTTTTTTCTCACTATTTGTTGAGTCTCACACTACTGATTTATTTTTCTCAAAAACAATATTTTCACCTCCCAGAACCCTTTTATCCACTTTCATATGAAAAACAGGAAAAATGCTTTTTGTTGATAAATTATACCTAGACAAACATATCTCATCTTAAGCCTAGAAATTGATAGGCTTCTGCTTTTTTGTTAATAATAGCATTAATAAGCTTTTTCTGAAGTGTTCACAAGTGAAAGTTTTGGCATTAGGAGTAAACTGCCCCCTTTGTTTTGTTTGTTTTATTGTAGTTAAAGCTGAGTACCTTTAACATTACTGTTTGCCTAAAAGGGCCTATGTAATTTTTTCTTGCCACCATTGGTGTCTCGTGATTGTGCTTATTTTGTAACAGGTACGAGTTGTTTCTCCAGACAAAGACTTTTTTCAGATTCTTTGTCCTTCATTACGTCTTCTACGGATTGCTCCACGTGGCCTTGAGTTAGTAACCATTCAACTTGCAACATCATGCCTGCATTATATTTGTTAACATTTGAGGTTTGAGTGATCAGAAATTCTTGGAGTTTTCTGAAAGCTTTTCTTGCTGTGGATATGTTCTTTCTTATCATATAAAGTCATGTTATGCAAAGCTGCAATCAACTTTTTCATCCTGCATAGCTTAGAAATAACGTCATTTTGGTGATAATGTGTTGGTTTCATTTATTATGATTCCACTAGTGGATTTGAGTTCATTTTTTGATATTTAGATAACTTGATGAACAATCTTAAGAACTAATAAACGTGAAGTTTTTTAAGTTCAAAGTGATTGGATGTAAACTGAAAATACAGAACCAAGAAAAATATGAAGATTTATGTTTGTTCTATATATCTTTCACAAGGAAAAAAAGAGAGTTAAAGGGATATTATGTGCTGGTTTTGGCTAAGATATATTTTATGTTGAAAGCAATTTGATGTAAACTGAGAGCACAAGAACCATGCAACAGTGAAGAAAGAATTTATACATGTTCTTTGTATTTATTGCAGTGAAAAAAAATTTAAAAAAATACTGCAGAGCTGCATAAACTGGTTTTGCATTTACTATTCTTAACATACCCTCGAAATATATGAAATTAAAATTCTATTTGTATAACACAGAACATATAATTACCTGCCAACATTTTGTCTATTCCAAATTTTAGTTTTGTTCTTTTTTGTTTTCTTAAAAAATTTGGTCCAATTAATATCTGGAGCCTACAACCAGCTGTCCCAAGGCCATGACACCACCCACGTCTTATGCTTATGATCTTGTAATATGACATATGACTGTAAATTCTGATGTCATGCTCTATTTGACTTTGATTTACTTATGGGTTCTTCCTAAATAAAATTTCAAATTCAGTTGAACTTGAAGGAAATGTTAGCCTGATAGTAAGGGGTGTGCAAACATTTTGATTGGTTCAGTTTTCAGTTTGGTTTTTAAAAACTGAAACCAAACTGAATATGTGTGAAACCAAATTATGTGAAACTGAAATATTTTTGGTTGGGTTTTGATTTTCAATACAAATAAAAATTTCTATTCTGAAACATTTCATCCTTTTTTACTATTTCTCGAAAATAAAAATTGAAAGAAAAGGGAAAGAATTTTTTTTTTGTTTGTTTTCAAACTGTACCAAAATTGAAACTGAATTACCCAACCAAACAATTTCAGTTTATGATAGGGTATTTAAGAATTAATGATATAATAAGACAAGTTATTCATACCAGTCCAAATTAATGAGTCACCTGTTTAGTTACTTTTGGTGGGTTGTGATTGTGCTTCATGCTGCCTTGAATAACTTAATTTCTTTAATTTTGGCTTGCTTTTTTAGAATCTTGATCTGATTTTATAAAGCAGTGCTGTAATTTCATATTTTGGTTTGCCCAGGATGGTTTCATTTGGAATGGAGGATTTTGCTGAAAAATATGGAGGATTGAAACCTTCTCAGTTTGTTGATGTAATGGCTCTTATGGGTGACAAATCTGATAATATTCCAGGTTCTGCTACATATCACTCATTAGTTAAATACATAGTCCGATTTTCATGATATGAATTTTTCACAGACAGCCAAATCTCATTTCCTTTATGATCTCTTTACATGTGTATCTTCTTCCAATGACTTATCGTTGAACTTCCTTTACCATGATGTTCAACATTCATGTATTTTTTTCACTGGAGGAATACTTGATATGAATAAAATGAAAAATAAAATGCTGAATTTTGATGAAATGCTGCAAAGGTCGGCTCAAACTTGTGTCTAGCCTCTGTTTAGTTTCTGGAATGAGCAATAGAAATGATCTAAAAATGTTTAAATTTTCTCTGAAATGAAGCAATCTGCTAGAAGTTTTAAGGATTTTTTTTTTTTTGAGATTCAAATATTCTCAAGGTTGAGTAATTGATGTTCCATCATTTAATAATTGCAGGAGTTGAAGGAATTGGAGTTGTCCATGCTGTGGAACTGATCTCTAGATTCGGTATTGTCTTAGAATTTGTTGGAAAATGTCATAGGGTGAACATGTTGCTGGACTATTATGTCATGACATTTGTTATGGAATATTTGTTTATTCTGCCAAAAGTGATTGCAAGTTTTTTTTGTCTGTCAATGTGGGATTTTCTTTTTGGCCCATATAAGCGTGTTTCTTGATATACTGACTTGCAATAATCTTCACTTCTTTTTCAGGCACATTAGAGAATTTGTTGAAATGTGTTGATCAAGTAGAAGGGGAGAACATTAGAAAGGTAGAAATCTTCAACATGAATCAAGTACTTGCTAAAATTATATCCTTTTCTTTTCCCTTTAAATCTTTATCATTTTTTGTTGGTTGTTCCATTGTTTGACACTTGCAATGAGATGAAATATCTTCAGTCAATTTTTATCAAATCACTTGTGCTATATCTAGTCACTTTATTAGAATCCATCCCTGTGTGCTTGTTCTGGGGGTTGCTGTGGGGTCTGATAGTGGGTTCTTATTCAGCAACTATTGGGGGCGGGCTTGTAATGGCTTTCTCTTCTTCCTCGTGGTTGGGGATGTTGCATGCATTATTGACAATGATATGCAACTCTCCTTTCTGGTAAGAAATGAGGATGTAGAAGTTTGTCATCAAGGATATTGCACCTCATGTAAATATAAGTTAATTTATCATGTCATGATCTTGTGCTCATGAAATTTGAGATAAATATAGCATGATATTAGCTTGTATTTAAACTTCTGTGGCCGTTTATGTGGCTGACTCATTTTACTTTCCTCTGATCACTACTTTCTTGTAGGCCTTAAGAGAGAATGCTAATCAGGCAGTACTAAGCAAGGAGCTGGTAATTTTCCCATCTTTTTCTCTGCTCATCATATTTTCTTGTGGAAAATTACTTTTTAGTGGATAAATATCACACCCAATCTCATTTTTAAAGCCTGCATAATGTTCATATGACTAGTATGACAAGAATAAAGTGCAGAAGAGCAAAAGACTGATTCTATAGTAAATGGTGTCGATGTTTGTCTGTCTTTTCTATGGAGTATCAAAAGACGTCTTCATTTCTGAAACATAACCCTACTTGAGGCTTACAATCTATATTTTTTTTATTATAGATTTTGTGCCTCACCGCTGAAGAAACTTAAATAAATACACTAAGTTCCATTGAAATGCTTGAAAATGCAGAAGCCTCATGACTGGCCATGTGCAGACTTTTTAAAACTGAGATATGGTGCTTTATATTTTGAAAGACTCGATGACAGTATGGCAGCTGTTACTTTATTATTAATCTAACTGTGACCGTAGGCACCTAGTCCTTGGTGTTTCTTTGATGCACGGATATCTTATGTAATGGCAGGCAAAGTTGCGATGTGAGCTTCCAGAGTACATGGTTCCATTTGCTACGACAGATTTGATTTTTAAGAGACCCGAGGTCCGTACACTTTGGCTATTTTTATTTTAGAAGTTTTCTATCCATATTCAGGTACATGTGCAATTTAGTGAGAGGGGCTCTAAACACTTGCACTCTACTAGTCAGAACTGGTCATTGTTGATGTTTATTTTGTTCTATCTTTGATGAGATGATGAATCCCAGCTAATTTCATTATTGGTTTCATGACTTGTGTGCTGGTTTTAATTGCACAATTCACTGTTGCTTTCCATTATAAATTGTGGCTTCCTAACAAGCACACTGCAATATTATATATAATATCTATCAAGTCATTTTCCATCACCAGCAATGCAGCCATAGTCTGCGCATGCACTGTTTGAATTACTTGATGCAGGCACTCTTCTGTCAATTTATTCCTTCTAGAGCCATTCATTACTTATAGCTGGGATTTAATGACCATTTCGTGGTATGTCCGTGCTTTGTGAACAGCAGCAGTCCCTTTTGGACCTTCCAAACCCATACATGGTGTTCCCATCATCAAGTGCTATTTTTGTCTTGGCAAATTATGCAAATTCTATTGCACTCTTCACCTGCTGAAGTGCAAAGCCGACTGTGCTAATCAGCTCCAATAATTTTCTTTGTTGCTTTATTCTACATTTTCTTAATTGGCCACTGCTCAGCTCAACCTTGCTCTTGTAATCTGCTGCATCTTGTATGGAAGATGAAGCTTCCATGCTCTCATGCACAGCTTTCTGGGATAAACTCTTTTGCTAATTATTTAACTGCAGGAAATACTGACCTTTTGGTTTGACTGGTGCAGGACAATGGTGAGAAATTTACAAACCTCTTGACTGCCGTCAGCTCTTATGCTGAAGGCTTTTCAGCTGACATGATCATCAGAAGAGCCTCCAAGTTGTGGCAAAAGCTTGAAGCAAGGTGATTAGATCCATTGTCAGTGGAGGCAATTAGACATTTTTTCGTGGTAGTAGTGTTGTCTGTATAGCTAACTGCAAACTCTGCTGATTTTGGAGCTAGCATATATGATGAATGCTCTATCAATTCTTGTCCAAATTTTTAGTATCCAAAAATTTGAAGGGAAATTTATGAAATGCAGAGGAAACGGTTCCTTTCTCAAGATTTTATCTTCCTTACTGATTTATTATGTTTTCTTAAAACACTGCCAATTTGACAGCAAGTAGTTTGGCCACAGATGGCGGTGCTTTTTCACAATTTATAATGATGATGCCCAGATTCTTCATATCCTTAAATTTAAATCATGCATGGTATCTTTTTCTCATTAGCAAATATTTTGATTTTTGTACGAAATTTTACTTGGGACCAGGGAAGCGAAGCATACAAGAAGCAGGGCTATTCTGCATCAACAAACACTGAGATAAGCAAATTATTCTAAGCTTATAATTTTATTAAATCTCAAAGTAATTAAAGGGAACATCAATTTTATTTTGATTTATAATAAATAAAAATTGCAAAAATTTCTAGACATAGTTTAGAGCAAGCTGAAAGCTTCCTGGGCTCATGCCATGCTTCTTTTGTTTTATACTCTCCCATCATCAATTACTCAGATGTCGTTTTGAATAAAATTCATAGATTTGCACTGAATTATCAACTTCTCTCAGCTTTTTCAATACCGCCACTGGCTCATGCGTGTCCCAAATATAGCACACAAAAAAAGAGTAAATCAACATGGCTAATAAGTATAAATGCTTTCTTTTTGTTGAATATATACTTACGAAGAAACAATATGGCTATGATAAAATTACTATGGTTATGTACTCACTTTACTAGAGTGACTTATATAGCATTGTTAAAAAAGATTGCCTGCTTTTAATTAAAAAGCATTTTGGTATTTCTACACGGACTAATTATCATTATTGATTTGTGTAAAGAGTATTTTTATCCGTATAATATTTTTATGACTAATAAAAAGATGTGACCACGAGTTAGAAATGAGTTTCTCTCGTCTTCTCTTTCATTTTAGATGGTACGTGAAGTTTAAATATTTTTATATATTTCTGTTATTTTTTTGTTAACAATTGGCTTCTAATTTTATATATATAATGATTTTTTGTTTAGTTTTTTTGCATTTAGTTTTGTATTTTTTTATCCTTTTTTTAATAAAGTTCTTATAACTTTTAATTTTATTCTTCAAATTAAGTTTATAATTTTGGTTTTATAGATTATAATAAAAAAAATAATAATAATAATTAAATAAGTGATGATTATAATAATAACAACAACAATAATATTATTATTAATGATAGTTGTAGTAGTAATATTAATAATAACAACAATGATGATGCTAACAACAACAACAACAACAATATTAATAATAAATTTATTCCATGTTAATTTAACTGTAATTAGTATTATTAAATATTTATTATTATTTATTTTTTATATTATCTTTTAAATCTATTTTAATATCTAAATATTATTTTTTATATAAAAAATAATCTAGTCTCAAAACAAAACCCATCAACCTTGGTGTTGGATTCGTATAAATCTTTCAAGAGAAAACCTCAGTGATTGTTGCTATGATTTGAGGAGCTCACTACCATGCTCTTTATATGGAATTCTAAACCTCACTCGAACAAGTGAAAAAAAAAAAAAAAACACTACATAGGAAGTTGGAAACTGCTTTAAACAATGACATTTGTTTCTCCATGGCAAGCACCGATTCATTGCCTCTTTGACATCTACAAATCTCAACGTCTTTGGATATGAAGCTCTTCAGTCTTGATGATGCCTGTTTACACTATGGATGATCATGTGTCTTAATGTTTCTTACTTGGCTAATTTGATAATTTGACAGTGATGCAGGAGTCTCAAATTGACAGCAACTAGAACTATTTAATTGATGAGAGCAGCTATCTATTAGAACAAAACGAATAGTCTAAAAGCAATTACAAATGAATAGATTACTCTGAAAATAATCACATTGTACAAGTGCTTTACAAAATTGGTGAATTTAACTTGATGTTTCAGGTTCAGGTTCAGGTTCAGGTTCAGTTTCAGTTTCATTCTCAGTTTCAGCTTCAGGTTTTTCAAGCTCTAGAACAGCGTTAAATCCAAATTCATTTCCAGGTACAAACACTTTCTTGAGTTCTTCTGCCTTTTGAGTGGTGCTAATTTTGTTTTCCTTCACCTTCAAATTTTCCTGTTTTGAATGGAAAAACTCATCAATACTTGCTTCAGCTTCAAAACGAAGACCAACATTAAGTGTTGCAAAAATAACTTGCCTTCTTCACATAATCTGCCATGGTTGAGGTGACTATTTCTTGTATCACAAAATTAGTTACACGATCTTCTCCAAGGATTTGTAGGAGGAATTCCCTTGGAACCTACAGAAATTATTAGTCAGACATCTTATGATGGAGGACAAAAGCAGGCAGATCATAATGCTAGTTATGCAACTCCCAATAGATGTTTAATGGAGTAGTTTCAGTGCATAGAATTTGCCTTACGAGCACGAAGGATGAGAAGCAAATAACATTAGATACTTCACGCCATGACCAGCTACAATTTGGCATATACAACATAGAGATATTACAGGGGCAACAAGCATTTGCAAATACTTCACAAAAAATAAGAATGGTTCTCATCTCTTCATTAGAACTAAGTTCGGCATTTAAAAACAAGGAAGAACACAATACTTCATGTAGGAGATACCAGCACTCTCTTATATTGAAACTTGAATAATATGTGAGTGAAACCATGTCTTGAACTTCCTGAATTTTGCATCTTTTATTCCATTTCCAAGTAATTAACAGACTACAACAAATCATAAAATGAAGATTTCAAGTAAAACATGCATTATTCTAGAGGAATAAAGCACTAGTTAAACATACATGCAAAACTAATTTCATTATAAAATTTTGATTTCCAGAGAGAGAAGAAAACTATGAACGAGAATCACTCACATTTGTTGTTTTTCCTGGATTAGCCAATATGCAAGGGAAAAAAAAAGGGTTAGAATTCATTGACTGAGGAGTTAACAAGCTGCAGAGACAAAAATTAATGAAACAAAGGACAAAGGTGGGAAGCGATCAAGAGATTAAAGGCAGTGCAGATTAAAAAAATGGGTCTGGGGATCCTAAACAGGTCAAGATGATCATGCTTCAAAAGCAGATGACTCATCTAAATGTTGGAACCACCTATTGAGGTATCCATCAGCAGAAAAGTAACTCAAAGGACATTTCTTTGGATTAACAAAGAAATGCATGATACCACATCTCTTTATTTAATATCTCATCCTAACCACTATCAACTATGGATTCTTCTCACAGGATAATTTCAGACTACCATCAAGAAATTACTAAAGAACCATTAAACTTGTACTAAGATCATTTAGATTTAATAATACGTGAATATCTGAACTTGAATGCATCTCAACATTAAACAAAGAAACTTTGAATAGCTATAATCAAACTCATTACTCATTCATTCAGAGCTCTTGTCGGTAAAGTAGACCGAGAGAGAGAATTGGCTTCTCAGGAATCTGCTGGAGTCAGATCAGTAGGGGAGTACACACCAGGATATTACTAGTAGAGAAAGAACCCATACCCTGAACCGGGGAAAGGATATAACGGCCCAGGGAAATTGTGAACTTACTGAATTGACTCCCTGTTCTACAGGTGAGTGTGATTTTTAGCTACACTCTATTTGTCTATGTTCATACTCATAATTGCAGAACGTTATTCCATAATTTGATGGAGGCAGTCAAATTCAGTTATATATAAATACGGAAGAAATAACATGTATAACCATTACCTCCTTTCTCTCTTCGAAATCCTGGAATCGGAGGTGCGGAACGAGCTAAATCAGTCAATGCCTTGTTGAACACCTTTTGAGTCTCATCTCCACTCAAATCCACTCTTACCTAAAAATTAAACATAACCACAAACCACATTTACAAATTTTGCAAAATAGCATTAATTATCAGCTACTCGAGATTCGGAGAACAATAAACCACCTGCATCTTATCTTCTTCTTGGGATTCAATAACTATTTTAACATTTTTCAATGCTATTAGTTTCTCATTCGTTTCTGCAATTGATGCCTCCATACCTTTAAAAACACCCAAATGCCACAATACTTCAATGAGTAACACCATAAATTTACTATCTATAATTGTGTTTAGAAGCTAAGAAAATATTAACCTGACCCAACAGCAGATATAGGCTTGACTCTCACATGTTTAAGCACTCTCAAATTTGGATTAGAAGAAAATAATAATAGCCTGAAATGTTTTAAACAAAACAAGAACTTGATTAAACAATCAAAATATACTAACAAAAACAATATTAAATGATTGTTTTTGTAATTTACTTATTGCAAGTAAAGTGAGATTGAAAGAAAATGATGCTATTTCTGCTGCTGCTACTGCTCAAAGAAAGACACTGTAGACAGAAGTGGTTAGTCAGTCAGTCAGTCTAAGAATATATTTGGTTTCCAAGAAAATGCAAGAAATCTTCAACATGATATGACGGACAAAGAAAATGGGGTATTCTTACTTTGTAAAAGGAGAAGTTTCTAAGCTGTTGGAGTTGTAAAGTTGATGCTGTCGTCGTCATCGCCGCCATCAAAGCTTGCTTCCTGCCTCCTCTCTAGCCTATATCATTTCCGTCCACTCAATTTTATAAATCCGTTGAAGACCGACAACCCGACATGTCGTTAAATTAGTTAGTCTAAAGATGACGTGTGAACTGTCGTTTACTGCTTTAGGTTGCAGGCTTGCAGGGGGTGATGACTCTCAAACTTATTTGTGGGCCATTTTCAATTTTTTTAAATTTTTTTATTTGTTTAAAATTAATTTTTCATATTTTTATATGATTATATCAAAAATAAAATTTTAAAAAATAAAATAAAATATTATTTTCATATATTTGTTAAATAAAAAATAATTTTTAGTACAACTCCAAACACTATTTTAATTTACAAAAAATAAATTATTATTTTGATAATTAAATTTTCAACCTATTCATAACTTAATTATTTACTCTCCTAGGATTCTAAATTAACTCTTTTTAATTCTTGATGATGAATTATTATATTATTTAATTCATAAATGGATTTGATCGAATTATATTTAATTTTAAATTATTTTAAAAATTAATTTAATTAAATTCAAGTAATTTGAGAGATAAATTATTTTTCAAGCAAATCTAGATGAGACTTCACCATTGAACTCTAATGATTTTTATTTTTTATTTTTTAATCTAAATTTGTATTGACCCAACAAATCAATTAGTGGGGGCTTCGGGAAAAACCAAGCAACATTTTAATGCGATATCATAAGAATCATGGGATGAAATTAATATTTTGAAATATAAGGGATCACGTTATGAAATTCTTCAAAGTATAGGGACTACATAAAAATATGCACTTTTTTTTTTATGAAATTGAGATGGTGATAAGAAATCTATATAGCTAGCTAGGTGCCTCACTGATTGATAAGAGGGAGGAGGAGGAGGAGATAATGGAAATAGTAGCGGCTAAAACCCTCTGTCTGGGCTTAAACCTCAAGGTAATGTCATGTTTGTTTTCTCTCCTTCTTTCTTCAGTTCTGCTACTACAATTTGAACTTGTTCTTTTCATTTTAAGCCAAATTCTAGCTATTTCATTCTATAGAAGACGTGGGATCTTAAAGTAGTTAATGGGATCTATTATAAGTTCTCATGGATTTACTATAGTGCTTGAACTGAAACCCGTCTGTCATTTTTACGATGTTCACTTCATTGTAAGATGACAGGCGACGCAGTGATTCTCATTTCTTCACAGCCAGCACACTTCTGCATTGTGTTTTTATCCACTTTTTTGTTTGTCTGTTTGAGTTTTAGTTTTACTATGGAATTACTTGAGTAATTTACATTTTAATAATGGTTTTAGCTTCTTTGTAATGAGTCATGACCCTTAAAATCTTATTCTGAATTGACATGATTTAGTGGAATAATTTTGGTTTTTTCTTTGGTTATTATTTGCAGTTAATAAGTCACAAGCATACAGTGGATGCCTTTACTCCAAATCTAACTCGCAAAATACCATCCTTTTCCCATCAAATGAGATGTGGGGCTCAAGGATTTTGGAGAAGGTAATGCAGTTTCATTCACTTGAGCTCGAGTATTGTATTTGGATTTTGATGTAAATGTCATTGTTGGGTTTTTGTAGCAAGAAGTAGAAATTGGCGAGGTTGCTTATTTATTTGTTAATTTGATTTTACAGGGAAAATGGTGGATGTTTAACTCCTGTTGCAGCTGTAGTATCAGGTGCAAATCAAATTTTGTCTTTCAATTAGTTGCTTTTAACCTTATTGCTAGTGTTGTGTTGACCTTTGACTACAACTTAATGACTACATAAATTAGCTGCTGAAGATGTTGAAGTATCTTCCTCTCAGTTCAAAGATTTCACAGTGATGATTACGAATACCAATGAAGATCAAGAATTGAAGGTATGAGCAGATATTGGATTCATGTAGTTGGTTTGTAGGCAAGTTTAAAATTGTCTGGTGGTTGATAATTTTAGGAATCTATTATATTCATAGCTTTTGTGGACAGATAAGAGTGGAAGTATCTGGTGCCAAAACTAGAGCAATTTTTGAAGAGGTTTTCAAAAAAATGGTTACTGCAGCCCAGCCAATACCAGGATTTCGAAGAGTAAAAGGAGGTAAAATATCTGAATTCTTTATCTGATTGCTAGTGGAGAAGTGCTGTCTTCTAGAATCTGAAGCCTACTTATAATCATCTTCAAATAGTTTTTTTCTATAGTTTGGAATCTGAGAACTTAGCACCATACTGCTAGTAGTCTGATTGAAATAATGTTCAACTGTATTCTTACTAGTAACTTGCCAAACCATCCTTCTAAAGCTGTATTTGATCTTATTTTCTTTACAGTATTGTTTTTTAATGACTGTTCTTTTCTAATGCTTTCCCATTTCCCTAATTTTAGTCTGCCTCTGATATTTTCTGTTATTATTTCTATGCGATGCATCATTTCTATAAACACCATGGGGAATTGGCAGGAAAAACACCAGATGTGAGTTTCCATACCCTCTTATTTTACTCCAATTTCATTTACCTAGTTGTAATAACTTAAATATGAGATTTTTGTCCATTTCCTAAAGTGAACAAAAACTTGCATTCTTGAGATGTATGTTGACCTCATCTTGAGTCCATTACCATCTGCAGACAAAGTATGCACAATATGTTGTGCTAGTAGTGAACTTTGAAGGGGCAGTGTCATGTCACCTAGCTTGAAACTTTGAGGCGCATCCTCTTTTAACATAATCTATCATGTCTAAATGGATTCTTATGCTCAGTTTACAGCTGCAACTTCACGGGGGGAAAAAAAACGTGCTCATTATTTTTCAATATTAAATCATGAAACTTTTGTTATGGAGAACATTCATGTGCACACATGCACCAACACACACTATTGATGTAAAGCACATGCACAAAGAAGAAAAAACAGCCAGCGATGATTTCATTGAAAAGTTAGAGAGCTAACGATTACATCCTATGCATGCAGACTTCAGACAAGAACATTCTTGCAGTCATGTTCTTATACATTTGCTTGGACAAACACATGCGCATACACATATATAATAGAATTTTATTATTGTTTGTTTCTGGCAGATACCTAGAGACATTTTGTTAGAAGTTCTTGGACCTTCAAAAGTTTACAAGGAAGTGATCAAGAAAGTCATAAACTCTACCGTAGCTGAATATGTTGATAAGGTAACCAGTACTACTTTAACTTCTTGATTGATTCTAAAGTCATGAAGTCATTTTATCTTCACGGTGCTGTGATTAACCAATGAATTGTGTTCTGGGAAACACTTCAAGTAGATATAGTTTTGTCACATGACTAGAAATATTACTAGGAAAGAAATCAATGGAAGAGCTTACAAATTTACAGAAACTGACATCATAAATCATGTTAATGGAGAACTTAACCTGATCTTTCTCTCTTTCTCTGTTTTTTTTTGTCCATACACCTTGATGAATTTCTTGACCAACTTTTAAATCGTGAGCCAACACCTGCATTAATGCTGTTGATTTTGAATGGTATAGTTGGAAGTTGATTGATCCAGTAGCTCTAGCCACCATTACATTCATCACACCAGCAATTTTGTTTTTTGTTCTGGTTTTCTATTAAAATCAAATGACCTTTTGTGTGTTCTTTGTGGAAGTACTGCTTCTTGGAATGCTATTCTTTTCTCCATTCCAACTGCTGTGGTGCAGCCAATTGCATCATTCCCCTGTACTCTGAAGGCATTTTATCTATGAATCTAATGCTTGACATTAACACTATCTTTTCGCTTCTACAGGAACGCTTAAAAGTTAGCAAAGACTTGAGAGTTGAACAAAGCTTTGAAGATCTTGAAGATGCATTTGAACCAGATGAAAAATTCGGCTTTGATGCTGTCATTCAGCTTCAACAAACATCTTGAAAAACATTGAACTTTTGAGAATGAATCCAATTTTTCCCTGTATTAATTGTTACAGAAACTTGTTTGCTCACTGGAATGTGAAACGAAAATTAGGTGAATGTACAGAGTTATCAGATCCCCTTTCTATTAATTATTTATTTAACCATTTTGAGGCTCATCAACTCTCATATTTCCTTGCATGTTTCCAAAAGTTCCATACCAGTTCAAAATGCAAGAAAGTGGAAATTTGTTTGATATCAGATTAGTTACAGACTCATTTTGACAACTATTTGCTATAAGATTCAGTGTACCCTAAAAAGCATAGACAAGTAATTAAATCAAAACCAGGTAATCTAGTTTTATAACAGCAAGCAACTCGTGTAGAAAAAAAATGCTAGAGTTGAAGCCATGTAGATTCTGAGCATCATTGCCAAGTTGGTGCATTGGCCTGTCTGGTCGACATCTTTACGTGCTCAGTCCCATTGTATAGCAAAAAATGCCGTTGTTGAAGCCATGGCAGAGATAAAACAGACAGAGCAGTGCTCGTGCCGTTGCCTCCATGATGTTTCTTGAATTTCTTTAGCAACTTATACTAGCAAGTTTGCTTTGGCAATCACTGCTATCAGCTTGCCTCTCCCACCTAATAGTTGAACTCTTTGCAGCTACTCTTGCATCAAACGGCAAGCTGTCTTTCCTGTTGAGACGTACTGATTAAATTAATCAAGTAAAATCCTAAACTTAAATCTAACCTCAAAAACCATTTTCCGGCAGCTTTTCAACAAACAATTCATATTGAAAATTTCCTTTTGATCCTTGCAGAGTTGCTTATTAGTGCTGCTCTCTCTTGAGGCCTTCTATTGCCGTAGCATGGCTCGTTAAGTGATTCTTCTGATACCTTTCTTTCCTTTTGTCTTCGATTTATCTGCTACTAATCAGAACAATTAGACCATAATATATGCAAGTTTAGAGCTCCATGGAAACAATCAATCATCTCTGGCATGCAGGTACAACGTCTGAAAACATTCCAATGATGCATAAGAGATTCTTAATGCTTGCCAGGGCCATCATTGCAAGGTAATTGGAAAGGTTAGAACCTGCAAACCCTATGTAGTTCTACTTGCATGTCAGTTGTTAACTTCTGGCATGTATTCTTGGTTTCCTGGATTTGTGACTGGGATTGTTCTTGGCTTGAAGTCACACGGAATCGAACATACCTCACACAAAATCATTGGCGTTGTCCTATTCTATCTTGCAACAGCACAGGTGTTCGGTGGCTTGTTTAGACCTCACAAAGATAGCAAGTATCAGCCTATTTTCAACTGGTTCCGCTCCTTGGTGGATTGTTCAGCACTTATCCTAAGGTCATTCAACAATTTATAGGATTTGGCATATTACATGCTGCAAATTTTTAGAAGATTACCTACATTGCTGTATTGGGAGTCCAGGATTCCTCGTGCTGCTATTGTAATTATGCTTGTTGAGAAAACAACCCTAAAATCTTCAATTAGAGAAATATATATATATATATATATATAAACACAAATAATTTACTGGTTCAACAATTTAAGCATACTCTATAGGTGAGATGATCAAAAACATTTACTATAAAAAAATATGAGATTACAAAGCATGAGATAAAATTAATTTTTTATCCAGATTTTAAAATAACTGAAAACTTATATTTTTTCTAATCTCTAACCACCTAAATGTAGAGAATAGAGACACTTATAAATAAATATTAACTTAAAATATAACAATTTAAGGTTTTTATGTATGAACTTAATACATGAGTATGTTTGAGTATGTTTTTTTTTATTTGGCCTAATAATTTGAAACAAACTCCTTAAATTTTTATTTTGAATTAAATTGAGTCAATATATGAATCTTAAACTCTTGTCCAATTGATTTCAATAAGCATATTTTAAATATTATATAAACCAATTAAGTCCAAGCAATGGTTGAACTTTAATGTAGAGATAGACAACTTCAATGTAGAGATAGACTTCATTAAAATATTTGTAGGGTTCTTAACTATAAAAATCTTTTTCATTAATACATCATCCAATGACATAATATCTACAATAAAGTGATACTTAACATCAATATATGTGGTTTGTAAATAATATATTTAGTTCTTAACCAAATAAATAACACTCTAGCTATAACAATATATAATAATTAATTAATGTCATAAACTAAGATTGGTAATCAATTCTTTTAACCATATTTTTTTTCATTATCTTTATTAATTTTGTATACTTAATCCTTAGTTGTAGATAAAACAACAATGAATAATAAAATTATTTTCCAACTAATAACACATCTTGAGAAGGTGAAAACATAACTTGCGTGATTTAATCTATAAAATTCTTAACATTACTTTTAATGTTGCAACCCCTATCATATATTAGGCCAACATATATGGTAACTTGAACATAATAAAATATTCATTTCATGATATATTAGTAAATGTTATCAACTGATCAAACTAATAACATGTAAAATGCTTAGATAAATATAGAACATAACATACATAATGTTTTGAAGTGTATTAACATAGGGAACATTTGACATGTGTTCATTCTCCTTGTTATTTTTTAGTGACAAAAATGAAAATAGCAAACGAGCTACAAATAAAGTAATTCTTAGCTTGCAGTTTTATATAATATCAAAACATTGAGTACCTTTCCAAGTTATTTTCAAGTCTTCATCTCAAACTTATTACATTATTGATCTCTAACATGTTCTTTGAAACATTCAACATGTCATTGGTATACAACAACAATTATACAAATGAATTATCGAAATATTTCTTGAAATACACATAACTATTATAATCACTAATAAATAAACCATTTTCAAGCGTAAAAGTTTCTAACCATTGCTGGGGTGTGTTATCATGGTCATTCATAGTGAAGGGTTAGATTGAACAGACTTGTTCAAATGGTCGTGCATGATCTTTGCAAACTGCAAAGAACACAATTGTTTGATTACTCTCAATTCATAGGTTTATGGTATGATTGCAAAGTAACCATATCAGCAAAAACATTTCAGTCTCCAAGCGAAGTTTGTTGAACAACTATGACACATTCAAGAATTCAACTTTTTACTTCTTGTTTTGAAGCAAGCATTTTGGTGCTCTCTCCATCGTTCTCATACTCGCATTCATGCTTCCAAAAGTTTCACATCAGTTCAGAATAGAAAGGCAAAATTCTTGCATGTATTTAATCTTACAATTTAAAAGTTTGCTTCCTCCAACATATTACTTAGATCTGTAGACTATATATATTTTGCAATAACAATAACGGAATCCATGATTAAAATCATATTTAAAAAACTGTTTTGATCAAATCTCATAGGTTAAAGAAGATAATCCAGATTAATTTATATTGTTTTTTTCTTTAGAAAAAAAAGCTAAAAACAATGGTTTTTTAATTTAATTTTTGTTTTTTTTAATTATTACATCTAATTCTAGACTTTGAATCAACAATTAATTTATTAGACTAGATCTTGATTTTTAAAATTATAATTAAAATCATTAAAAAAGAAAAAAAAAGTTGGTGTGTAAGGATTTTTAAAAAAAAAAAGAAGAAGAAAATTGGCAGTTTATACTAAAGACAAATTCTGGAAGCACTCTCAATAATTTTATGTACATAAACGAGATGCCAAATTAAATTCCCATGAACCCCTTCATATCAAAGAAAGAAAATTAATAGTTTTAATATATATTGATTAATATAGTACAATTATATGATCAATTACTCGATTTTCTAGTATGGAATTGAGATCATCTCATGTTTTCTTAATGACATGATCATTATGTTCGTTAAATCTAAATCATTACATTCAAATTAAATGGATATAATTTAACTTAACTCATTGTACTTAGTTTTATTTCTCTCTCCTAATCTAAATCATTAGAAACATGAACACTTCCACGATCTGAATCTATTAATTTATTCTGAATATGATAATATATTAATCAACCAAGTTCTATATATTATCTCTTTTTTAAGGAAGTTAAGATCATATATTATAATGCATTTTATATCATAGCAAACACTACAAATCACACATCTCTTATTATTTTACTTCATTACATAACATTGAAGCTTAATCTGATACAGAAGCCCAGACAGTTCTTGACTACTTAAGATGTCTAAATTACTAAATATTCATAGTGGTGAAGTCATTAATATTAAGTTCCTGTTTGTCTACGTGTCAAAGGACCACCTTAAAATATTAATAAAAATATTATTTTAACTGTTTTTGGCGGCATGCCGTGGAAATGAACGAGTGCTTACTTATACAGGCGTAATTCAAGACGTGGTTTGATGACAGCTTCAAGTGGTATCAGCTTAGGTAGGGCAATGCCAGGGCCTTCGTTCATGTCCACGGGCAATCCTGCAATAGTTGTTAAATCAAACCCTTGAAGAAGCCTAGCAAGGGTCAGATGAACAACCGCCATGCCAAGATTAATAGCAGGGCAAGATCTTCTCCCTGAGCTAAAAGGAATGAACTCGAAATCTTGACCCCTAAAATCAAGATCAGCATGAGTGGTCAAGAATCTTTCAGGTTGAAAGTCATTTGGGTTTTTCCACACACGGGGGTCTCGATGCAACTTCCATATGTTCACTACTAATCGAGTGCCCTTAGGAACATAATAGCCACAAATATGACAATCTTCCATGGCCTCACGTATTCCTGTTAAGGGACCTGGAGGGTATAATCGCAGAGTTTCTTTCACTATTGCTTGGAGGTACACGAGGTTCTGAATATCTGATTCCTCCACCCATTTCTCTCTTCCCACCTGCTTGTCCAGCTCTTCTTGAGCAGCCTTCAGCACACTTGGATGGTTTAGCAACAGGGACAGTGCCCAAGTTAATGTAACCGCTGTGCTTCCTGCTCCTGTGAGGGTCAGAATCTGCAGAATTAACACAAAAGGTTTAAAATTGAAAATAGATGGAAGTTAAGAACCCTGCGGCTGCACCTGAGAAGATGTCCAGATGGTAGGAGACGGACTTTGAAAGTCTCAGGGGTCCAGGGCCCCCTTACCCTCCAGCCACAAGAAAGAAAGAAAAGGAATTAAATTGGATGAAGGGCAGCATTTTCTTACTTCAACGATTTGTTAACATATTTCTACTACACTAAGTAGACCTAAAATTCCTAAACTTTTACAGATCTGCTGTTTAATGAAATTACTATATTCAGAACAAAAAAAGGCAACACTTGGGCTTATGGCTCATAATTGATAGTTACAAGTTCATTTTTGAGCCCGTGATTTTGCTATGATGATAGTCAGATTGATTAACTTTCATTGTTCATCTTCAAATTTACTTCATTCTAAAAAGAATTTCGGACGTGAAATGTTAGATGTTAGAAGGGTTAATTAGAAACTTCTTTGAGATAAGTGGTTCCTGGCCTGGGTTAAAACATGCCTAAGATCATAACACCACGCATGCCCCTACTTTATTGGAGTGGTCATCCGGTCTATAGACCCCATGGCTTCTGTCTGATTAAGGGCTTATTTAAAATTCACTTTCTCTAATTTGTTTTATATTTCCGATATGAATTATGTCTTATAACCATGGAAAACGGGAATATTCAATTTGCGCTTACTGATATATATGATGATATGATATGGTGAAGGATTAAGGAAGAAAACGCACGACAAGCTTACAGCTAGCTAGCAAACTTACCAAAGTTGTTGCCTTGATGACAACATCACGAGAGTAGCCAGACATCTCAGCAGCACCGTCAGCAAGGTTGGATATCATCACGTCCATGAAGTCGCTTTCCCCTTGTATTTCTTTCTTAAGATGTTCCTCCAGCCAGCTTCCTATCACGGCATCAAGTTCCTTGGCAGTCCTCTTCATAGCACTTATATGTCCCTGAAAATCAATCCATTCGAGCCATGGAATTGCATCAGACATTACAAAAATCCCACTCAGATACAAGGCTTTTTCTATGGCTTTTTTGTAACGCCATGGCTCGCTGTTTTCTTTGTCGTATATGGTGCTGCAATATCGTTTTCCAACTATCGTTCTAAGGCTTATGTTGAACGTCAAGCTCTCAAACAATTTGCTCATAGTCACCTTCGCAGGGTACTCCGCTGTTTCCGCATAAGAATTGTGCAAACCTTTGATGAATGCGTCTACTTCTAATTCTCGGACATGCTTAAGCATTCCAAGCCGGTGGTTTGATAGAAGCTGAAGAGTGACCAGCTTTCTAACATCACGCCAGTACTTTCCATATGGGGACAACGCAAAAGCTGCGTTGTTGTATCCCATATGTTTTCCTGCAGCAATGTTTGCTCTTGTAGCCAAAATCCTGTCATTGGTAGTCAAGCAATCCTTTACTTTTTCCCAACTGCTCACCACCACTATCCGATGAGAACCGAGCCTGAGTGAGTAAATAGGGCCATATTTATCGGCAATGGCTGCAAGGGTTTTACATGCTGGGTCCTGGCCTCTTAGACGAGGCAGGTGGCCAATCACGGGCCATGCCCCGGATGGTTCAGGGACTCTGGCTAGTCTCTTGCTCTCTCTCTCTCTGGCCAAAGTTTTCCAGAGGCCATAAAGAAGTAGCAAAACGAGAGCCCCGAGAATCATTTCGAACGGTGTGTAAGAGAAATCCAGGGTGGTTCAAGGGAGTTGGGGAATGATGAGGCTAAATGTTGCTCTGGTATTTATAGCGTAGAGTAATATGGAATACGCTTGACTAATTAAAATTAGGCATATAAACAAAGTGATTTATTGAATTAATGTCTTAACGTTTAAATGATTTTTTTAAATAAAAATATTATGTTAAAGTAGAAATAAATGATGGCTCACAAGTGGTTCAAGATGGTACGGTTCACCATAGAAAATATTTATTCTCTAATTAAAATCAAATCTGAGCTCAATAAATATTGATATTTGCAAATAAATTAAGTAAATGCATATTAAATTGATTCACAATTAAAGTTGGCTAAGCCACATAGTTACTTTACTTTTGATTTGGTGCTCCCAGTAAAATGATATACATTTATTAGTGTTATACATGTACCAAGAATTACTAGTTAATTATCTGTGTTATGCTGCTAGAAACACTTTTTGACAATGTTCTTAAACCATGTTATGTCTCCTATGTTCATTCCGTGACATGTTGACTTCAGGTGTGGAACAAGCTAGATTTCAAAGTAAATTAGCTTGATTGACTTGATTAAAATTCAGTTTGATTTATTTTAAATTTTTAAAAAAAATTAATTTTTTTAAATAAAAATATTTGAGTAATAATATTTTAGGTTGGCTTAGATACATGATAATTGAAAAAAATAATGTCTCAATGTATAAATTTTATACGTGATTGAAGAAAAAAATAACTATAAAAGAATTGGAATTTTATTTTCATGAAATATTCATGATCAATTTTTTTATTTTCACATATTAGGCATATAATAATTGATAATAAAAAAAATATCAACATTCCCATTAAGATCTATAATATCATTTAAGAATCATGACAAGATTGAATAGTAATTTAAATATCAAAATAAAATAAAAAAAAATAGAGAAAAAACATAGAAAGGATAGGCATCTAATGCAATGTGAAAGACACTCCGAAAGCTTCCAACAAGCAGGAATTAAGTGCGGCCATTGAGATTTTCAAGACCGTTATTACCATTGTTTTTCTTCTTTTAAGGTTGAAGTTCAAAGATTTGGCCATGAAACACAGGATACAAGCTTTCCCACGTAAGAACCTGTCTTCTTCTTTGATGTTGTTGAAAAACTTTATATTCAGGGTACACATACTGATGACGCTTTGTTTTGCCACTAGTTACATAGTACAAATCCCAAATGATACACGTTCTTTAGAAATCTTGTCGTTGAACATTTTTATTATGTCGGTTTTTCTTCATGAGGGTAATATAATTATTTATAAATTTATAAATTAAAAAATATATGTTATATAATAAAAAATATCAATATAATTCTATCAAGATTTTTTCAACAATAAGTGTGGGATATCATCAACATAAAAATTATTAGCAACTTTATTAGTGATTATATCATTAACGGAATAAACCCGTGATATTTTTTATTTTTTTTTAATTCTTCAAAGGATTTAATTTGATGGTGGTTTTGTTTGTAATGATCGATGACAAGGTTTTATAATTTTTCCTGAATCTCTGGAATTTTTTGATGGCTTAGACCATCGTAATTTTGTTGTAACATGTTTAATATTTTGAAGAAAAAAATAAAATAAATAGAACATATTTAAAATAAATAAAAATAAAATAAAAAAACCAAATATTTACTATTAAAATTATCAATTTAAATACAATTTTCATATTAATTTTATATTTTAAAAATTTTTTAACTTATTATTTTTAGATTAACGTGGGTGTCCGAGCCAGTTTTCGCGCACCACGACTAATCCCACAGGCCCTGAAGTTAACGACCATGTAAGCCTCCAGTGGTCATAATATGAGCCACCAAGGACTCGAACCTGAGATTACAGAGGAAGCAAACCCCTTGATCCCAAGTCCTTATCACTTGGCCACCACCTAAATGGTTTTTTTTTAACTTATTATTATTATTATTGGTAATTTATATAGTGTATTTTAATATGACTCAACTTTAATTTTATCAAATTATTTATTATTTTAAAGTTAAGAGAAGATATCATCTCTTAGTAATTTAAATATTATCGATAAATTCATCCGCAAATATCCAAAATGTTTCTATTTCACGTTGACATGTGTCCCATGACATGAGTGGTCATAAGACGTAGCGCAGAGGCGGAGATGTTGAAAGGCTGATGGATGGAACACAAGGAGAGGACGCAGTCAAAGTTTCCTCCTGTTTGACAAATGAATCACATTTACATTATACAGCTACACATCAATCGCTTCTCTTTTTGCATAAAGTATACAATAATCAGCCATCGTCAGTACAGCGGGCTAACATGTGATCCACGATTGCACGGGTCAAGGAGAAGACTGCAGCCATTGAAAAAGAAGTTAGTTTTGGTTAATATATATATATATTCGATGGCACGTCATTAATCATTTTTCTTGGCTACAATTTTAAACCAACATTTTCACACTCCACCATGCCTAATTAGATCTGACCTAGCATGGTTGCCCGAGCACGGGAAATTTCTAATTAAAATATATTTTTTTATTCAATTATACAATAATAAAAATATATTTTTTTAGAATAATAAAATCATAAAGATTTCTTCCTTGTCAAAATCATCTTTATTGATTCACATAATTTTTTTTTATTTTAATCAATGTGTTATTTCACATATTAATCAATTATATTTAATTAAAACTTCACGGCAAAATAAAAATAAAATCAATAAGATCTTTTATATATTTATTTTCATAAACCATTGTGCTCCTAAAATAAATATTTGACACAGTAATCAGTTATATTTAATTAAAAAGCCATGTTGAAACAAAAATAAGATTAAGAAGATATTTGTTTTATATATATTTCTGAACCATTATGCTCCTTGAACTCCTTAATCAAAATACTGTTTCAAATATTTAATTAAAATATCATATCAATAAAAAATAAAATCAAGAAGATTCCTTTTATTGCTATTACTTGTTTCCCTCACGAGCCATTGAACTTCTCAAGAAAATCGTAGTATTTTATCTTAATTAATGTGTTTTTTCAATTAGTAATCAATTATTTTTAATTAAAATTTCATGTCAAAAAAATTGAGACACTTTTATATATATATATATATATAATTAATGCGCATAGTTTAAGACCCGACCCGAATTCCTGGTTTTGATGAGATTATCGAGTCAACTAGGTTAAATTTTATTGTTTAAAAAAAATTAAAATAACATTGTTTTAATAAAAAAAAATTAATGAGTTTGTAATTGATTTTTAAATAAATCTTATCGGGTCAATCAAGTCAGTTAAGTTACATCAAGTTTTTTTTATTTTATTTTTTTAATCAAACTCAATTTTCAAGTCAGTTAAGTTACATCAAGTTTTTTTATTTTATTTTTTTAATCAAACTCAATTTTACAGATTTCAAAACTTTTCCACTGTGATTCTAAAAGTAATTGGGTTCACTGCAACTTTAAATTTATTACATTGTGAATTAAAATAATATAATAATTCAAAATAATGTAATAATTCTTGTGTCTATAACAAAAGGTCAATGCAGGGGAAATCATCCAATCTTCTAATAACTTGTGAAGTGGGGTTAGGTGGTCAGATGATGACTTTCGGGGAAGCGTTCGAGTCATTTTGGTGACACCTTTATCTCTAGCCTATACGTGTAGCTTAATCACTTTTAGTTGAGTGTTGAGCCCCTTTTTTATTTCCTCCATCCTCTTTGAATTTGCTGTTGATCTTATATTTTAAAAAAAATCATTTTTTTCTTTAAGATTTGGTACTGTTTATTTTATTAGTATTTGTTTTTTAAAATAGTTTATGTTATTGGAATTATTCTTTTAATATTATCCTCATTATTTTTTTTATTTATCATCTTTATTCTTTTGATTATTATTTATTTTATTTTAGATTATTTTAAGATTATTTTTATATAATTTTGTTCTTATTATGTTTTTTTCCTCATCAAATTTGATTCTATTTCTTTTAATTGAATTATTTTACTTTGAGTTTTATATTAATTTTTTTTAATTTTATTATTCAATATAAAATTAATTAAAAATTGAACCTCTTTATTGAATATGAATCTAAAAATTTAATAGTTACGAGTTTGAAAGAATAGCTTATTTTTAGCAAATTCATCCAAGTTTATTCATTTCTTTATTTACAAAGCATAATAAAATAATTAAGTTATCCTTTAAAGTAAAATTTCTTTAACTAATACCCGAGAATATTTTCATATCTTCGCCTTGTTTTTTTTTTTAGTTATAAAAGATTAGATTGAAAGGCAATTCAATATTTTAATAAATTTAAAATATAATTTAAAAATAAAAAATAGTTATGCATAAGATGTCATTTGACAAAGAAACGCCATGATGCCTTTTTTCAGGAGTTGATTTTTTTCTCATTAAATGTTGTTTATTTGGGAAAAGGAGTTTTGTTATTTTATTTAGTTTTGTTTTAGTTATCTTGTTCTCATAATTTAATAGTAAGATTGGCTAGTTAACCTATATATATTTTTATATATATTTTTAGGTTGAGGCCTTCAAAACTAGGCTATTTTTAAAGTTTAAGTTTTATTTTTTTTATTTGACCATTTATTAGGTTATTTTATTCACATAATCTGAACCACAAGTTAAAAATTAATATATATATATATATATATATATTATTTTACTTGAATTATTGTACTCCTTACAAATATGATTGTTTCATATTGATTAATTTATTAATTAATGAGTTTTACTAAATTTAATAGTTATAAAAAATTTAATAGTAAAAAATACATTTGTAACGAGGGGTTGTTGAACACATATAATTGGATTGAAGAGTAAACAAAATATATGTTTTTAATCAAAGACTTCTTTATTGAAAACGTTAAAAAGAAATAAAATTAAATTAACAAAAAATTAATTAATTATTTTTTCCAAATATTAAAAATAATAAATAATATGGCCATAAACATTATCTACTCTAGTAAAAAAACTAGGGTAAAACTCTGGTTGCTTCAATGTTCATATAAATGTTGAAAAAGAAGCTACCATATTTAAGAAAACAAATTATATCTTCTATTTTTTATTGATTTTTTTTATTTTTTTCTTAATTACACCATCAATATTTTGTTAGTTTTAAATTAATTTTTATAATTTATTTCAACTTGATTTTATGAGATTATCTTTGTTTCAAGCAAATATCATAACATTTGGTTACTATTCAATTTTGTGAGCATTTATTTTGATTAAATATTTTTAGCTTTTTTTTTAATTTTATCTTTTAATATTTCATTGATTTTTAATTCATCTTTATAATTTATTTTGATTTGTTTATTATAAGATTATTACAGTTTCAAACAAATATCTTGATATTTAATTGGCACTCAACTTTACAAACTTTTGTTTTTGTTGACTTGGTAGGTACAAGGATAACCTAGATAACTGGTAAAAAAATATGGTTTGACTTTCAAAAAAAGTTTTCAAAATAATATCTTGGTTTTAAAAAATATTGAGATAATAATATATTGTATTAACTCAAGTTTTGTGATTTAATCCGTTAAACGTATGACCTAAGTTATGGACTCCAATGAGTTTAATAATATTATTTTTAAAAATATATTTTATTTAATTTTATGATAACAATTTCTTTTTTAAAATAAAAAAAATTAAATGATAAAATTAAAAAGAAAAAAGTATTAGGTGTGCAATAACAATCATTTGTTTTTTTAAATTAAATAATAAAATTAAAAAAAATATTAGACGAGCTTGACTTGGGTAGCCCAATGCACTCGGGCTTTTAAAAATAAACCTACTAGGGCTTTCAAATTTAGATCTATATATTTAGATGTTTTTTCTTTTTCTTTTTCCTTTTCTTTTTCTTTTTTAAGGGGTAGAAAAAGCAACATTTGTCTTTGCCTAAAATTCTACTAGCATTGTGGTAGATGAAAAATCAGGGTTATGATTTTTTTTCCCTTTAAAACTTGATTTTTTCATCTAATTGGACCTAAAATATCTATTAAACACTCTAAAAATTTAAAATAAAAATATAAAATTAAACAACCAAAATACAAAAAAATAAATCTAAAATTAAAAAATCAAAATTTTTTTGCTCTCTACCTCAATATGTTTCCAGGTAAGATGAAAACTCAAAACAACCACATCAATTTTACCTAATTGAATAGAGCCCATGAACCTCAATTCTCCCAACTCTCGTAACTAAATAATTAAAAATTTAATATTTTTTTTATTTTCTTACTATTTTTAGTGAGTTTGTTTTTTATTTTCTTAACTTAAAAACTAAAAAATAAATAAAAACAATTTGGAATCAAAATGAAAATTATCATAAATTTGAATAGAGAAGCCTATTTTTTCTATATTTTACTTTTTAGTTACTATCTCTTAACATAGATTGTCAAAAATTTTTTTTGACACGACATGAAAAATACAATATAAACTCAAATTATAAACTCAGGTCATAAAATTATAAAGTAATTTTTTTATTTAATTATATATTGACAATTCTAGTAAACAAAATTAAATTATATTAAAATCTAATAAAGTGAGTTAACAATATTTTAATTAATGATTGATTTAAATAAAAAAAGATAGATAAATAGTATGAGAATTAATAAATTATTAGTAAGGAAAAATAAAACATTTCAGAACCGGATGACAACTTGGTTGTTCCTATCATGATAAGTTTTAATGAATTTCTTTTGAGTTACAAGCTAATGCTCTTAAACTAATAATTAACTAATATAAAATTATTAATAAAATAATCCCCTAAACAATATCTAATACACTAGAAAAAAATTAAAAATAAAAATAATTATTCAAAAATAAATAAAAAAATTCTAATTTTCACATATTTTTGATAATTTTGAGTTATGATTTAAAACATGTCATCTCTCTTGTTTGGATAAATTACTGAGTCTACTATATATGGTTAGAAACTTCATATGTCTAGATTCTACCCTAACTTTAATATCAATAATATTCGATCAGTAGCTCTAGATATATCTCAAACATTATATAAACATCTAGTTTTACATATTTGACAAGATTTGTCTATTAATTTTGACCCTCTGAAATATTAAGTTTCCGAACTCTATTTAACCTGAAAATATGCCACAATATATTTTCATATGCCTACTATTTTCTTATAAAATTTCAGCTTTATCCAATATATGATTTAAAAAATATATTTAATTTCACAAAACTAGTCAGCAGATATTTTAAAGTCAAACTTAAACTCAATCTTATTAATATCATAAATTTAGTAAACTCATAAAATTTGACCGAGTATATTAATTTTATCAATTTTGCATGAATTCAATCTAATATTATTAATTTTCAAGTTTTTAATCTAATTTTACATATTAAATATATATCTAATTAATTCATAATTTTAACAACAATGCTTTTAATTTGATATCATCTTCATGATTCCAAGCCTAATTCTATTTACTTAGGCTATAGAAAGTTTGAATGAAGAGAAAGAAACTTTGAAAATGAATTTTTTTTTTTAGGAAGTTCAGTGTTCATATGAACGCACAGCCGATCCCATGTTTTTTTTTTTATATAGTATTTTGTTTTTAATTTTTATGGATTTTTTAATATATATGGGCTCATTTGAAGAAAAGAAAAACCCAATAATAGAGGCCCAGTAACTTTCTAGGAGAAGGCGAGTATACAAAACAAATAAGCCCTTCTTCCTCTCCTCGGCACTTCATGTATGCCGTGCCCTACAGTTAAAATCTCCCAAGGCGAAAAAAATCATGGTAAGTCTCGAATCTTGATCTGTCACACTCTTCAATTCTGAATCTAACACTAATGTTTTTCTTATGTCTTATAAAATCTGATGATGATGTTTGTTTAATTCAATTCAGGTTCTCTTACAACTCGATCCGTTTCTCAATGAACTAACAACCTTGTATCAAAACAGCACCGAGAAAGGCTCAATTTGGGTTACTCTTAAACGTTGTAAGTTTCTATTTTTTACCTTAATCCATTGACCCCTTTGTCTTTTTAGTATCTTTCTGCGATTAATCTATCTGGGTCCTCAATTTTTGATTGGTTAGAGCTTTTATTGTCTGATTTTGATAATTGTGTTTGGTAGCTTCGATGAAATCTAAGGTGCAAAGGAATAAGATGACAACTAATGGTGAACCCATTGAGTATAGATGTCTTATACGTGCAACCGATGGCAAAAAGACTATTTCTACTTCGGTGAATATCTTCTTTACCTTCAAAAGCTTCCTTGCTCTCTGGTTATAGAATTGTTTTAAGTTAGAAACATGTGCATTTTTATGATTGGTTGTTTAAGCATTGTTTTGTACTGGATTTTCATTCAGATTGTTCCTGAAGGAAAGGGTATGAGGTGGTTGTGTGAAATATGAATCTGAGACTATACGCAAATTTACTACTTCCGACGAAGAAGGTTTTGCCTTAAAAAAACAAGGCATTGTTGGAAAACTTGAAATTTGCTGCTAATTTAAGTCTTGCATGACCCCAAGAATTGCTAGATTGATGTGAATATGACGAGCTGTTATTGATACTTGCTTAGTTGTGTGTTATATTAACCCTGACATGGGCCCTTTTGAGTTTGGTCGCTGTCTTCCTTTATTTTGGTTAAATTGCAATTCAACTTTAACCCATTGATAAAAAAAAATAAATAGAAAGTGATCAACCTATTGCCTCCCAACACACCTGTTTTCTGCTTGTTGATGACATTTTGTGATGATCCTAAATGTAAGATCTGCTGAGTGAGTTTTGCATTCAAACAAAATTTAATATCCTCGAACATCTGAAACTTTGTTTGGATTGATGTGACTGTTTAAATTGGGAAAAAAAGAGTTTCGTAATGCTATTTACTTTACGAGAAGGATCCTGTTCTTGACATCTATATTTTGGATTAAATGAGAATTAGATATGTGACTCCAAAAATCACTTGACTTGTAGTATTGTTGTTTCTACAAATGGTATAGAAACATCAATCTGTGTTGTCATACAAGTTTTGTAATATTAATTGGGTGTTCATGCTGTTATGTGGACATTTGAATCGGAAGAGTCCTTTCTGTCTGCTGAAAACACACTGAAATTGCATTTAGACTGGGTTTTGGAAAGTCATTTGTGTTTAGCAGACCCTGCTTAAGATTTGCAGCCACATAGGCTTTATTCCAGGACTGTTTGGCCAGTTATTGTCTTTTCAAATTCTAGGTTAATGTGTGGTCAAGGGTGGGGAGAGTTTTGAATGTGGCATCCGCAGCATTTCAATAGCTGTACCTGTTACCAAATATGACCTTGTCTTGTCGCATTTTTATGTGAGGACTTCATGTTATGTTGTGTTGAAAAATTCTTTTAACTTTAGGCCTTCAAATGATAAGACATTAGAAAGGTCTTTCGGAGGTAGTTCAATGGAAAAGGAATTGTGCCTGTATGCTTCAAGGGGCATGTGTATTGAAGGCCTGTTTTAGCCTTTCAACTGGTGAGTTTCGACTCTACAAATGATGGTTGTGAGGTAGTCATGATAGAATAAGGAATCTGTATTGGGCACTTTGATGGATTATAAAATTCAAATTGTGTTGGTTACCTTGGCCATGAACTACATATGCACGGATGCAAACTATAGCAATTACTATTAACATGTCCCTATTTTCTGTATAACTGCTATTGAAGGAAGGAATGTATTTTTTCTCTTTATTGTTGCTCAAGTGGGTTGGGTTGGGTGGGTGGGGGAGAGGGATGAGGTTCAACTCCATACTTGGCACCTTTTGTCTGGTGCTAGAGGTATCTCCCACTTTGGCGTCGAAAAGAGATCGAAGATGTTGGCTTATGCCTAGATGTGTTAATTCAGAATTTCTTTTCCATCTTGGTCCTTATCTTTTGTAACAACATAGTAGGGCTTGATATATATTCACCATTCTTCAGTGCTTTCTTTAATCATGTCGTATATTCACGTATCTGTTCAGCCTGGCTAACAGTATCTCTTTGCTTTTTGTCTGTGAAGGTTGGGGCAAGGGATCACCAGCGCTTCCAAGCTTCTTATGCAACTATTCTCAAGGCTCATATGACAGCTCTAAAGAAGAGGGAAAGGAAGGATAAGAAAAAGGCAGCAGAAAGTGATAAGAAAGAAGGGGACGTAAAGAAGAAACCAAAGAGAGTCTGAAAGCCTTTGGCTACTATACTTCCCATGAAAGGATATTTTTCACTCCCTCCTAACTTCCTATTCACCACAAGCGTGCTCAGGTTGTTTTCTGGAAAGTATTCTTTGAGCGATTATAGATTGATGGATGGGTTTTTGTTGACTGCCCTTCTTGTTGCAGTTTCAGAAAAAATTTAGTGTTCTGCTTGTCATTGATATGAAAGATTTTGTGGAGATCTTGTAGCATGTATCTTTATATTGAAAATTGAGTGCCTTTTTTAAGACCTTACCGAGAAATTTCACGATCCTGCATAAAAGCAAGTAGCGCCTCTAGTTAAAAAATGACGCCCCCCGCAGGAGGCCTGGAAAACCAGCGTTCTTTCCCGCAGGTGGCAAAAGCAGTGGACATAAAATGATGGGCTTAGAATTGCTGGGCCTAATAAGAAGTGATGGGGCCCAACCTATGGGAGGAGGAGGAGGAGAAGAGCAACCCAACAGAACCCATCAGGAAATAAGAGGAGAAGAGAGGGGAAGAAAAGGAAAGAAGGAAGAATAAAGGGAAAAGGGTTGGCCCAAGCAAAACTAAAAGAGAAAAGAGGGAAGAAGAGGAGGAAAAATATATATTGGAGAGGTAAACCACTTGAAAAAAAATAAAATAAAATTCAGTAGTAAATTTTGAATTGAGGTGTTCAATAAAATTTTATGTTACTCGTGATTGCTGTTTTGTTACTTTCCTTTTTATAGGTGTTAATCTTGAAGATTGAATTTGGGACACCTAAATTAAAAACCACTAGTTCATCATTTTTTTTAATGTTTCATGTGTTATTAAATATATTTATATTATATCATAACTGCTTGACAATCTAATCAATGACCTAATAAACCTAATAGTTTGATAAAATTGATTAGATTATTGATCTGTGTTAAAACAAAAAAAAATAACTAGAAGTTGCTAATGTTTTTCTGATAAAAAAATAAAAAAAATTTAAATCATACGGGAACTGACTTGATTAATTTGGTATATCCAAATATTTTTAACTAAAAAAAAATAAAAATAACATTATATTTATTTAAATATTTAAATATAAATATCTAACTTTAAAAACTTGACATTGTCAAACTAATGAGTTGCCGTCCTTGCTTTCCTATAGTTAGGTCATTCACTCAGGCTCTAGCGGGGAGGAAAGGATTTTATCCATCTAATACATACAGTAGATACCAAGTCACAATAAGTTGCTTCATATATGATCGATTTAATAATTTAATTAGCTATCAGACACAACACTATTGTCTTTACATTGACATGGTCAGTCAAGATGATCATAGTCTGATCTCGGCTAATTAAAATATTTTACCAAAAAAAAAAACAACAAACAAAAGTCATTGACTAAGAAAATGTTTCTACTCATAATGTTTTTTGTTTGGATATATTTTAAAATAATATAATTTTTAGATATTAGCAATCAAAATTATAAAAAAATAATCTAAAACAAAAACAAATCAAAATGTTTTACTATCTTTAATTACTACTTGATACTGTGCAAGTTGAGGGAGGCCTGGATCTTTAACACGTAAAGATACAGGTATTTCATGCATTTTGTGCCTCTATAAATAGCCAACCCTCAGACCTTATTTGCATATCAGTATCAAAGCTCCCTTCAACAATACCTAAAATGAGAAGTAATCTACTGTCTATTGGCTTAGCCATAATCCTTGCAGTAGCCGTGCCCAAAAAAGTGGTCGAGGCTCAAAGTTGTGGCTGTGCAGCAAACCTCTGTTGTAGCCAATATGGCTACTGTGGCACTGGCAATGCCTACTGTGGCCAAGGATGTAAACAGGGGCCCTGTTCTGCCTCACCTAGCACACCGAGTGGCGGTGGTGCATCTGTAGCTAACATTGTTTCACCTAGTTTCTTCAATGGCATAATCAGTCAAGCTGGTGCAGGTTGTGCTGGGAAAAACTTCTATACAAGAAATACATTTCTTGATGCCCTCAATTCATATTCGCAATTCGGTCAACTTGGTTCAGATGATGCTTCTAAGCGAGAGATTGCAGCTTTTTTCGCTCATGTCACACATGGGACTGGACGTAAGTTCCTTTTCCACCTCATTCAATATTTAACATCTCTTGCAATATTTCATGTGTGGTATGTGTTATGTCATAACATTTCTTCTTTAGCATGATAATTTGATATTTTTTTATCATATGACTTGGCTATATAAAGATTGGTCCTTTACTGAAACATGCTACGACCTACGACTATCTTAATTTGCAGACTTCTGCTATATAGAAGAAATAAATGGTGCATCTCGTGACTACTGCGAGGAAAACAACAAACAATACCCATGTGTTCCCGGCAAGAAATACCATGGCCGTGGGCCACTTCAAATATCATGGAACTTCAACTACGGGCCAGCCGGAAAGAGCAACGACTTTGATGGACTGAACAATCCTGACATGGTCGCAAAGGATCCCGTCGTGGCATTCAAGACAGCCCTGTGGTTTTGGATGAACAACGTCCGTCCTGTCTTAAGCCAAGGTTTTGGAGCAACAATCCGAGCCATTAATGGTCAACTTGAATGTAATGGAGGGAATCCTGGAACCGTTCGGACTCGTATTGGGTATTATAGAGATTATTGCAATGAATTTGGTGTTGTTCCTGGCAATAACCTCAGCTGTTAGGTTATTCTTAAACAATTAATTAATGTGATTCTAAGTAACCTCAGTACTTGTCATGGAATAATCAACTTGGATAGCTCCGAGCTTTGATGTTGTCTTCAATTTACAATATTTTGTACTTTTTTTATGGAGTATTGATGAAATTACTATTAAATTTTCTTAAAAAAAAAAACAGAGAGATTAGCACTCATGTCCTTTTATATATATATATATTGGTCAATATTGGATAATATTGGATATCTTGTTTTAATTTTTCTTCTTTTTATATTAGTTTTAATTGATTCTTCATGATAGTAGAATGGTTAGATTTATCAAATTTTTTTTTTATTGTTATTTATGTTCATATTCTGTTGGCAAAAAACTTACCAACATGATCACATATAAAAATAATCCAACAGGAAAACTCTTATAGATGATTTGTAGTTCATTGATAATAATTTTGTAGATGGATTTATTAACGGATAAAATATGTTAATTTTTTTTTTGTCTAGTTTAATTTATCTATATTTTTATCGCTGAATATAATATATTATTGATATAAAAACTATATATCATTCCATCAATATTTATTTATTTATTGATATGTTTATAATGAATTTAACATATAACCATCATACAAATAAAAAATGACATGAGCGATAGATTTTTATCACTTGAAATTTATTGGTATTTTATTAGTGAGTAAATAATAAAAATAATATTTGCATTATTTTTTTTAACTCTTTAAAATATTTCAATAGATTATATATTCCAATAACCCTGTATTTAGGAATATTTTTTTTTAAATCTATTAAACACAAATAAATAATATGAAAATAATATATTTCTTTTTATTAGTTAAGAAGTACAACTTTTTAATGATAATCTTTAACATGAATGGAGTAAAATTGATATTGTATGATAAAATTATTACAACTGCTAAATATTAATAATTAAGATAACTGTTATAAATTTTGATTTTGATTTTTTGACGAAGGAAAATATATTTATAATTATAAAAACAACATATTTTCTAATTTTGTCACGTGAGAGCTCCCTGCTGCTTCGATGCATTCTGGCTAGGTATTTTGTTCATTAACTCTTGCAAATGTGTTCACTGCATGTTTAGTTAGGGTGGAAGTTCCAAATCAGATGTGTGAAATGAACGTTAATGCAATCTGGTTAAGGGTCGACGTCACCTATGAATCATGTTATAGTCACGTTAATAAGAGTAGTTGTGCAACGAGTTTAAGGCCATTTCTCTCAAGAAGAGAGCAAAATTATCTAGAGATAAACGTTAAAAAAACAAATCAAGCTGGATAGTTTGATATCAGAATATGAAAATAATTTAAAAACAGCGAAAAATTAATAATTTAAAATAAAAAATGCTTTAAAAATATTAAAAAACCGTATCTATATTCACCGGAAGTGAGTTGTCGTCCTGGATTCCTTACAGGCTTAATGGTTTCATATTAATTAGGTCATCCATTCAACCAAATCAAGCTACTGTAACTGGGAAGAAAGCTGATGGGAAATGAAGACGATGTTAGGAGAGCCAACACGATGTCAAATAAGAACTTGATTCATAGGATATGATTTGACAGCATGCCATGTTGAAGGGGTCAGTCAATTGATTGTTGGGTCAAAGGGAAAGGATACTAGAGAACTATATATATATATATATATATATAGTTATTATAATATATTTTCAAGTGAATACCATTTAATTAGAATAATAAATATAATTAATTAGTTTGAAAGTATATAAAAGTCAGTGTTGAATGAACTGGTCAGTTCTTCTCGAACTCCATACATGCATGGTTAATGAAGACTTTGTTTGTTCTATTTTTCTAATAGGAAGGTTGGAACAGTGGTTAATGGGATGCTGGTCTCAGTTGAGGTAGAGAATCAGTGGTCGCATTCATGGTATCTTATTTGTTTTTGTATTCTAAGAATATTTTTAAAAAGTTTATTTTTTTAATTTCAAATTATCTTTCCAATGAATACTCAAAATGAGAAGCCATCTACTGACTTTGATCTTCGCCATTATTCTTGCAGGAGCCGTGCCCAGAAACGGAGCTAAAAAATGTGGCTGCGCAGCAAACCTCTGTTGTCGTCAACATGGCTACTGTGGCACTGGGAATGCCTATTGTGGCCAAGGATGTAAACAGGGGCCCGGTCATGCTTCACCTAGCACACCTAGTGGTGGTGGTGGTGGTGCATCTCTAGCTAACATTGTTACACCAAGTTTCTTCAATGGCATAATCAGTGAAGCTGGTGCAGGTTGTGCTGGGAAAAACTCGTTGTCCTAACAAAAATAGAACAAACAAAGTCTTAATTAACCATTTAAAAAAAACGAAAGCAAACACTAAAGTAGTAATTGAAAGTTCTAGATTTTTTTTTTTCAATAAATTGAAAATAATTCATATTGAAAAGTCAAAAGGGGGGTGTTGATTAATTAATTGGAAGATGTGGCGTCAACTGAGCGTTAGAGTCAAAGGTGACGGTGGGAAAGTCAACGTTACCTAGAGTTTTCACACATTTAATTTTAATTGATTGATTGACTTCAAGACATTTCACATTTACTCTCCGAGTTTACGTTGGATGAAAACTTTATAATTTTAAGACTATGAGTAAATATGAGTTTATGTATATATATTTATATATATATATATATATAAATCCAAAAAATATAAAAAACATATAAGAATTTTTTCAATTAAATTAAGAAATATATATTTTCTATCTTCTCTCTTGTTTCACTCTTTTATTTTTGTCTTTTTTTTTTCAGAAGTAAATGTAAGTATTTATTCTTTAAATACTATAAATGTTTTTTTCCATATTGATATTAACTAATTTCTATTTAATATAATCTTTATCTCTGATAAAATAAAATAAAATTGTTATGTCCTTAAGATGCATTGTGGAATTTACTTAGATAAAAATTTCTTATTATTGATGGTTACTTGATAATTGCTTTTGTCAAATATATATTTTACCTAAAAACTTAAATTATTAGATGAAATAAAATATATAATTTATATTATTTTCTTATAAATTTTCTCAATTAAAAGTGTTTTAAACTTAAAATTTCTCAATTATCTTGTACTCATAATTAAACTTAATTAGAAGATAGAGTGTAAATAATAAGATTTAATTTCAATTAATAAAATTTTAATATTATGTCAAAAATTATTTAAAAATTTAAATTATTAAATTTAAATTTTTAATATAATTTATATTATTTTTTTATCATATGAAAATCACCATACTACTGATGAAAGACCTCAATGGGAATTGATCGACCGTACCATCATCACATGCCACTAATAATCAAACAATTGCACAACCCAGAGGTGGAATAATGACTAGGAAATTGTGCTTCAACCCTTTTTAAATTTTTTTTTATTCCCTTTCCTTTCTTTATCTATACCTATCAACCACTATTTATTTTTTTTAAAATTATGTCTCTAATATTTTTAAATTTTTATAATGTGTTGATATAAAAAATAAATTAAAAAATTATTATTTTAATATATTTTTAAATTAAAAATATTTTAAAAAATAAATGATAAACTAGCTGGTGCAGATATGGTGTTTTTATTTTTCTATACCTGAGCTCTTTGTGAAAAGAAGATTTAACATTATTTTACATAATTAATTACACGAACTGCAATGCTTGTCCATATCATCTTCTCGGTGGTAGTGGGATTCTCACTGCTTACCACCAATAAAGAAGAACACGTAGCGTGGAACCCCATTAATGTTCTTTAACACTAGTGCTAACTTTTGCAGCAGCAAACTTTTATCAAGAAGACAGGGCAATTTCAAAACTCAAAAGCTTTTTCTTTGCCATGCTGTTGTTCGCCAGAAATTTATGTATTATAAGAAAATTTATCATGATTGGAGATTTTTTAATTCATATTATCATGATAAACATGTAAATTCTTATTACCACCTTGCAATGAGGGATTAACCAGACTTTTCAATGCCGACCAAAGTCAACCACTATACCCTGGATTCATCTTCTAGATAAAGCTCTGCGTGTTCAAATTGAATTTTCAAAGCGGTTGACACAGCTTAATTGTACAGCTATAAATATCAAGTTCTAAGCTTTACATGCTCCACGCAATATTTTCTTTCATCTGAAATGGCACCCTCTACAAGGAAAAGCCAGTTAGTCATTGTCTTGCTAGGAATTCTAATTGCAGGATCAGCTGTGCCGAGCCATGTTGTAGCTCAAAATTGTGGCTGTGCTGCTGACGAATGTTGCAGCCGATGGGGTTACTGTGGCACCGGCAATGACTATTGCGGCACTGGGTGTCAAGAGGGTCAGTGTTTCCCGGCAGCTCCCACCAACGATGTTTCAGTGCCTGATATCGTGACCCCAGAGTTTTTCGGTGGGATCCTTGATCAAGCTGATTCAAGCTGTGCTGGGAAGAACTTCTATTCACGAGACGCGTTTCTGGAGGCTCTCAATTCATACTCTCGGTTTGGTAGGATTGGTTCGGTTGACGATTCCAGGCGTGAGATCGCAGCTTTCTTCGCCCATGTCACCCATGAAACTGGACGTAAGATTTCTCACCATCCATCTCCCAAGCTTTCTTTGACTTTATATAACAAAGTGTGCAGCAAAGGAAACAGTTCTTGAATCAGATACTACTGGTAACTGATAAACAAAACATCCATGCAGATTTTTGCTACATAGAAGAGATCAATGGACCATCAAGGGACTACTGCGACGAGGGCAATACGCAATATCCATGCAATCCTGATAAAGGTTACTACGGCCGAGGACCAATCCAGCTATCATGGAATTTCAATTATGGACCTGCCGGAGAAAGCATCGGTTTTGATGGATTAAACTCTCCTGAAACTGTGGCCAATGACCCTGTAATTTCATTCAAGACAGCTCTGTGGTATTGGACTAACTCTGTCCAACCTGTAATTAGCCAAGGGTTTGGAGCGACGATTAGAGCCATTAATGGCGCCCTTGAATGTGACGGAGCAAATCCTGCTACTGTTCAAGCTCGTGTAGGGTATTATACCGATTACTGTAATCAACTGGGTGTGGCTCCTGGAGATAACCTTACTTGTTAGGAGAAAATCCCAGCTTTCTTTTTCAAATAATAAACAATAAGAACATGTATAGAACATAAGAAGCTACGCTTTTCTTGTTCCATTTATAAAATATCCATTAATCTTGTTTCATGTGTAACTTTTGGCGTACTCGTTTTCTTATGCATGGCTTTAAGAGGAAATGTACTGGAAAGCTGCCACTACCTTTCCGATTTCATTATCGGTGTGAAACTTTCCGGCACCGAGCATCTTGATGCTCGGTTCCAAGCCACACACACATATATATGGAAAGAAACACGAAACATTTATAAGAAAATTGACTTAAAAATTAAAATAAAAGTCCAACACAAGTGAAATGATTGAAATAAACCGAACATTAAATCCTCCATCATTTTTGTTATTTATATTAAAAAAAATATTTCTATCATGTGAAGATATATATAAGGAAATTCATGATAGATATTCCAAGAAAACTTTTGTTTCTAACATGGCTTCATAAATTTCTGACATTTCAATTTCTATATATTATCATTTTTTCTTATAACAAATTGCTGCATCGAAGTATAATTCTCCCACTGGGAAATAGTTGAAGCAATTAACATCAAATTAACTCCCCGTATGATAAACTAAGAATTCAACATATCATTTATATAAATAAAACAATTCAAAACAATCTAATTCACTTGCATTCTTCAATATAAACTTAATATAGACATTTAAGTTTATACAAAACAATGCAAGTAAATTATAGCCAATGGTGAAGTTCTTGGTGGATCGAAGTCTTAAGAAATGATCGAGTTATCTTAGATCATCACAAAATATATGTGATTGAAAAAAAAGGTTCGAGAGTAAAAAAACAAGAACATTGTGGATTCAGGTTCCCTTTCTCCCAATCTTTTTTTTTTTTTAGATTAACGTGGGTGTCCGGGCCAGCTTTCGCGCACCACGACTAATCCCACGGGCCCTGAAGTTAACGACCATGTAAGCCTCCAGTGGCCATCATATGAGCAACCAAGGACTCGAACCTGAGACCACAGAGGGAGCAAACCCCTTGATCCCAAGTCCTTGCCACTTAGCCACCACCTAGATGGTTCCTTTCTCCCAATCTTTTAATGTAATGTATATTGTTTTCATTGCCACTTAATGCATCTGGATGTCCACAACCACTACGGAATTATTATAAAAGGATACACGAGAGGATCCATCTAAGTTGTTTTTTAAAATATTTTTTGTTTAAAAATATTTAAAAATATTTTTTTTAAAATTTAGTTTTGATATTAACATATTAAAATAATTTAAAAATACTAAAAAAAATTAAAGTAAAAAAATTTACATTTTAATTAAAAAAAATTCACTCTCAGTACTAAACACCCCTAAATAGCTTGTCGCTTTCGCAAGATTGCCATTAAATTAACAAAATATCAGACAAGTATAAAATACTAACACTGGCACGAAGAATGAGTGTTATTTATGTAATACACCAAATATTTATCTTAATTGTGTAATTTAATTATGAATTTTCATGTGATTTGGTTTTAGTAAAATTATTTTAAGGACTAATTTCATTTTACTCCATGAGATTTGAGTTAGTTTCTCTGTGTAATGTTTTAACTATATCATGGTGATGGTTACAAAAATCTAAAATATTTAAAAATAAAGTTGAAGTCAAAGTATCGGATAGGTTCTAATTTCTCATTTTAAGTACCTTTTTTTTCCGTCAAGGTGATAAATTGATATAAAAAACTTAAATAATTAATAATAATAGCTGATATTTGAGCTAATAAATGATGTCTGATACTTGTAATTTTTTTTAATGGACTCGAGGAATATCTAATAGTAAAGATAATAATTTTATAGAGAGATAAAATACAATGTTATTTTAGTGGAATAAACTTTGAAAATATATATGTTAAAATTACTACGAACGAAAAGATACGCACCCAAACCGAGACACATTGGAATTATGTTTTAAGTATGCAATTACATATGTTTTAAGTAAATTATCCAAGATAGTTGCTTAATCTATCTTGTCATCTTATTAATTAATTTTTTGGATCCATTTCAAAAAAAAAAAAACAGATATAATGAAAAGAAAGAGAAAATAAAATGAAAAATACACAAAAAAACAATAAAAACATCTGTATCATTGATTTTAATATTTATTAACTAATTACTAATTTCATCACGGGGCAACATATTTATTAGTTAATAACTAATTTCTATATTTCAGCTGCCCTATGCCCCAAAAGAATTGAATAGATCAATAATATTTGTATTGCTTACTATATATAAAGGAAGAAGAAGAAGAAAATCTTAAAACAAGTTCATTATAACTTGTAAAGGCTACGAGATAGAATAGTTTGTGGCTAATATACCACAACGCCGACATCAAAAGCAATGGCCAGACGATGCCTTCCTTTACTTTTGTTATTGCAGGTTTGGTTACAGCTTGCTTCCGCCCGCTCCATTGTTAAGTTTCTTCCTGGGTTTCAGGGGCCCCTTCCCTTCCACCTTGAAACAGGGTGAGTTTCAGACCTTCACTTATACTGGTTTACTGATTTTATTACTGCACACGCATGCGTAAGATACACGTAAATCTTGATCTAAATTACATGCATGCAATGGTGGGTGTGTGGAGTTATCAGGTATGTTGGGGTGGATGAAGTGGAGGATGTGCAGCTCTTCTACTACTTCATCAAGTCCCACAGGAATCCTAAAGAGGACCCTCTCTTGCTTGGGCTAACTGGTGGCCAGGGCTGCTCTGCCGTCTCTGGTCTAGCTTTTGAAATCGGTAAGAGAAGCGAAGCAGCTCACTCAATTACAGATATAATACTGCAATTGAAATGGACAGTCACAGTAACAATATATATTGAGTTTATCCAGAGCCATTGAAATTTCATGAATTTCTGATGTTTTATGTGCGCAGGTCCAATAAGATTTGAGGAAAAGGAATACAATGGAAGCTTACCTACATTGGTTTTCAATCCATACTCATGGACACAGGTGATATTGCCCTTTGTACCTAGCAGGAACTGTTAGATTAGAAGATGCATTTTCTACCATTTTTTTTTTTTAGATCAACGTGGGTGTCCGGGCCAGCTTTCGCGCACCACGACTAATCCCACGGGTCCTGAAGTTAACGACCATGTAAGCCTCCAGTGGCCATCATATGAGCAACTAAGGACTCGAACTTGAGACCACAGAGGGAGCAAACCCTTTGATCCCAAGTCCTTACTACTTGACCACCACCTAAATGGTTTCATTTTCTACAATTTTAATCTTATAGATGGCTGCGCTGTTGATTAATTTTCAGGTCTCCAGCATAATATTCTTAGATTTGCCTGTCAGCACTGGATTCTCCTATGCAAGAACCCCACTTGCTCTTCAGAGAAGCGACTTCAAACAAGTTTCGCAAGCTGAGCAATTTCTTCGAAAGGTACAACTTTCTGTTCCGTTTTGCAGTTGAGAATATGTGGATTTATTTTTGTTGTTTTTTTTTTCTTGATTGCATTATGTAGTGGCTAATGGATCACCAAGAATTCCTCTCAAATCCAGTTTACATTTCTGGTGACTCCTACTCAGGCATCATCGTTCCAGCTATCGTTCAAAAGATTTCAAATGATATGATACAAAATTGGCCAATATGGCATCGAAATGACAGGGTCTGTTTGCAATTTTTTTTTAATTGCCAGTTTTTCTTTAATCCCGCTCGAGATTATCTTGAAGCAAGCTGTTCAATGTTTGCAGGGAACAATGATGGTATCAAACCACTAATAAATGTCATGGTTCAATTATATATTCCATTATTTTCTTTCTTACTGCAATTTTTTTTAAAAAGGTGCCTATTTGTAGAAAAATAACTGGACTTTATTGATTAGAAAACTTGAAGAATAGAAAAACAGAAAGAAAAGAACTTACTTACATGCTTGCATCTAAGATTTGCTGATGAAAGTGGTGTTTTAATTTGTATGGTTGCAGGGATACACACTTGGGAACCCTTTTAATGATCCTACTTTTGATTTGAACTCAAGGATTCCATTTTCTCATGGAATGGGACTTATTTCTGATGAACTCTATGAGGTGATCCACTAGCTATTGTAATGTCTGTCTTACTAGCTCAGAATCAGTCATCCAAATAGTGCCACAAATTGCTTCAGTCACTGAAGAAAAGTTGCGGAGGAGAATATCAAACGATCGACCCGAAATATTCAGAGTGTTTGAAAAATCTAGAGGCTCGTGACAAGGTATTCAACCACAACTATATTGTGTGAATGTCCTTCATGTTTTTCCTTGGAATTTCATTGTTAATGCAACTAGAGCTATTTGCCTTCTTAGTGGATTTCAGAAATTGAAAATTCCCATATTTTGAAACGCAAGTGTCCTAGTGTTACCCCACGTCTGATAGAGATGATGGGCGAAAGAAGACATCTCTGTGAGAACTCTCAAAAATTCCTCCATTTCAAACCTGATCTTCCTACCATCGGATGTCGTGCAATTCTCTTTCCTCTTTCTCTGATATACAACATGCATATATACAAGAAAAGAATTTGTTAAGGAAAGAATAATCCTTAAAGCAAAACTGGTATAGTTTATCGCAAGATCACAAGATTATGATATAAAATGTTGACAGAAGAACATCAGGGAAACAGATAATTAACATAATGTTCCTTTTTATGAATTTATGCAAGTTTGTTTCTGTTCCTTTCCTCATTTTGGGATTTTTTCCTTGATGCCTACAGACTTATGGACATCTTCTTGCTACTTAATGGGCAAATGATGATAATGTCCGCAAAGCACTCCATGTGCGAGAAGTATGGGGTTGGGAATAGTCGTCAGAATTTTAACAAGCAAGAAATGATTAAGTGAATGATGCGATCCTGTTTTCATGCAGGGAAGTATCGGGGAGTGGCAACGATGCAATTATAAATCACCTTATACTTGTGAAATTAAGAGCAGCGTCAAGAATCATATAGACCTTGGGATAAAAGGTTACCGCAGATTGATCTACAGGTGGTTTTTTCTATGTTCTTATCACATACTATGACACTATACAGTTTGGTTGATATAGCCTGTCCTTTTATTGATTGAGCAGTGGCGATCATGACATGGAGGTACCATTCTTGGGAACTCAAGCACGGATAAGATCCTTAAAACTACTTTATTGTTGATGACTGACATCCATGGCACTTTCAAGGTCAAGTCGCAGGGTATGTTCTTCAAATGAATATTAGTTTTGATCAATCTGCTGGTGTTCTGTAACTATTCTCTAGCCCTTAATTTTCCTGTAGGAAGAGCCTCTTAAACGAAGAAAATGAGTGATTTGGATGTTTGTGCGTGCAGATACACGAGGACTTGCTCTAGTCAATTGACATTTGCGACTGTAAAGGTAAGGGATTCAGAATTTCTCTATTTTTGTTGCACTGATGATTCTAACATGTATATCATTGGACTCAATTTCAAGCTCTCACTTTGTACTTCATTGTTTGGCTAATTTGTAGGGTGGAGGGCACACTGCTCCTGGATACAGGCCTGCAGAATGTTTTGCCATGTTTAAAAGGTGGATAGTTAAAGAACCTTTGTAACTAGGCTGCGACCAAACGCGCTGCCATTGCAGTGGCCAGGCTGAGTTTTATAAACACAAGTCATGCTCTGGGTTCTGAAAAGAGGAGATAGTGTTGAGTCACCCAACCTGGAGAAAAACTGAGTGCAAGTATAGAGCTGAATCTCTCGTGTACTGTGAGCTCTGTGTGCAATTCCTGTTTTGTGAAATTCTTCTAACATCTTTACCCATGTTAATGTCGAACTGTTGAAAATATTAAGTGCACTTTTGGGATTGTTTTTCGCTTACAATTTTTCTATATGATCAATTGATATAGATTTGTTGATGTATAGGCTTTTCTGGTCCCTGGGATTTTCGGCAACAAGAGCACATGTTTTGAAGTACATCAATGCCGGCATGCTTATCCGGAATTTATGCCATAGTTTCTTAGCTAAGCAATCATTATTCTTCTTTCTTTTAAAGATATATTATTTTAATATTTTTTTAAATAAAAAAATACTTTTAAAGATAATATTTAACATATTCTAAAATATTTTAAAACTAATAAGTATCGGATGGAGTTTTTTTTTTATTGCATGGTAAGTATTTGTTTGATAGCATGGATATTATTTTTAAAAATAATTTTTAGTTAAAAATATATTAAAATAATATATATTTTTTTAAATGTATCTTTAATATTAACCTATCAAAATAATTTAGAAATAATAATTTAAAAAAAAAAATTGTTTAACTGCAATATCAATAACCATTTAAATAATTAAAAAGAGACTAGAGTGTCTAATTGAGGAAATTTAATCCATGCATCTCTAGTATTTTGAGGACTTAGGGTTGTCTGGCCCTTTTTCTCAATCCGAAGTTTTTTAAAATTTTAATTATTTTATTTTTTTACATTTCTAAATTATTTTGATATATTAATATTAAAAATAATTTTTTTCAAAAAATATATTATTTTAATATATTTTTTAAAAAATAACAAATGAAAAAACTCTATAATTTGGTTGCCTAGTTAAAAATTTGCACATGGTTGACAAACTAATTATTTAGACGGATTTATTTTTGTGTTTTTAAAATTTAAAAAAAATTTTAATTTTTTTTTTATATTTCAGATCATTATAATATATTAATCTTAAAAATAAAAAATATCATTCCAATACATTTTTAAATAAAAAAGTATTTTAAAAATTAATAGTTAATACGCTGCGTAGCCTCGGAATGATGGTCCACTTTCACGGGGAGCGGTGAAAGGACAAATCAAAAGAAGAGTACAACAGTCGACTGATCAGAAGGATCCTTGTATTTTATACGCCTTTCAATTTGGCACGTTTCCTCATGACACTTTGCAATCCCATCCCTGTCCCACGGATTGGTTCTCCTTCGTTATATATTTGAATTAAAAAATAAACAAAAAATATATATATTTTTAATCAACAATCTAGTTTTGAAGGAGAACCAAATTTAATTGAATTCTCCGTATTTTCAATGCACAAGATCTATCCTTCAGGCCACCATTTCCATGGATTGATGCTCTCTGCTTTTTTCAGACAATGGTGGAAGCCGGTAATTTCCTCAATTCTTTTTTAGGGATTTTTATTTTAAATATTTATGCATGGATATTGCCAACCTCCTTTTCTTAATTAGGCAGTGATTTTATTTTAATGAATAATCAAGATTTAAAATCTTTGATGTTTTTTTTACCGATCCTAGCCAGTACTGTGCTATCTAAGAACAAGCTTGATTATTGAGTGTTTTATTCGGATTTATCCTTCTTTGTGAGACTTTCTGTAGATCTTAGAATCGTCCTAAAGTATTTTTCATTTCAGCTATTTCCTAAATCCCCTTTTAATTTTTGTTTATTAATATTAATATTTGGATCAGCTCGTATACATCTTAATTAATTTTATAAATTTTAAAATTAATAATTATATAAATTTTTAATAACTCAAAATTTATAAAACTGGAATTACTGGTAATTTAGAGCATAACCCTTTCCTATAATTCCCATTTCAATCTTGATCTTGTTGATTCTGGCTACGTCAGACTGCCTAGAATAGTAATAACTAGAGATTATGAGCATTAAGCACTGGAAATGGAGTGCTCCTGGTTAGTGATTATCTTAAGAAGATTTCTTGGAATATGTATTTATAAGTAAATTTTGGATGGTTACTTGCCGAACGATTTATCTCACATATATATATATATATTAAATTATCGTATTAAAAAGACTATAAAATCAATAGTGGAAGGAACAACATGCAGGATTTATCTAATATTCTAATGGCATTTGTTTTTATTAATTTTCTGTACAAACATTTGAGTATTGCATTTGCTTTGTCCTATGAAATAACATAGATTATATTTTAAAATTTAATTTAATAATTTAAAATTTTAAATAACAATATTTTTTGTCGTATTAACTAAACAATTTGTTTTCTATAGCATGCTGTTGATTGTTCATGGAGGGATGAAAATCTAACTATTTGTTTTCTCTGATTGAAGAAGCTACAAAATCTTGGCGTGCTTGTTTGTTAAAGAAGGGAACCAAGTTATTTAATAAAAATAAATCTTGTTAACATTCATAGTCACTGTAGGTTCGACAAATGTTCTTCTATGTTCATCACTGTGAGTCAGAAATATGTTGGTTTTTGAGGAGACAACAAGAAAAAGAATCAGAAAAGGTGGTCAATATATGGCTGTCATCCCAACTTCTGAAGCCTGTGACTCCAATGTACCACTTTTGGCATCTGGTGACTTGCGAGTTCTGCCCTCTATTATCAAGATATATGGCCAGAGCCGGGCATTCTCAGGCCCCATCGCTACTCGAAAGGCAGTCTGTGGAACCAAATTGGATTCATGCTCTCCTCTGCATTCATAACACTATTTTCATTAAACGGTAAAAACTTTTTCAAGCCTATATAGAGTTTCTGACTTGCTGAAAGGTGGACTAAGATATTTGTTTCACATACTTGCAGGTGGTAAATTGCGTAGCAATTTGTCTCGGATCGTGATGGTTGTGTGGCCTTTTCATGCATTAGTTCTCACTCAAAGCTTCACCGCTAGTTTAACATCCATCTTTGCTGCTCGAAGGATTGGTCCGGCAACTTTTGACGCGAGACACTACGGAAGACAGGAGCAAAGATTGGTGTGATGGAGACTCCTTTGTGGTGGCACATTTGAGAGATGTATTAAAGATTCACCCTGACAATATTGTAAGGATTGATTCAAGAGATGGTTATGCTCAAGCTCTTGTTACTGAAGAGATAGCAGCAGCATATCTTGAGGTTCCTTGCATCGAAGTTTTCCTAGCTAAACATTGCAAGGGATTCACTGATTCAGGACCAACATTCAGAGTTGGTGGTTTTGGATTTGTGAGTATCGTTTCACCATTAACGTCTCATTGTTTCCATGTGTTTTCAATTCTACAGCGTTTTCAGTATTGTTAGAAGATTATTTGATCTTATGTTTAGAGGTTTTTCCAAGAAGATCCCCGTATCTTCTTGACATTTCAGAAGCAGTTGTAGAGGTAGCAGAAAGTGGGGCATTAAAAGACCTAGATAATTCTTTGACCTCCTCGTACAAGTGCTTGGCCTCAGAATCCGATGACCATACTGACAGACTACGACTTTCTAGCTTCCGGGGACTCCTTGGAATTACCGTTGGAACATCCACAATTGTTCTTCTGCTCTTTTGTACTTGTCCCCGCAAGAAAATAAGAATAGCCCCGGAAGAAGCAACAGCAGAAGAACCAGCAGCATCAGCCACATGTAGAGCAGCCACAGCAGCAGCAACCTGATCCAGCTGCAACAGAATGATTGATCTGGACAACATTAAGGAAACGCAGCAAGATCCAGCCACACATGAACAAGGGTCCTCCGTTTAGAAAATGGAAAATGCAGGCAAAAGAAAAGAAATGCCTTACACTTGTAAGTATGCCCTAATGTCCTAAAAGAAAAGGGCATGCCACCAACGTCTCTTTTAACATGTAAAGTCTGGAAAACACCAGTTGTTAAGATTACTGAATTCTTCTTTAAAATACACAGGTCATAAGTTTCCAAGAAGGATTCATCTCAAGCCATTTTGTGATACACTTAAATCTGAATCATCTATATTCTGTCCCAACACTCTTATTCTCAGCTCCAAAGCAAGGGAAGGGGCAGCAGCAGCAGGTCCCAGATTCAAGATCTAGACTTCTTTCTCAGAGCGTTTGAGGGAAAATTAATGGCAAAGCCAGCAAAAACTGGAACTACTATTCCTATTGTCAGAAAAGTATTTAAGCATTTATGGTTCAAGTGCTCTCGTACGTGGAAATCCAACAATGCTGATAATTATTTTTCATGTCTGATAAATTTTGATGTACACTTCAGAATGTATCCACGATCAAACCATCCATCAGTACACATACAATATTACACAACTTTTTACAAATTTTACTATATACAATTGGGAATATATATATATATACATGTATATATTCAGTTTTTTAGTAGTAATTTGAAAAATAAAAATTATTACAGCAAAGATGACAATGAAAAAGAAAAAAAATTCTGACATCAAAGTAAGTATCCAAAAACACTTCCCTGACAGCCCACCCTTCCTTCTTTCAGACCCATAAACCATCATACTTTGCCTTCCAACATGACTTATAGAAAGAATAAACAACATTTAATAGGCAAAAGAATCATCATCACCAGCCATGGTAACCCTCCTCCTAAGCAGTTAAAGCAAGAAAAATAATTTTTTTTTCTTTTTTTCTGATCAGCTACTTCTTTTTTCTTTTTGTTTTTTGGGCTCTTTTAAATCACAGATGCACATGATTTTCTCTGCTAGGCATCCAATCATGCAAATCTTGAGTGGTCCCTGCAAGATGTGAACACTGCACGTGAATGCACGGTTTAGTTGGCAGCAGCACAGGGAGAGATCCAAATCTTGGCCCCAGCTCTTCAAAATGTTTGTGACTATCTTTTCCCAGTAAATTTTCCGAGCATGGTCAAGTGAGAAATGAACCCTACCCACCTTTGCTTTCAAACACCAAAATATTCCTATCCCACTTAATTAAGCATCCAAGAAAAATTTTTGGATGCTTAAGATGCTCCAAAATTTTCTTCATTGTTTTGTAGGGAGTAGTCAGATAATGAAATCATGTCACTTTGTACCATTTTCCTGTTGTCCCATGATAAAGAGGATTTACTTTTCACTATTAACATTCTTGAAACAATCACTGGAGAGGAGCTAAACTCGAAGAAGCTGCCGTTATTTTTTGTTAGTAGGAGTTGTGGGGTCAGTTGTTCTGGTTGATGCTGCTATTCGTTTTATCCATCTTGAGGTTTTGTTGCTGATAAACTTGCCTCAGTCTCTCTATTTCCTTCCTCAATGCTTCTTGATGAGCTGCATTTGTTCCAAATCAATTAGCTAGTCTGGCCAATCCAGTATTAAACATGTATTGCGACCATCAAGCCTGAGCACTCCAAATTTAAAACATTCAATGCATTTGAGCTTGGCAAGCAAGAAACATTATTGCATATGCAAGGTTAGTGGAGACCAAACCAGTCACATTATAGAAAATCACCGCGAAAACTCATGATTGTAGCCGGATCTATTACAATTTGGGTTCACTTAAATGGGATTTTTCATTACCTTTCTGAAAATGCACTACCTTATTAACCCATGTGGGATTAATACCTGTGAATTAAGAAATTTATATATAGCAGTTAAGGACTTAAAATTGGCTTGGCTGTCCCTTGTGAATTAAGTCTCTCCACCCTCCAGAACAGCCATTCAACCAAACATTTATCTTGTAAAATAAATGAACTGGGCAACCTACCACGAGATGCATTTTATTCAAGGCTCGCTAGCTATATACCTGTGCGCAGATTAACAATCAGTGGATATAACAAGTACAGAGAGAATTTCTATATATATATATATATATATATACACACGAATTTGTCCTCACTATAATAACATGATGATGATGAAAATTACATCTTATTTAATGTGTAGCTGTTGCATTTAGTTACCACTTCAACTTTGGTCCCCCCGGAGAAAATTGAGCAAAACTTAATAAAAAACTATAAAACCCACTTTTGAAATCTTAAGAATTGATCATATATTATAAGTTGATTCCTTAATACTATATAGAACAAAAGGGGATCGATTCACATGCTATGTATTAAATATGGAGTTGTAAAATATTGTGAACATGCACTAACAGTTGCTTTAATTATGAAATGGATTCTAGCTCACTCAAGATAGCTAGCTGTTCGCTACAATTAACCTATGTACTTAGGACTGAAACTATTGTTAGAGTATTTTGTATCCTGATCAAGATGAGATTAAGGATAAGTAAGAGATTAATTACCATCTTTGAAAATCTTATCTTGAGACAGTGCAGCGATTCTTTGCTTAAGAGCACTGTTGTCAACATTTAGAAGCAACCTTTGATGGTCTAGATATGCAACCCTTGGTGATAACACAGAAACTTCAGCCTTCATTGAGCACAGAATTCAAACCATACAGAATAATTAGCTAAATAATTATGAAGAGTTGCAAGAGACAATTCAAGGGATCATTGAAAACTACATACTTGCAATGATGTTACACTACGTTCAAGCTCAGATATGTACTGCAGTTTCCTCACTCGTGATCTTTGAGCAGATTGTCTGTTTGCCAAGATTCTGATAAAGCGAAAATAATAATAATTAAATTGTGTAATCACTCAAATTAAGTTAATTACTAGAGCATGATTTCTCATAAAGGATATTATTGTTTAGCATATATACACGACTCTAGGAGCACTGATTTTTTGCTTTCTCTAAAACTATCTAGTGGCCGAAAATAATTTCTTCTCAAGCTAATCCTTGAGTCCTTCCTATCCTAATTTAGAACTTTTGAGATGACCTTTTCTTGTCTTGTTAAAGATACCTATATTAACTGACACAGACATGAATGCAACAAGATTGCATGTTAGTAGTAATATTTAAGCTTGGGATTCTTTCAATGGATCAACCAACTAAAAAGTAAACTTAAAATACATAAAATTATCATAAAAATGCATTAAATTGCAGATCAGAAGGAGGGTTTGAACAATTCACGTTTGCTAACTTAATTAATAAAAAAAAAAATACAGAATATCGTTGTGTTCCGAAAATGAAAAAAATCACCTTTTGTTATTATGTGTATGCTTACCTCTTAACTCTCTTGGGATCAATTTTCTTTTCATTAGAAGTGGTAGCAGGATTGGTTGCGCTTGCGACTGTACTTGGTGTCTCCCATTCAGATAGACTTTGCCCTTCATCATTCTCATTCCTCACTTTCTGCTGTTGCTGTCGCTCAGACAGCGTAGCTTCTTTCTCGTCATTAATGCTGTTATGATCAGACGGCGACGAAGGTGTGGAGCTTGAATTAGGAGCTGCCACAGCATTTGAGATATCATCGTTAAACATGGACATGAACTGTTCATCATCAAATCTGTCAAAGTCACTGCTACTGTTATTTCGTGACCCTAATCCCGGTGCACCAGTGGAACGACATTCCTCTAGCATTGTCGGTGCTTCTTCTAGGAATGCAATGGAGTCACTCACCGACCTCCGGTGAGTCCCACGTCTCGTCAACGAGAAGTCGAGGAATTCATCAACCCACGAAGGGTTTTGCGATGCGACGGTAGCGGTGGTGTTAGCGTTGACGGTAGGAATGACCACTTTAGCATCGTGGGGTGGCGATGTCCCCATAATACAAATGGAAGGTGACTTCTTATGAGAGAAATCAGGCCACCTCGGTGTCATATTGTTTGGTATTTTCGGAGGTAATTGTGCCATTTGGTGTTGTAATATGTAATCACAACAGCAATATGACGAACAATCCAAAATGACACAATTCAGAGAAGAAGAAGAAAAAAAACCAGATGACAAAGAAAGATCAAGAGAAACTTCAAAAACAATCTCTTACAAACTGACATATACATACACGTATATATATGTATGTTTATATAAAAACCATCCGCCAGCAATTTTCAACAAGGTGTTGCTGTTGATGATGATCAAGAAGACTATAAAATTAAACAGAACAGTGTGATGCTGGAGAGAGGGCAAGGAAAAGGGGGGGAGAAAGACAGAAGAAGAAGAACACCATCATTAAAGGCCCAATCCTTTGATCTCATGTCTTCCCATGAAAGTATATATTATTAGAAAGAAAACTTATTTCTCTCTGCGGGAGGGGGGCATGCAGTGGGGTCACATGGGGGGGGAGATCGGACAACTATCAACAGCTGTGAGGAGGTTGCGTTTGTGTTGTGTCTCAACGGTATTACTTAAAAGTCGCTAGTTGTTTAATAAGTAGCGGAATCAGTGACCACGTGCGTGCCCTTAGTGACCCTCCATCGGAAGGGTACCTTACCCTTCAATAATAGTCTCATTATTTTAAAATCATTTAAAAACAAGACAAAATTACCATTTACCCTTTCTCCACATCGCGATTTCCCACCCTACCCCCCCTGAAGATAAACAACTCCAATCAATGGCTCATTCATTTTCTGGGTATCTTTTCTTGACAAATGACAAAAAAGCAACCCAGGCATTGCCTAGAAGTTCAAAGCCAATGTAAAAATATGTAAAATTATAGTTTGATTTAAAAAATATTTTTATATTTTTTTTTAAATATTAAGATAAAAATATATTAGAATGATTTACTTTTTTTTCTCAAACTCGTAATTTAAATTATGAACTCCATTCAATATAATAATATTTTTTTATTTAATTACTTGATAACAAAAATAAAAAGATAATTTAAAATAAAATATATATTAAAATATAAAATTAAAAAATAAAAACCAATAAAAAATTCAACAAAAACTCAATATTAAAGAATTAATTACACTAGAAAAAAAACTTATCTAGAATTCAACTATGACAGTTAAAAATTTAAAATAAGACTTTTTAGATTGAAAATTTATTTTTAATCATTTTCATCCAAAAAACATAAGAAACATCATACAAATCTTCTTAAATCATATACTAACCTTGAAACAATTCAAAATAAAAAAAAATCATTCAAATAAAAAAAATCTAAGCAAAACATGATTAACATTTCAAATATATTTATAGGAACAACTCCCTACCATCAAACTCCTTTCATTGATGTTAAAAAACGACTGACTATTATCGATTTTATTTTTTTCCTAACTTAAGGACTTATATAAATTAAAAAAATGAATTTCAGACCAAAATTAAAATTATAAAAACTATAAAGACCATGAAGAAGGAAAAAAAATAAAGGATGAAGATGATAAAAACTCTCCTGAATTTTAGTTTGGCCATGGGTTTTCTCTTTATTCTACACTTTGATTATCTATTGTTGATTTTTTCTTTTCTTTTCTTAAATTTCTTGACAAATTTGTCATGCAATTAGGCACATAAAGCTGGAATTAAATAATAAAAATTGAGGACAAAAATGAAAAAAAAAAGTATTGTGGATTGCTACTACTTTTATTTTGTGTTTGCAATTTTAAAATAAAATAATTATAAGAATAATAATTTTAATTAGTTATCAAAGTCTTACTTTCAGAAATCAAATTACCAATTACCGGCTCGTCTTCTCTTCTCTGTCAAGATAGGAGCTTCGACGATTCTTTGATGTTCGTACAGATCATTCCTTGTTTAATTTAATTCTAATTGAAAGGATCACTCTATTTATGTCACGAATTTTTATTTAATTCTTAATTTTTCTTGCTACTTAGAGTGCCTCTGGTTAATCCAATGGTATTCTTACACTTAATTAGGAGCAAAAATAGGATTTTAGAATCAATAGGGCGTTGGGTTTTCATGAAATAAACTTGAATACCAGGAGGATTTTTTAAAATATTATTAATTTTGTAGAACTAGAGTACAAAAATTGTTTTATGAAATAAATCCAATTTAATTCAATAAATTAATATCTAATTAGAAATGAATTTCATGTTAAATTAAGTGAGAATTGACTCCATCAAACCTAGTTAACCTGATAAATTAACTCGTAATTTATTCAACTCGATTAAAATTTAAATAATAATTGATTTTATTTTTTTTAAATATTTCATAATAATATTATTTTAACTATTCTTTTTAAAAAAATTGAAACAATGGTATCACTCAATTAGTAATACTAGGCTTGTATGAGGTTACTGGCAGGGGGGCAATGTGGTACTTCAATTATATATATATATAAAAGGGGACCATCAAGATCCGTACGAATTTATTGTGCTTCAGGGAGATGGGAGGAACTTGCGTGTGAATCGCCTGTAATTTATATGGATGATGGCAACATTTGAGGTGCAAAAAAAAAAAACATATGGGAGCAAATCCCTTGTAATGTTCTATATGTGTATGGCAGCATTTGTCAAGTGGCTTTGCAATGTTTTTTAAAGATAAAGTATTTATATTCGTATGAGAAATTTAAAAATTGTTTTTTAAAATACTAGATTATTTAAATTTAGAAGATCCAAAAAGTATGTAAATATTTATTAACCATTATATCAACCACTTAAAATTAATGAAATTAATGTTTTTTTAATATTTATTTACCATATAGTTTTCTTCCAAACATCACTATTTGCAGATGGGGGTCCTATTATATATATATAGACACACACTAATGTGTACAAGAAAAAAAAAGAAAAAAGATTAGCCATTGTAGTAACTACTAGTCACCTCACCCACGATTCATTAATTTGTAGTGATAAAAGGTGATGTTATTTTTTTTAACATCTAACAATATTTGAAGTGTGAAATAAAAGTTTAACGCATGTATTTAATAAAATAAATTAATGATTTCATGTAGGTTAACATATTTGTTCCTGTGTCTTGTAGAGATATTTAATTTTTTATTTAATTACATGTAAATATTTTTTTAACCAAAATAATAATTTATACTATGCTAAAACAAAATTTCATGATTTGAGAAATAAAAAGAAAAAAAATATATTTCTCCAATGTAAACTCCATTTCTTATTGATCCATCTCTCACTTGTTTTAACAAAAACGTATCTTTAAAATTATAAGCACTATTTTCTAAACAAAAATCCATCATGGTATTGAAAATAAATAAAATCATTTTTTTTGTAATTTTTATATGATTGAAGAAAAAACATAAATGATAAATGTGATAAAATTACAACAAAAATATATTAAAAAATTTTGAAAATGTAATTTTTATTTTAATATAATATTCATGCATTTCTTTTCATATATTAGGTACATAATAATTGAAAACAAATTTTAATTTTTTTTATAGTGTATTTAAATGTAAATCCAAAAAAAGAGAAAAAAATAAAAATGAAAAAAAATATAAAGGGTAGTAGTAAATAATGTGCCATTTGTGGTTTATCTATTGTTAGCTCAGTTGACTAGAAAGAAAGTCAGGTTTCTATCTTCTTGGACTAAAAAAATTTATTTTTCAACCAATATTTTGCCTTAAAATACTTTAAATACCTCAATAATAATCAATGAAGATATGCTTTGTTTATGAGTAAAAAAAGGATTAGTTGTGAAATACAATGTATTGATTTTGTCACCCTAAAGAGATGAAATTTAAGGCAACTTGAGACTAAGTTTACTTAGAAGTGATTGGACTAGAATTTAATCGGCAATGGTATTGGTAATGGCTCGTATTCTGCTTTAATGCTTGGATGGGAGAAAGTCTTTTACTCATGAGAGTTCTATGAAATAAGATTTGATTAAAGAAAATAGTAATTGATGATGAAGTTGTGATCGTTAGGACAATCAACCAAGTAGAAGTCTATGAAAGTTTAAAGATAACAAGACGTATACTATTGAAGAAGAAAGCTATGCTAAGGAGTGAGTTAAAGGATACCTAAGAATTCTCTTGACAACACTTTAGTGAGAATTAGTTGAGTTGTACATGAATTGACATACTTTGTTTATTGTAAAAGAAAAATATGGCTTAGTAAAGCTTAGGTATTAGAGAGAACAAATTACGCTTCTGTATATTTAAGAATCAAAAAATGGGTCACTATGATTTTCAAAGAAATCAGTGATAAATACCATGAAAGATGAGATGGGCTTTGCATTTTCTTTTTAAAGAAGTTCTTGTATATAACTTTGTCGGGATATGTATAATCCATTTAAGGTGAAACAAGCTTTTACTCTAAGAAAATAATGCAATGGCCAAAGGTCTTTTAATGCAAAGACGAGATGATGAGTATTAATAAGTTGGGTAATGAATATTTGATTTGTCTAGTTATAATAATATCATCAACGTATATAAGGATATAAACTCAAATCGACCAATGGTTATAAATAAATAATGAAGTATCATATTTGGAGCCTATAAAGCCTATTTCAAAAAATTTAGAGCTAAATTAAAAATATTATGCTCTTGGAGATTACTTCAGGCTGTAGAAGGATCTCTTCAAGTGATAAACATGGTTAGGGAAAGATAAATCTTTCAACCATGAAGATTAAGTCATGAAGATGTCTTCTTCAATAGTGTTAAATAGTAAGTCATTTTTAACATCTAATTGACGAATAATTTAATTTGATAAAATAACAATAAAAAAAATGAGAGCAATTGTAAGAGGCTGCTTGATAACTAGGTAATAAGTTTCACCACAATCAATGATATCTTGTTAATGATATCCTTTAACCACAAGATGAGCCTCTATCTTTTAAGCAATTTATTTACTGGATGTTTTCTTTTCAATACCTATTTGTAACTAACTATATTCATCTTAGAAATTGGAGGGACTATAGTTAATGTGCTATTTGCATAAGAGTTATTAATTCATCATTAATGACATAATATCATTCTAAGAATTTAATTGCACTGCTAAAAGTTTTCTTTTTAAGTGTTGAAATTGTAAGACTTAGTGTTGTGGTGAGAAGTATAATAGGTTGGCGAGCTATAATACCATCCACAAATCTTTTTATGCTTAAAAACATGGTAATTTAAGACACTTGAGAATGCATAGGATTTGGAGTACAAACTACAGTTGGTTTTGAAGAAGGATGACAATGACCATTTGAGGGTCTTTAGAATTTATCGATAAAGGTTTTGATTGTAGGAATCAAACAGTTCATCCAAAAACAACATTAGTAGAAATTAAATAGTGAAAAGGTCTAAATACTTATAACCTTTGTATTTGTTCTATAACCAAGAAGTCAATGAAAGGATCAAAAATTCATCTTTTTTATTATTATTATTGTAAGGTTTGAAGATGAGGTTAGCAAGTACAATCAAATGTTCTAGAAAATTACAACTAGATTTTGTTAGTAAAGCAATTTAAAAAGGCACTTATTTTGGTAATGAAAGTGACCATATTTTATTTTTTTAGATTAACGTGGGTTTCCGGGCTAGCTTGTACGCACCACGACTAATCTTACGGGCCCTGAAGTTAACGACCATATAAGCCTCCAGTGGTCATCATATGAGCAACCAAGAACTCGAACCTGAAACCACAGAGAAAACAAATCCTTTAGCCCCAAGTTCTTACCACTTGACTACCACCTAGATGGTAGTAGTGGATGAGATCATATCTGCAATAATAAGAAGAGTGGAGCCTATTTTCACTAAATTTTTATGTTTGTATCTAACCAAGCTATTTTAATGGTGTATCTAAAAATAAAAGGTGATGAGAGATGCTATAAGGAAGTGAGGATATGATGTAATTTTCAAAACTCACATCCCCTAAACAACTTTTATAGGATGTCCAAAAAACCTTCTAACGTGATTTTAGAGTTGATAAAAATAGTAGAGATATTAGATTTTAAAGAAATAAGAAATAACCAAATGTATTTATAATAATCATCAATAAAATAAAGATAATAAAGATTGTTATTACAAAAGAGTTAAAGAGGATGAACCTTTTACGTTTGTAAATAACAAATCTAATGCACATTTTAAAATAGATTTAGATAAATAAGATGAAAGCCTATGACTATTTTCAAGTTGACAGAAGTGACAAATATTATTTGAGAAATTATTAGAAGCGACTAACTGGTATGTGGAGTTATATTGATGAAAAATATATAATGTAAGATGTCATTGACAATGATATCACTAGTCAATAGAGACCTAATTACTTAAATAGACTACAAAGGGAATGGTAAGCCTTGAAAATGTATTGTAATTGATAGAGTTTGTGGTTACTTTTGGCTTTAAAAAGGGCAACTCTTGATAATTAATATTTTTATATAAAAAATAAGAGGTGAAATTCAATATAAATATAATTATTCCTAGAAAATTAATAATAAAAAAGAATATATATATATATATAATTAAGGAACATTGAGAACATTACTAAGAAAAAAATAATTTGAAAAGGGAGAAAGGGACAAAGAAACCAATATTATGATATGAATACCTTTAACAATACGAATTAAGAGTTGATCTTGTCTAGTATAGTATTTATTATAAAGAATAGATTTTTCAAGTTAGAGATGACAAAATGAGTAGAACTAGTGTTTGGATGCCAAGATTGATTTAAAGATACTTGAGTTTTATTATATGTATATAGGTCGAAGGAGCTTGGCAATCATGATCAATTCTATACTAGAATTTGGATGCATTATGACCTATCTCGAGGAAGATTTAACAAAATGGTCATGATGAGTTTGTTACAGTTACAGGTGAGTTAGGTCTACCAGAGCTTTGCCCATGAATATGTCCTTGAAATAATTGGTTATTTATGTAGTATTAACAATCATGAGATTGAGAATTTCATACAACCATATTAACAGAAGAGATGTTGAAGCATGTCATATTAAATAACAATTTTTTCCAAATATAAGTCATCAATGATTAGATGACCATAAAGCTTATCAAAGGTATGAAGTTCTAAATTGTCAAAGAACTAATTCAATCTAAAAAATTAAATTGTTAGGTAAGGTATTAAAATATAATTATCTAACATATTCCCTTAAATAAAAGCTTTTTTAATTAGAAATTTGCATGGACTCACATTACCTTATATTTAATTTTTATCATATAAAATGAGGGCGGTAAATTTTGAACTCGTAATTGATTAGTCAACAAGATTTTGGTACCATGTTAAAAAAAACTAATTCAATTTAAAAATTTAAACTATCAAGTAAAACTTCAAGATATAATTTATATAATCATCTAAGATAGACATATATAAACTAAGGTAATAAAAAATCATTTTCGGTGGAAAGTCTACACAAAACATATGAAGTGATTTTAAAATCACCAAGAGGATGTCCAATAGTGACATCAGTAAAGCTTTTAGCTTTTTGAAAATAATCTAAACATACTCAATTGATACATCTAGAGTGTTTCTTTGGTGGGCACGAGATGTGGCAGAAAATATTTTCTCTAAAGTGACACCTAAACATCACAAGAGGTCACAAGGCCAATAATTTGTTGAAGAACAGGTGCAGATAAGAATTTGACTTTGTCAGTGTTAGTACCTGGATGACTAAGCCTCGCAGTCATCCCTGGAAACATCATAATTTGTTCTCCTCTGTTAATAGACTGAAAGCATATTTTAGTTCAATCTTCTTCTCCCATATCTTTCGTGAAAGTAATTGCATGGCAGATTGCATGGCTAAACAAGAAGTGCGGAGATCAAGTGAATTTATTGCCTGGCTTTGACTCCATCATTTTTCTGTGGCACTACTCTTGTGTCTTCTGCCATTATATCTTTCAGTTATTTCTGTTTTGTTTTATAGAGGAATGTCCAGTTTTAAACTCATTCGATGGATATTTTATAGTTTTATTTGCTTTTGTTTTTTTTAAACTGCGTTTTATTTTATATATGACTTTTTGTTATAACAAGATATTATGCAGCTTCTATCCTACTTCCACCAAACTTTAACGTTTAAATAATATACACATGTTTCAAAATAAAAACAGGTGCAGATAAAGAAGAGATAAGGGTGCTCAAAATCAACTGATCTTGCTCAAACAAAAATCATAGACAAAATTTGGTGGGGCATTAATAAATTTGGTGGAGCGGGAGAGCTACCATTGACGAAGCCATAGAGTTTTTTGTGTTATGTGTGGACACAAATGGCCTGTGGTAGCCATGGCCGGTGACAGCCATGGTTGATATGGTTAGAGTCAAATGGTGAGTGCCTAACCAAAGAAAATGTTGCCCACCATTGTTGAACAATTATCTCCCTCCTCAGCTATAAATAGAGGGTGCATTGATAGCTGATATAGAACATGAAATAGAGGGAAACACAGAGAGAGCTAAGGGTAAGAGTTGAGTTGAGTAGAGAAGTTTTTCTCCTCCTCCTTGTTTTGTTGTTTGTATTGCTTTTGAGATTGATTAATACAAACCAGTAGCTCCGTGGAGTAGGCAAGTTGTCGAACCATGTAAATTTATGTGTGTTTGAGAGCTTTAACTTCTTAACATTTTGGCCATACAGGCAGGGAACAAGTTGAGCTTCCTATGGCAAATAATTATCATGGTTAATTTTGAGAGTAATCTAGCGGGTGAGAGGAGTCGGAGGAGGGGGGGATTGAGACATCGAGGAGGAGGTAGTAGAGACGTAGAAGACAAACATGGTTGGAAAACAAAAAAAAAACAAAAATAAAAATAACAAGCTATGATACCAAATAGAAATTTTGGATTTTGCTTCTCGTTATCATCCTGGGAACATGAGGTTTTATTTTATAATAAATCTATACATGTGTTATGTTACAAATATACATTAAAAAGGAAATGTTTTTTACTTGATTTATGCTGTGTTTCAGTAACTCCTTCGACCCTTAATGTGTTTCTTGATGCAGTAATCGTAAATGAATTCTTATGGACTTAAAAATAAAAACATAAATTATGTTATAATAGATCTTTTGTCGTGGAAGCTATGAATACTCAAAACTCGAACTCGAATATTATATTGTTCTTGGACGGGAAAGACATGGGTAAAGAAGATATGTTCTTTATATTTTTTTATTTTAAAAATACATAAATTAACATCAAAATTTATTCTTATATCTCTGACCTCATTAACAAATTATATTAAACAAAAATAATAAAGAAGTTAGTAGTGGCTATTAATAATTAGAGCAGGGCAATGGTGTGAAAGAAAAAAAGGAAAGAGGAGGGAAAGCAAGGGGATGATGTCAGTCCCAGACCATGTGGATTGCTTTGCAGGCTCTAAGTTTTCTTTGCTTTGTCCCCAAACCATGCTCACATGTAGGGCACTGTGTCCTTTTTATTTTCTATAATAACTTGGCTTGGCCACCACATCTACAAACAGCTCCTAGCTCGGCACCTTCCATGGAGCCTCGAATTTATGTTGGTTTTTATTAATTCAAATTTATGGGATGCACTAATCATTATCAGACAGAGATGTGTAGGGAATTCTCTCCTCTCTCTCTCTCTCTCTCTCTCTGTCTCTCTCCTGAAGCCTTTTACCTCAAGAAATTAAGTGCCTTGCAATCAGGCAATCTTCATGCAGGCATCTACTAATAATAAAAATGGCATGTGATCATGTCCCCTCCCCCTCCCTCCCTCTCTCTCATCCGTGAACAAGAAACTTTGATTAGAAAATGGAGTCTTGTTAATAATAATTAGCATATATTATATCACATGATTAGAAAAGTTCTTAGCAAATAATCAACTGATTAGAATATAACAAGAAAGCATGAGTGTAGCCTGTCAAGCAGTCATAGAATAACAGGCAGGGAGTTGATTATAGAACCAAGATTCGTGTTTTGGAGGTTTAAATTGGTTGGTAACGATTGAGCTGGGTTTGCTCCCATGTGATCCTTTAGGTTTGATATCCATTGATGATCTTCGTACGATTAAATTGAAAAAAAAAATGATGTTAATGTTTAAAAACTGGTCTGAAAATACCCTTAACCTGTTCACTATCCCTCAATGGGACAGTCCAAATCCAGCAACGAAAATTCGAGTTTGTGACTTGGAGGTTTCGTGTATAAACAATAGCGTCGTCGCTTACAACTCCTGACGCCGAGTCTCGTGAGCGTTGCGAGTTGCCATGAAACCAGAAGCTAATAATACCCTTCACGCCTCGCAGATGCATGCGCCATGAGACCACGAGTTCCGCACAGTTATATCCAACAGACATGGAAACCACAATCCTTTACGGTGTAAAATATACTCCAACTAGTACTTTGAACTCTTGAGATGTTAATTTGGCTCCTCTGCTCGGTGGGTTTTTGCTGTAGACGTGCAAATCGTGAGAAACTTCCTGGTAAGTGAACTTACATTGGCTCCAAACTATGAGCATTAAACCTGCTTGGATTAGCGAGTAGACCCGGCACGATTTGAAACATTACCTTGACTTCCTTTCAATTCCAAAACAAAAACACATTACCCCGGCAAATCATGGTTGATCTAATAATTAACTTTACCAAACTTCATCTATATTTAGTCACGGGTTAACAATGGGTTAAAAAAATAAAATAATCATGTGATCCAAGCTATTTTTGATCATATGAGATTTCTATTAGTTGGGTGAACAATAAGTTAAAAAAATGGTGATTGAAGCTTTTTTTTATATTAGATCTTGACTCAATTTTTTTTTTCATATCCGGGTTAACAATGAGTTAAAAAAATAAAATAATATTATTTTAATTAAAAAAATAATTAATTTAAATTGACATAATAATCTGGTGATTCAAATTTTTTTTTCATATCAATCTCTACTCAAGTCTTGTAATTATAGTCAATACTTGATATCTCTACTCAAGTCTTGTAATTATAGTCAATACTTGAAAGTGACTCTAGAATACATTACAATAATGTTATGACTATTTTATATTTTGGTTATTTTATCCTTTTTCTTTGCTTCAGGGATAGGATGATCTTTTTACTATAATATAAATATTTTTTTTTATAATTATACAAGGTTATTTTAGTAATTAAAATTTTAAAAGCACAATGAAATTACTAATATAACCCTTTAAAATATGCCTTTAGCACAAGGGTGTTTTTGTATTTTTAAAATTTATAGAATAGATGAATTACTATATTACCCTTACAATTTAAATTTTTTAGCCTTGACTTCAGGAGGAGTTTGGTTATAATTTCATCATGGTTTATTTGTTAATATTATTTAATCCTAAGAGCATTTTTAATTTTTATCCTAAAAAAATATAAAAAAATTATTAACATGTATCTCTCACATGTCAGCATTATTCTGCATTATTCGCTAAGTCGTCTTCTAGTGATGTATACAGCTAACTCTAATAATTATAACTATGATTCCGTTACATTATTTGATTTGTTTTGGCGTCTTCTTTCTCTATGGAATGACGAGTGTATGATGGTTCTGCATGGTTTAGCTTGAAATTATTATTTTTTTAATCTTTTCCATCTCTTTCTTCCTCAAATTGTATTAGCCATGTAAAAATTCATACCAACCTTTTAATTTATTTTTTTCTTCTGATTCAATTCCTCTTCTTTTATTTATAATTATTTTATTTATATTGATTGTTTTTTATTGAATTTTATTTTTAATTTCATCCCTTATTATTTAATTTTTAAAATTTTGATCATCATTCTTTTAATTTTTTATTCATTTTGTTTTGAATTATTTTCTTGATTGATTTATTTTTTTTCAATTCCACCCGTAAGTTTTTATTTTCATTTAATTTTTATGTTAAATTTAATTCTAATTTTTTTAAATGCTATTTTTTTTAATTATTTTCATAATGAATTAGTTTTGTACAATTTTCCCTCAACATTTAATCTCATTTGATTTTTCCTAAACATTAAATTTCATTTAATTTTGATGTTGAATTTAATCTTGATTCATTTAATTGCTTCTTCTTTTTTACATTATTTTTATTTTTTAATTTCATCCCTCCAACTTTTTCTTCAAACTCCAATTATAATGGAAGCCTCGTATAAAGAAGAGGCTAAAGATCTGGGGACAAAATTTCTTTGGCCACATATCCTCCATTTCCTTTGATGATTCCATGATTTTTCATGCTTCCCCTTTTTTCATGGGCAATTTTCAGGAGTATCTTTCGTATGATTATCACACTATCTGAGCAATTCACATCCTATGCACCTAAAAAATAAGGTTAGATGAACAATTGATGCATACAACTACCTAATTACAGAGTCAGGTTCTTATCATGTGGCTGACTCAATAGAGTGATGTCTCAGGGAAATTGATACAATAACAGTACTGACTGCTCAATGCAACCATAACCTACATGTAGTTAAATGAAACTGGGAAATGGCTGTAACTTGTTTCACCATCAAAATGGGAAGTCAATTACAAAAGTTGGGAAACAAAAACCCTCACGTATTCATATATACGACATTCAACACCATCTGTCAAACATCCTCATCTCCATTCTCCACAGCAATAACAAGATCAAACTCCATCAATAGAGGCGGAAGTAGAGCAAGAACTAAGAATTCTACAGTCATTACACTTCTGTCTTTTTGTTTACAAACCATTCCTCAATGAAAAGCTAAAACTGGCAATTTTCCAACCTTCCACTAATAGCGGGTGTAGATTTAAGTTCTAACTCTATAATGTTTGAATTCAGGCAACAGTAGTACTAAAAGGTTAGACGTTTGTTGCTAAATTATCCTTCCAAGACCCTAATGCCACAGGACATTGACTAGATAATAACTTTCAAAACCTTTTTCTTAGTTTTGTAAGGTTTCTTTTAAATAAAGCCAGATCTGGTCCTATCTGCACCACCGAAACCAGCTCAAGCAAGTTCAGGTGCATAAAGATACAATGAAGAGGCTAGACCCGCCAAACAATAGTCTACCCTGCACGCTATGTAACCAGTGGGGCAACAAAACTAAAAGACTTTTCCAAAAAAATAAATGAGAAGTACAAAAGACATGATTGGAATTCAGAATAGAAACGCAACTGAATACTTTGAACAAAGGTATGAACTACCATAAATTATTGACTTCATTGCGTTACCAATCTGAATAATAATAATAACATAATGTCCCAGTCTACACCTTCATTTATAAGCCCCTATACTCTATCAACATCTTAAGCTAGCCATGAGGGCACCAATAACGTTGAGGAACTGTGGCTTGATTCTAATGGTTTTGTGCATTCTATGGATACCTTCAAGGGTATCATCGTCTGAAAACAAGATGAGCCCAATTTATGACCCAGGGGATATAGAGCAGAGGTTTGAAGACTGGCTGACCCAATATGGCAGAGAATATGAGACTAGAGACGAATGTCACTGTGTTATGGAATATACCAATCTAATGTTCAGTTCATTGACTACATCAATTCTCAAAACTTATCCTTCAGGCTCACTGACAACAAATTTGCAGACCTAACAAATGAAGAGTTCAAATTAACCTACCTATGTTTTTGGAGTAATAGACATACAGCTAAAAAGATAAACAATGGATGCGGGGTGCAAAAATAGCAGAGAGTTGCCAGCTGCAGTAGATTGGAGGAAGCAAGGTGCTGTGTCCTATTAAGGATCCAGGTCAATGTGGTATGAGATTCTCTCATTCAAGTTCATTTAATTGCTAATTGTCAGTTCTTATCTCAAATCATTTTCAATAAGAAAAGCTGATGCTAGTTTCTTTCCAACACAGGAAGTTGTTGGGCATTCTCTGCAGTGGCATCTGTGGAAGGCATCAACAAAATCAAGACAGGAAAATTAGCATCTCTGTCAGAACAAGAGCTCATGGAATGTGACGCTAGCAGTGATACCCAGGGCTGCAAAGGTGGAGACATGAAGATAGCATTTCAATACATCAAAAAGATTGGTGGAATCACAACCGAAAATGACTACCCTTACGAAGGAAAAGACAGAACCTTTCAGAAAAAGAAAACTAGGGACCATGCAGTGAAAATAAGTGGTTATGAAGCAGTACCTGCCAATAATGAGAATAGACTACAAGCTGCAGTTGCCCAGCAACCTGTCTCTGTTGCAACTGACGCTGATAATTTTGAATTTCAACTCTATTCCAGTGGTATTTTCAGTGGCCCCTGTGGTACAACTCAACCATGGAGTGGCAGCAGTTGGTTATGGTGAATCTAGGGGTAGAAAATGTTGGCTTGTGAAAAACTCTTGGGGCAGAGACTGAGGTGAATCCTATATAAGTATGAGATGTGGTTCTGGAAATAAGAAAGGTATCTGTGGCATTGCCATTGAGCCCAGATATCCAGTCAAGTAGTAGGCAGTCCTTTAAGTGTATCAGCCAGATCCAAATTATAACATGATGGATGTTAGCTTAACAAGATGCTTCATGATTCTGTTTACATATGTAATTCAAAGAAAAGATGTTATTGGAAAGCTGAACTTATTAATAATTGAGATTCACTGAAAGAATGCGACTACATATGTTTGGCAAAAGCATAAGTGGGCGACAACTACACCAAATATGGAATAGAGATGACAAAATGGTCCTTGAGGGATAATAAGTTTTCGATGCACTGTTATTGTTTCTAACTTGACATCCCCAGCTTTTGTTCTGTATTCCCTAGCAATCTAAACATACTATCATCCTCTTTGTCTGTGATTTAAAGAGAGAGAGAAAGGTTTTACATTTTGGAAAATTGAGACAGTATACCTTGCTTATGTGCTGGATGTTTGTCAATATATAAATCAACAAAATATTTTCTTTGTGCAGCAGTAAGGAAAAAAAACATGCTTTTTTGGAGAGAGAAATAGTTTCAGGAATTGCATTGCATATTTAATTAAACATTAAATGATAGATCAATTATTATTTCATTTTCTGATATTTTAATATTAATTAGATTTTTATCTTGAAAGAAATCAAGGTTTATATATTTCATTAAAGCAACTAAATTCTACAGTAACACATGTGCCTGAACATTGCTCTCAAAAGTTGTCTTTGCAACAAATTTTATGCATGTCTTCCTTTATATAAGCAAATCTTAGTTTTCTTCTTCGTCTTTTTTCTTTTCTATGAAATTGAGAAACCAAGATTGATTACTTCCCATCTCCTGCCCTTACAGCTTAAACAAATGCACAAGAGCAAAATTTTATTTTTGACTGACGGGAATGAAAATTGAAGGTCAATCAACAAAAGCTTCATGACAATTCAGATTTCAAACAGAGTATGACATCAAGCTGAAGAAGATGATAGAAACCCAGTCAACTAATTAAGTCACATTAATCTCACTTGGGTGCCCTTCGAAAACAGAGTGGAAAAGATGCTAGATGGGGAAACTACAAACTGATGCATAGATTCATTTCATTTCATTTTATTTTAGAGGATATTGATTCTGATTTGCATTTAATCAAACAAAAAAAAAGGATAATTAAACTATTTGCCTTGAGCTACAGCTTGGAGCTGTATAATGCAGGAAATGAGGCAAAATAATAGCCCTCTGATAGGAGTTGGGGGCACTATTCCTCCAGAAATAATCTCAACTACTAACCAATGGATACTTGTAGCATATAGAATCGCACCTAAGCAATGAAATGAACAATATCAACAATGTGGATTCTGTAAGAGGAAGGAACATGAACGAACTCCAATACCTACCACTAGTGATTTGGTACAGAGAAGAAGTGAAATAAAGGGGAACACCATAGAATTTCTAAATTCAAATTCATCTACAAATAGAGAAGCTAATTATGTGAGTTTAGCATTATTCAGTCTGCAGAATTTTGAATTGCAACAAATAGAAACTTGCATTGAACACTTCTTAACTACCAAAATCCAACCTCGATATCCATATGATCATGCAATTGGCATGATTCATCAAGAAATAAGAAATAATGCTTCAGTCTGTACATAGCAACTTAAGTAAATACAAAATTATGCATTGGTAACAACACGCACCAGTAAGTTTCAACTCCAACAACCTCGTGTCCATTTTGTGAGAGGATGACCGCCATGGATTAGCTGTCTTGAGATGATAAAATGTTGGTGGTGCTGACAAAAAGAAAAAATGAAGTCTAAATGAGCCATCACAGAAGATGCACAAATTCAGTTCTCTAAGAAGACTCGGTATCAAACACCAAAAAAGAAACTATGAACTTAATGCTGCAAATCTTTCTCTCACGGTACAAGCAAGCTTCCATTCACCAGCATCAATCAATCCCTCAATCACCTTTTGCCTCACCTTGATATAAGGTATAAACCCTTTCTCTGTCATTCCCATCACAACTTTCGCAGCCAAAAAAAAATCTTTACACTCCAAACATCCCTCAACTACCAACTCATAACTCTCAAACCCAACACCGTACCCTTCCTTCTCCAGGAACTCAATCATTTCACTAGCTTTCCTCATCTCTCTATTCGCCCTCAACGCTGCCAATAATTTCACCACTACTCCCTGCCGAGGACACAAGCTCATTCTCACCACCATTTCCTTCATCATCTTAATTGCATCGTCACATTTTCTAACTCTACACATTGCACCAATAACAATCCCATAACTTTCCCAATCAGGAAAACAACCCACTTTTTTCATACCCTTCAAGACTTTCACTGCCTCGATGAACTGATCAACATTACATAAAGACAACACAATATAATTACACAAACCACAATCAGGATTATACCCACTAGACTTCATTTCCATTAGAATGTCACCAACTGACTGACCTTCACGCCGGCGACCAAGCCAAGCAGAAGAGAGAAAAACATGTGTTTGAGGCACAGGTAAGCACCCAGAACGAAGAGTGCATTGGATTATAGCAAGAGATAGAGGGAAAAGATTTGAATTTTGAAGGGTATATGAGAGAAGAGAGCTATAAACTATAGAGTTTCGAAAGCGGGGTCTTATGGGGATCAAAGATTGGATGATCTCATCAATGACTTGAGTCCTAAGATTAAAAGGGAAGGTAGAGAGGAAAGAAAAAGGACTTGGGTTGTTGTTAGATTGTTTAAAGGAGTCGAAAAGCTCAGGGATTTTTAAGTAGGATTTGGATTCAACGGCTGCTTTGAGGGTTTCTTCAAGTGATGCATGTGAGGTAGAGAGTGTACGAAACTGAAGAAGAATTTTACTGTAAGGAAGAAGAGATTTGCTCAGCTTTGTTGCTAGATTTGCCATCTGTAAATGAATCAAAATAATGATTCAAACTGAAATAAAATTAAATCTCGCCATGGGAATATTATCAAACAGGTTGTGGCCGTGGGCATGAAAAATAAGCAGTGGACCAGCTAAGGGTTTATGGCCGGCGAAAGCCTCGAAACATTGCCACAAGTCACTCTATTATAGAAATTATGTCAAATCAGTCCCTGCAGAAATAATTTGGCTAAAATCAACTCTTGCACTTCCGATGTTTGCACTTGTCAAGACAGATTATAGTGGTTATTATTATAGTAATAAATATTATTTAAAATATTTTTTATTTAAAAATAAATTAAAATAATATATTTTATGTTTAATATAGGTATATCAAAATAATTTAAAAAAATAAAAATATAAATTAAAAAATAATAATATAATTAAACTATAAAAACTAACATTACTTAACTTGTTAATACTAACTTTTTATGAGATTGACAACATATTATTAATCCGAAACTCTTATAAAAACTTTAACCAAAAACAAAATGATTAAGATTTATCATTGATAAATAATTTATATTTTTTTAAATTTATTTTTAGTATTTAGTTCTGAGATTAGAATCCATATTATTAAAGTTAAATATCAAAATTAAATCTAATATTATTTTTTTAATATTATCAAATATTAATCTGTATTATTTCAATATTTACTTGTGTTCGAATTTATATCATATTTTTTTGTGTTGATAAGAAGTTTTATTATAAATGTTAACAAGAAAAAAACATGTATATTCGCAAAAAAATCACTTTTTAATTTTGAAGATTTATTTAAGTATGCATGAGTTTATTTACCTTCTTAAAATTAAAATTAGAATTTAATAATATAAAAGTAGACATACGAAAAAGAAGATATACATGATAACTTATTCTTTTAAATTTTTGTTGTCATAATATTACTAAAATTCTAACAATGGGTATGAAATTATTTACTTTCCAAATTTAAGCACTTAAATGAAATCATATGTATAGTTTAATGACTGATTTGTAGTTTTCCTTAAATTAAAACCCCTCATGGGACAAACAAAACCCAAGAAAAATCTAAGCTAAAATGCAGAAGCAAGCCCAACCTAGCTAGTAGAGACAGCAGAACTGCCGAAGACAACAGTAGAGACAGCAGAGCAGCCATGGCCACAGAGCTTGAAGAACTAGTGGGCTTTCTGTCTTCTCCTTCCCCGCCTGTAAGAGTCTCTCTGCTCTTTCCTTTTCTTTCTTTCATGGTTTTTTTTTTCTTTGATGTATATTAATTAGTGGAATAAAAATATTTATAGGTGAAGAAGGCAGCTGTTGAAATTGTTCGAGACTTGACTGGATCCGAAGATGGGTTACTGTCACTTTCCAAGTATGCCAGTACTGTGCTTCCTTCATTATCTCAGCTACTTGAGGAGAAAAAGGTCTCTAATATCAATTATCAATTATCATTTATAAATTACAAAAGTTACATGATTTGATAATTTTCTTGAATGTAACATTGCTTTTAATAATCCCGTCGGATTTGGCCTTGTGGTTATTGGGTAAGGACTTACTTGAGGTGTCCGGTTTAGGCATATGCTTTGAGTTTCATTCATGGTGCTGTTAGGTGCATGCATTTCCATGTTGGAAGATTCTAAGTGCAGTTGTGAAAGTGAAACTGCATTTACCCCTGCATTCTCAAGAGCAGCTGGCCTCAAGTGTGCGGGGATTGCAAAGATGATGGCATGATGCACTTAGCAAAGTCTTACATTAGTAGGGTTATCATAGGTTTGTGTTTATATATTGGCCTAGGAAAAGAATTAACTTTATATTAATGGAATGTTATCTAATATGTTTCAGGAGGTTTCTGAACCTGCAGCAGAAGCTCTTATAAATCTGTCACTCAACTCGAATTTAGCTGCAAAGATGGTTGAAATGGGAATGATTAAAACAGCAATGGATGTATTGTATAAACCAGATAGTAGCATAACTCGGTTGTTGGTGATGCTACTAGTTAACCTCACACAATTGGATTCTGGAATTGTGTCCTTGCTTCAGGTACTTTTCAGCAAAAAAAATTAAATTGTATTTCATGATTTTGGAAATTAATGCTCTTATAATGTTTCTTCATACACTTTCTGGAGAGATGAGTGTTTTGTTTCCCTTGATCACCATATAAAAAAAATAGTAACAAGAAATGGTTGCAACTTCACTTGCTTATTAGATTGAGGATGAAAAAATGCAAGGACTATTCGTTATGAAGCTGGTGAGATCATTTGGTAGATCTTCTGATGAAACTAGAGGTTTGTTTTACTTCTTATCAACTTGAGTTTATTATATGATTCAGATAATGCATCCAAATTTAAAGTCATATATTCACATGTTACTTATCAAATTGAGTTCTAGCAATAAACTTAATTGGTGTATAGCATACTTAAAAAATGGATAGCAAAGTTGTTTTTCTTTAGCTTATCCATCTACTCTGTGGCTTCATGTCTTTTATATTATGCATACTTTTTGTATGCTGCAATGTTTTTTTGGTACTTAATGCCATGTATGGCAGATGATCCATTTGATCATGTTGGTTCAATTCTTGTGAACATTTCAAAGAAAGAAGCCGGAAGGAAGATGTTTCTAGACTCTAAGAGAGGGTTGCTGAAACAGATTCTCCGCCAATTTGATTCAACAAGTCCATTACGGAAGAAAGGGGTATGCATAAATTATTAATTCTAACCACTAAGGTTTCTTCTAGAGTTCTCTTCAACATTTTAGGTATCTGTTTATGCAAGAAAAATGTAGGGGATGAATTTTGCAAGCAATTTCTGATATGTGGATGTATGTTGGTCCAAGTCCTCCATTTCTTTGTTCTTCTAATAATGATGAATTACTCTAAATTTGACTTCTATCTGGCCAAAATTTTCTACAGATTTGTTCGAGTGACCTGGTATTATATGTGTCTGTGAATTTTTGTGCTCTTTGGGACCCATATTTAGGAGAAATGCTACTGTATAGCCCTTTATTTTCTTTAGATATTTATCAACCTTTTCTTCTTTCAGCATGTGTAAATACTTCTTTATGTTCAAGAACTTCTGCATCTAGATGTATTAGCCAATGGTAGCAAATTTTTCCATCCTTCCAGTGCTGATCCTCTTTTTATTGTTGTTCTCTGTTGCTGCTGCCACCCCTATTGATGAGTTTAGAATGTAAGAAAAAAATTTCCAATACCTTAGGACAGGTTTGAGATTGGTAATACTTAAAGTGCTTAAATTCAATTTCCAATAGAAGTATTTCTGTAGGTACCCTATCTGTTGCCTTCTTAGTTCAGGGTGACCTTGAATTGCTGAACGCAACCAAGATAAATAGAGTCAAACTTCATTGCTTAGTGGGATTGCTTTTTCTTACAGGTCTCTGGAACACTCCGCAACTGTTGTTTTGAAGCTGAGAATCAACTTCAGAATTTTCTTTTGATAGCTGAGTTTCTTTGGCCAGCTCTACTTCTTCCTGTCGCTGGTAAAAAGGTACCTATGTTACCTCTGTCTTGATCTTATAGAGTTTGTCACTCAGTTTAAGTTCTATGCTTCAGTAAAACACTAGTGTAGAGTGATGCATGCTTTTTCATAAGTAACTAAGTTTTATTTCATGTTTCAACCATAGAATAGAATAGGGAGGAAAACCAGAAAAGAAGGTAATCAAATTTTATTTCATGTTTCAACCATAGTATAGGGAGAGAGTGTGAGGGGAACCAAAAAATAGTTGTTAGGTGAAGCACATACCGCACAATATGTTTCCATTTCTAAGCACATAACCCACAAGACGTTTCAATTTATAAGCACATCACCCATGAAATATCCATTCAGTTTAAAAATATAAGTTCATGCTCATAATTACATGGCTAAAGGCAGCATTATAGCAGTTGACAACAAATGATCTATATCCTCTACAGCATATCTACACATGCAAGACTAGTTGACAGTTTGAATTCCCTTGTGATATGGATTTTCTATCAGCTATCCATCATAAAACACCTCTCTTTGGGATGCTAATGTGCCAAATATTTTCATATAGTGTAGAAAGAGACTTAAAATCAAACTTGCCACACCCTTGAGGTCTAACACATGTCTGTCACTGGATTCTCGAGAATAGGAACCATTGAAGTACTAATTGCAATCTTGTGTCCAACAAATAAGTTGAGAGATGCATGATAGCAAATTGTTAATAATAGTCATCATGCTTGTAAATATCTTTATGTATATAGTTCTCCGCCTATATTGATCGCAATTTTTCTGTCTTCTCTGTTTCTTGTTTTAGTATATTGAAAAAGCTCATGAACTCCCTTTTTCAGTAATCTGGTTTGTCTTCACAGATATATAGTGAACAAGACACATCAAAAATGCCTCTTGAGCTTGGCAGTGCACTTTCGATTGAGCGCGAACCATGGGATGATCCTGAAATTCGTGTTGAAGCTTTGGAATCTATATACTTGATCATAGTACAGGTAAAATTACAGGCATTCCATTTTTCCTTTTCTGACAGGAAGTGTGCAGGTCAAATTTTGTTTTGGTGTTACCTTTCAATGAGCAAGAAGACCTTCAATAGCTCAAAAATTTCAAAAACAAACTATGGAGCCTCACATGAGACCCTATTGAACGGCTGCCTTTAGATTTAAACAAGTTTTCAATTAGTTGTCTGGCCACACAGTTGTAGACAAATCTGGCATTACTTAGTTATTTCCTTGCTTTTAAGTCGATATTCTTTAGGTAAATTAGGAAGACTGCCCATGAGGTATAGTAACTTATAAGCTCCACTATCCAATTTATGTAAAAAATCGTGTTCAGTTAAAATTAATACGGTTTCCTTTTCCTTGTATTTTCTTTTTGTTTTTGTTTTTGTTTTTTGGTTTTTTTGGTTTTTTTTTGTTTTTTAATCAGACAAATCAGTTTTTGTGTATTATTATGCTATATCAGCTTAGTTCTTGCGCATCCTTCCATGACATTGCAGGAGGCAGGTCTAAGAGCCTTTTGGTCTGTGAATGGACCACGTATATTACAGATTGGATACGAAGATGAGGAAGATCCCAAAGTAATGGAAGCATATGAACGAGTTGGTTCGTTGGTATGTCAATCCTCGTTAGTGCTTTCACTGCAGTGTTTTCTTCTGTTTGTTTTTTTTTTCCGTCTTATTCCCTCTATTCAATTTGCAGCTGGTTCATGGCTGCGGGACAGAGGAACCCTCCAGTAAGACATCAAAATGATAGTCGGTTTGTGTAAGATCTGAACCAATTTGGTATCAGGCTGATTTTTGCTGTCAATCTGCCAGCGACTGGAAAAGGTTACCTAAAGTGTTCATTGAACTCGGGCAATTTTTGGTGATGTAGGCGTCCAGGATAATATGCTTGTAGTCTGTTAGAGAATAGTTCCCATAAAATTATATATATATATAAAAAGCTAGGAAAGCAGGTATCTGGTGGCCTGCGGTACTCTTGGTTTGCTTCTCTTTGTGAATAAAGAAGTCCTTCTGTTAAAGTTAAAATTCCAGAAGAAAGAAAGTTACGTAAACGTCATGTTTTAACCAATATATAACATTGTTTTGCATCACAATATTATATCAATTTATTTTGTTTACTCAGAGAGTCTTGATGTGTGGAAAGGATGATGATATTTCTGGCTCATAGTTTATTAGATCATAGTGCATTCAGTGCACGTTTATTATTATTATTATGGGATCGTTCTTGCTGAGGAAATAACTCCGAACCAGCATTCCATGTCTAGTCTAGGCCTCAAACTAGTGGAAATTCACTAGTTTCATGGCAGCGAAATAGCATATTTCAGGGACAATTCAAGGCAGATAAAAGCCAAAAAAAAAATGAGGAAAAGGTGGAGCAAAAAATGTTGGAGTGCAACTCCATCTATTAATAAGAGCCAAAGATAAGCCTAAATCCAGCATGCCTCTTCGTTCTCATTCAGAGGTGTATGCTACAAAATATGAAAAATCTGGAAGAGCATTCATGCTCAAGTCATTTCATTAACCAAAGCCTTTTCAACTTACCCATGTTAAGTATATACAATACATTATATTGCTTGACATAACCTGTTATTTCCTCAATAACATATGCTCTTGTATATTTAGTGTAACTTATACATCAACCTCCATATCAAGCTCAAATCCTGTCAAGCTCGGTTGATGAAGGTCTTGTATAAAGAAAAAATGCCCCTAGGCAAAGGCTGGTTTTGCAATAACAACTGGAACAAATCTATGGAACCTGCAATTGGTGATATGGGAACAAGGATAAATGCATAAGCCATGATGTGCGAAATTAGAATTTTGAGATGCCAAGCAGAACTAAAAGTGCAGAAGAGCGAACTTTACCAGAGACATTGGGGAGATGCTGCTGTTTTCTTCAATGGTAACGCCTTCTTTTGGACTTGATCCGCCGGTTGAATATTCTGTAAATCACTACACAGCCAAGGATAACCACCTGTAGGATGATTATCACCTTCAATCCTGGTAAGAATAAGTGCAAGCTCATTTATTATATTATTCTCCCTACACTTTAATATATTATGCATATCATTGCCGCTTATACCTCTAGCCTTCTGTAATAATTCCTCTGAAATAAGTCCCTTTTTCGATTCTTTGAGATCAATACGTGAGATATGATTTCCAGCCCTATAATCCAAATTTCCTCCCATGACGCAGGTTCTGGGGCAATTGATGCCACTATCATATTCATCACTTCCGTCACAGCAATCTACAGGTTAATGATTCGATATTCACAGACATGAGAGCAAATCTAAGTTCCATTTAACCAGATGAAAAGGTAAACTTCATATAGGATGCATCAATGAGTAGAAATGAACTGCTAAGCAGTGCTGCTCTATCTTTGATAACTTGAACGCCAACCAGACCATTTGAGCCAAAATGAGTTAGAAGCGAGAAACAAAAAAGAAAAAAAAAAAAAGGAATTGAGGAACAGTTACAATGCCATGAGAGTCGTACCATTACTCCATAACTCTAGTTGATCCTTTGATAGACCATGAAAAAATTGATAAGGTTCTAGATAACAAGTCATCCAATTGCAGAAACCAGCACAGTAATCATTCTACGTGCATTAATGAGGCAAGTAGACCATCAAAACAAATGATTCACTAGAATGCCTCCCAAAGTCGTAACTAGACAATCACAAATCAATGCAAGATGCTTAATCATTAACATGGGGTGAAAATATAAGCCACAGGCAAATATCTGGATCGAGAAGGGAAGGGAAAGAAAGCAGTTCCTCTCCTTTTCTTACCACAAATTTGATCATTTACACGGGATGAAAAAATAAAACTAGGTGAACTTCCTGCATTCCTGCAATAAAATTTTCCTCTTGGGCAGGCTGAAGTTCCTGCATACAAATCAAAATCACAGCCAACATGAATGAGTGAGAAGGCATGGAATGCTAAGAGAATATAATCCATAATCAATAAACAAAACATGCTGGCTCATGCATAGTAAGGATGGAAGGAGAGAGATGGAAGAGTCACACATTCAATTTTTAAAATCTGTATAATCATCCATGAAGTTAAGACAACAAGATATTGCTCTGAACAAAGCGCCAAACTTCTTGAATTCCCAATGCAAATATGCAATATCAACACAAAGCAAAGATTTTAGACCCGTCAACTAAAGGATCAAACTTTACCATTGTACAAGCATATGCCACACCACCATACTAACAAAATCAAATCATATTTCCAAAGCTTCACATGTCAATTATGAGTCAGTAAGTCAAACCCCCAAGGCAAATCTCTTCTCAATCAAAATAGTGCAAATGGAAAATAAAGTAGCAACATAATACCAGGCTCATCGGTCCCATCAAGACAATCACAGAAATTATCATTAAGACGGTCTCTGCTGAATGACTTTGAACCATCCTTGCACTTTATGACCTGTGAACCAAAGTACTTCTCATCTGCGAAAATCATCAAACTTAGCATAAACAAGGAAAAAAAATCAAAACTTAACATGAAATTGACAATAACAAGAAAATTGAAGATCTGGGTTTTGAAGAGAAAAACAAAAATGACATTTATATACAGAGAGAGAGGTACCTAAAGGGTGGACGCCCAGAAGAGGTGAAAAAGAATGAACAGAAGGTACGAGGAAACACAAGGAGATGATAAAAGGAATCAAGTTGTTGGCATTAGTACAAAGGGGGGTTGTCTCCATGATTCTTGGAAGAATTTGAACTTCAATTGCGGTTGCATTACAACATTATGGGCTGTGGCTTCTACTGTCTAACTCTTAACTTTTGAGGGAGTGGAAGTGAATCTTGAACTTATGACTTCTTCAAGTCAAGCTTTTCGTTTTTTGCGTTTGGAGGTTTCCTTCAAAAAAAAAAATAAAAAAAATTGAACCTGCTAAAACAAATTATAAAAATAAAAATAAAAAATCTTCCAAATGGGCAAGAAGAGAATTGTCTTGAAACTGTGGGTAGAGATAAGCTAATTTCGTTAATTAGTTGCCAATCAAAATCACTTGATATATGCTTATCAGTTATAATATATATATTATAAAGTTTTTGCTGCTTGTGGCTGAATTCGTTCTATGATGATCAATCGTTTAGCATTAAGCAATAATATTTTGTATTGATAAATTAAAAAATCCTTCCAAATTCTTTTTCGAAAAGAATTGACTTGCCTCCCTACAGTAATTTCCCTAAAAAGAATTAATCAACAGAGTTAGAGTTATATGGTTGGTAATTCAAATTTCAAAAAATATTTTCCATCACTTTATACTTCATTCATTCAAATTATTGCGCATAATAATTCACCATGATATTGAAAACAAAAATGATATATGAAAATAAAAATAAAGATCATATCAACTTTAATGTAATATCTCAATTAACACACATGGTTTAATTAAGATCAAACAATAGGTTCTGACTCCTGAGAATTTCTATATATTCTCAAAGATTTGGCAAAGAAAAAAAGTGCATAAATCTGGTTTGATTTAAATCTCTCGTTAATTAATGCTGTTTACATGAAAATAATCCATGTTTTTAAACATTAAAATATTTATAAAAAAACAGCACCCTTCTGAATTTCTATTTTATACATATATGTTTTTTTACTAAATAAATTAAAGATTAGAGAGGACGCAGGGAACAATGAGGAAATCTCCGCCTTCAGACAAGGTAGGAAAAGAAGCTAATTAAACTCTGCTGTCCTGGCCAGTTCAAGGTGGTTAACTATGAATATTTATCCTCCTGTGTTCTCTTCTGCCAAGCTTAGCTAGAAGGATCTATGGTCCTTCTTCTTCTTCTCCCATGAAGAGTGTGCTGTCCATTGGGTTGCCATTCAACGAACCAAATTGTCCTAAACACAAAACACAGATGATATTATATCCCCTTTTGAATGCAGGGAAAAAAATATCATAATGCAATGATAGAATCCTTTTGTGATTTGTCAACAGCCCATTCTCAGTAAAAGCATGTGCTTAGATATACATGGAGTGTTTGAAATTGCGGTAAAAATTGTTTTTTATAATATTTTTTATTTAAAAATATATTAAAATAATTTCTTAATTTATTTTTTACATTAATATATCAAAACGATTCAAAATCACTAGAAAAAATAATTTATTAAAAAAATCAAATTTTAACAAAAACAAAATAGGTTTAACCTCAATTCCAAAGAGAGTTATAACTAAAATACATCAAAATAATTTTATTTTTTTTATTTTTAACATCAATATATCAAAATCATCAAAAAAAATATTAGAAAAACATTAAATTGATATTTTTTAAACTAAAACAACACTTAAAAACAAAAGTTCCCAAACTATCAAACACTTCATAATATATTAAATTAATTAAAAAAAGACTAAAAAGGAGGATATAATTGTAGAGTGTGAACTTTGAAAAGTGAGGAATTGGAAATTAACAAGGAAGGATTCTGTAATGTAACATAATCTCTTGTTACTTAATTTCAAGTTTCAATTACAAAACAAGTGTTTAGATACATGAGTTATAAGTATTTGAACTATGTTTTTGTTCTAGTGGTGCTTTCGATGAAGTTTTATCTTGAAAGCTTGCTTACAATTCCAAGCGGTAAGAATCAAAATGTGACCAAATATTTGTTTTTTCTCGAAGAATTAATAACATCAAAAGTAAAGAAGTTCACAAACGCTTCAAGACTCCTTCACAAGGGATCACTCGCATGCATATCTCATCACCATCAAATTAATTAGTTAAACCCTAATGATTCCAGAGAGTAATACGAGGATAAACCACAAATGCATATTTCCTGATCAAGAAAATACTTGCTGACAGTAATTACACCAAATACCTGAGTGTGAGCACGCATGCATGCGTCCTCACTCGTGCTTACACGCATGTGTATAGATAGATAATTACCTGGATGGTAATATTGTTGTTGTTGATTAAATCCATTGACCGAAAAGGGATGCTGCGGCGGCGGCGGCGAAGGCTGTATTGGAAGAAGAAGAGAAGTAGCATCTCTTTCTGGGTTTGATTTGTCTTGGCCGCGCACATACTGCCAGGGATAACTATGTGGGACTGAATCAAAAATCAAACTCGAATTGTCATGGTCATAATTTGCCATGTTATTGCTAGCCAATCCTCCTCCAATGCCGTTCCCCCTATTATTTATCCCATGAGCAGCATTCCATGCAAGTAGCAGAGGCTGTTTGTTATACACTGCACCGGCTTGTCGCTGCCTTAATATGTTTTGGTTTGGCAATGGAGGTTGTATTTTGTACAGCTCAAGTTCTTCCTGTATTTTCTTGAACTTTCCATAGCAACCTAAAACGGGATCATCTTGTCTGCAAGATGCCTCCCACGCCAACGAGTCCGCCGTCTCCTTTTGTCTCTCTTTATCGACATTTTTCACTAATTTAATGACATTGCTAACACCAAAAACCTTATGGACAGCTTGAAACTCCTGCATTCTCTCCGCCGGAAAATATGGTGCCAATACGCAATCCTCCGCGCACCTCTTTCGCTGATGCTTGCACGATGCGCAAGCCTGATGCATCGCGACACGGCTGTTGTTGTCTCTACCTCTTTGCATCCTTAAAAACCAAACACTATATCAAGGAACCGCACAAAAACTATATCAAGAAACCGCACAAAAACAATAGCAGAGACGAACAATTCTTTTTCATGAAATTAACATGCGCACACCATCAAAGAACAAAGAAATCAAACCAATCAACACATACCCTATTCACCAAAAGAACCAATACATGCCCTAGTACGTACACTAACGAATAGAAATAAGGAAGGAAATCAAGCCTTACACGTAAAGATTTTCTTTCGAGTGTGTGCGTGGGCTAAGTGAAACCGAGATGTTTGAATAAATATATAATACTATATGTTACACAAGAAGATGAAGAACAAATTGTAGTCTAATCTGTCTAGGGCACATGAAAAGATGGCAGGCCACCGTAAAAGATACAAAGGGACGTAGTTTAGAGTGGTTGATTAGGGTTTAGGTAGCTCATATGAAGATTAACAAGTATAAGTAATTAATACTAAAACTGTCGCGAAGGTAGTTTTATAATAGGTAGTTCAAATAAATCTAAGCCTGTATTAAGCATCATTTGGCTACTTAAGATACCTAGACATTCGAGGAAAGTGCATTATTCTCCAATGAGCCAAACATGGGCTTATATTAAATAAATAGTTCATAACAGGAAAAAGAATTTGCTGTATAAATCTGTTTTTAATTTCCAGTATTGCTTAATAGTACCACGTGGCAAGACCCTATTTGTCAATTATCATCATAATCATGAATCCATAGATAATAAAATATGATTGGTTAATTTGATGGGTTCACTCCGAACCTATCTCTTGGCCCAGAAGTATGAGACTAAAAGAATTTAAAAAATAAATTCTAAATTTTTAATTGTCAACTACATCTAGTTAATTACCTAATTACTTTGCTTTGCGAGCCGTAAAAGGAATTAAGATGCGATTTTACCATAAAAGTGTCAGACAAAAAATTTGTGTTGCCCTAGAGATATATAGAGACCCAGAAGCAATTAAATTTTGATGGTACAGCTAGATTAATTAAAATAAAGTTTAAATGTTAATATTGTTATTCAGAAAATAAAATCTCCACGGCACTACTAGAATTCTTAGATGTATCCATGAAATTTATGTCAGTATTTATATTATTATTTTATCGACAATGAATCCCAAAGGGCTCACGGATTAAAAAACTCCATCAATAAATTCTTGTTAGTTTTTAGTGTATAAGTTAATTTTTCAGTAATTTTATTATTGATGGATTTATTATCAAGAAAAGCACACCAAATTTATTTTTTTACCTGTTTAATTATGTCAATATTTTTTTCAGGAAGTTTGCCATATAATAAACATAAATACCAAATGCAATTCTGTCAATGATTAAACAATGATATAATGATATTTGTAGTAAGTTTTTCTAACTCTTTGAAATATACCAACGAACTTAATCTGTTAGTAATATCTTCAGAGATTATTTAAAACTATTTAAAAAAATCTATTTAACAAAAGTAGAAAAATGGCAATACTCAATAATAGTAACAAATAAATAAATCAACTAAAAAATATCTTCACCTAACCTAGAAAACCTATTCTATAACCCACAATCTAGCAACAAATAAATTAATTTAATTGAAATAGAGCAAAAGAATTGAAAAAAAATCCAACAAAATCGATCTCATATAAAAACAAACCATACAAGAACATTCATACAATTATTAAAAACAAGAAAATTAAAATATATATATATATAATGCAAAAAAAACATGAAAAAAGAAGAAAAAAATAAAAATCTTATCTTAGTTTAATTGCTAGTGAAGCTTAAAAGAGAAAAGAAAAAACAACAAATTAATAGTGTTAATTGAATAAATTGAAAAGAGAAAAAAAAAAAGGAGAGGAGAAACCATGCATTTACGTGGAAGAGAAGAGAAGAGAAAGAAAGAAAAAGATGTTGGCATTTTTTAAAGTAAGGGAAAGAAAAAGAAGAAGAGACACATTTGTTATAGAATGAGAGATTCTAGTTTTTTATTGTAGCATTTTACCAATGGTTTTACCTTAATTATATTATTGATGATTCTATCAATATTATTTAATTTAAATTTTTAATTTAATAAAAAAATTTCAAAACCTCCTAAAATATCATTAATGACTTTTCAATTTGTCGATGATTTTATTTGTAATATTTAATTTAAATTTTTAATTTAATCAAAATAATTCAGAAACCCCTCAAATATCACCAACGACTTTTCAATTCATCGGTGATTCCATCTATAATATTTAATTTAAATTTTTAGAAGCCCTCCAAATATTACCGATAACTTTTTAATCCATTAGTGATTTTGTCTATACAGAATAATAATTAACAGTATAATTGAGAAGCAAACAGTTTTAGAGCTCTCTGGAAACTACCTTCAAAATTAATTTATTGATGATCCATATGTAATTGACAACATGAATAATATAATTAAGAAGTGATTAACAGTTTTAGAGCTCTCTGTAATATACCGGTAAAATTAGTATATCATGATATCCTCTGTAATTAACATAGTGAATAGTGTTAAAGAGAAGAGAATAATTTATCAACGAGTTTACGGACCGATTTTACCAACAATATTAATACAATTAGTAATGATGATATATAAATAACACGTCATTATTTGTTTTTCTTTTCTCATTATAATTCCCTTGATATATAACAAGAGAATAGTTTTATTGGTGATTCATCGATGGATATGAATATGGAAAGGGAATATTCTATTAGTAAAATTTATTGTAATTTATTGATAAAAATATTTCATCAATATTTTTATTTATATTTATTAATTTTCTGGTTGTGTGGGAACATATTATTTATGATAAAATAAAATATATAGTTTGCTTAAGATAAAATTTATACTTAGAGCATTTTAGATTATATTTGAGGATATAACGTAGGGAATTTGAAATAATAATACTTGGAATATTGCAATATCTATTAAGACAAATATGCATTATCAACAATTTAGTAATTCTTTTTTTAAGTCAAGATTAATTATTTTTATTTTTACCTTTTTTTTTCTTTTGCAAAAAGTACCAAGCTTTCCATCTAAAAAAGGCATGTCTCCATATTTCTTAAAATAGAATTTAATATACCTTACAGGGGAAGAAAATTCACTTCAATTTTCTAAAATTAATTAAGCAACATAACAACAATTTGCTTACCCGACATTTATCTGAAACTTTTAGCCATTTTACACGAGAAAAAATAGGCTGAAATCTCAAACTAATGCGACAAAAATCTAACAATGAGATTCTCGGAGTTGTTGGATAATTAAATTTTTTAAATGCTAGTCTTGTTACCTGAGTAACACATCAAATTAATATATTTGTATTTGAAAATATAGTAATTGTTTTGTTAAAAAAATTATTTTAAAATATATTAAAAAAATTTATTTAAAAAAATTATTTTTGATATTAGAACATCAAAATAATCCGAAAATATAAAAAAAATAATTTTAAACCCAGTTTTTTTTAAAATAATTTACCCAAATAGAAAGCACAATGCTGAAAATAGCTATGGAAAACTTGTCACCCACTATGTATTGAACAACATCAACCATTACATATTCCCCCAGTTCAAAATTCAATCCCCACACACTCCCATGAAATTAGGTATTTTTTTTTTAGTTTCTTTGAATAGTTCATCCATAATCAAACCAGACACATGCAAATCCATGGTAGAAGAGACCAAGATAAAGAGACAAAGTCACTTGCCATCCAGTTCAAATTAGAACAATCACTGGATAATGGGGCAAGCATTTCTCATGTGATAAATGTCTCCATAATTAGTTGATGCTTGTATCACAATTTTCTTAATTATGCCATGGAAAATGTTATTAGTTTATCAAAAGTAAGCTTTAGAGTGCAAATGCATGCTAGTGACCAGCCCCATTGTCACACTTGGTTATAAATTAATTTGTCCACTAATAATGGTGACACCCACAAAAAGGTGGCTCTTTCCCCCGCTTTCTGCTGTGTTACGCTGCTGTGCATTCATTTCTCCATACAATCGAGCTGAAGCTCTCACACATAAGAGTCATGGACGAATCATTCAATCAAGAGATGAAGTGTCCAAAGATCGACTTGGTAGCATGGAGGCCCCACGCCTCCATTGGCCAGTGACTCCATAAGACTTGCTTTTTCACTTGGGGTTTTGTATTTTACTCTAATTCCTACATTCATGATAATAATTTGTCTAGCTAAGCAATGTGTGTATATTTTTCCATCGTATTCATGATTCAATATGACTCCCTTGTCCAACACTTAACCAACTAACACTAGCACCAAACACTCCCTTTGTTAGTGTCTTTAGCCCCCGGCCTTCCCCTTAAAGAAACAGAAAGCCATTTGTGCAATCATGGTGAAAGCAAAGAAAGTCCAGCTAAAGTTGGGTAGTGCTGCTTAGTTGCTCGACCTTATAAAAAGCCTACCTCACCTTACCCTCCCCTCCATTCCTATTCAAATTTCAAACGCAACACAGCATATCCCCTCTCTCTTATTCTTTCGAGTCTTTTTGGATATTTGTGAAAGGTAGGTAAAAGATACATACTCCTTGATTATACCCTTTACCTTCCTGTATGAATGGAATAAGTGGGTGAAGAAAACAAGGAGATCAGGTAGCTAGTCCCAGAAAATGAGCACAGCTAGGTTCATCAAGTGTGTCACTGTTGGGGATGGAGCTGTTGGCAAGACATGCATGCTCATCTCTTACACTAGCAACACCTTCCCTACTGTAAGGATTAAACATTATTATTATTATGTCTCGTGCTCCTTCTCCTTCTCCTTCTCCTTCTTCTTCTTCTTCTTCTTCTTCTTCTTCTTCTTCCTATCATGAATGGACTTCACACTTGTAATTATGATGTTTTAATTTCCATGTTTCGTGTTGTGATTATACCCTTTTTGGTGTTGTTTTGATAGGATTATGTGCCTACAGTGTTTGACAACTTCAGTGCTAATGTGGTGGTTGATGGCAGCACAGTTAACCTTGGATTATGGGACACTGCAGGTTAGTTTGCTTTGTTTTCTGGGGTTTAATTCTTGTAGCTGCCATTTACTTTTCAAGCAGAGAACAAGAGAATACTAAACTATTCTGAAGATCTCTGAAAACAGATGGTACTAAAGTCTATTCAATTTGTGTATTCAGGACAGGAGGATTATAACAGGTTGAGGCCTCTGAGCTATAGAGGTGCTGATGTGTTCTTATTGGCGTTTTCTCTAATCAGCAAAGCTAGCTATGAGAACATTGCCAAGAAGGTTTGATTTACCATTGTCATTTCTGTTTTGCACGTTTGGATGATTGAGTTTGATTCTTTTAAAAAAAAATTCAATTTTTTAATTTGGTTTTCCTCTTCCTAACAAATTTTTGGTCCCAGTGGATTTCTGAACTAAGGCATTATGCCCCCACTGTGCCTGTCGTGCTTGTGGGAACCAAACTTGGTAAGATCAATTTTAGTACTTTTTGTGTTTTTTTCTTCGCTTATGTTGGATTTAATGTCAGAAAGATGTAATGGACTGCAGATTTACGAAACGATAAGCAATATTTGATAGATCATCCTGGTGCTACACCAATTACAACTTCTCAGGCAAGTTGCATACAGACTGATTTTCTTTCTTGCACACCAATTGAACAAAAATAAGTATTTTTCCCCACTTCATGAATCAACTCGACAATTTTCACTTTGAGCAGGGGGAGGAACTAAAGAAGATGATCGGTGCTGCTGTTTACATAGAGTGCAGCTCCAAGACTCAGCAGGTTAGCCCAACTACTACGATTTCTAGATAACTGTTGTGTTAACCTTTTCTAGATATAGTACAAAGAGAAGAAATGTCTCTAGCTAACATTTCTATACGAATTATGAATAGAGCCATACTCATCAAAATTGATGAAAAGTCAGAGAATAAGTCTATTATCCAACAACTCAAGATTCCCGTATCACTTGTCTTTAATTTTCCTCTTACTTCTCAGCCATCAATCTGACCTTAATTAAAATTCAGTTAGAAGTCATTTTCCTTGCACTCACAGCCCAACAGACTCAGTAAGTTATAATTAATGCCAATTATTTGCTTTTCGGTCTAGGAACAACAACTTTACACTGCTTCATAGGCCAATGTTTCCAGATTTTAGCAGGTAGCCGCTTGTAGGACTGCTAATAATTGATAGCTTTAACTGTAGCTTAACTTAATGTTGTATGTCTGATTCCCAGAATGTGAAAGCTGTCTTTGATGCTGCAATCAAGGTTGTTTTGCAGCCTCCGAGGCCAAAGAAAAGGAGACAGAAGCGGAGGCCACCATGTGTGTTTCTCTAAATCAAATTTCAGCTATCAGTTTCTTCCATGTGAAATGAAATCTTCATGACTCTGCCAAGTCATGAGCCTGTATGACTTGGTAGAGTCATGATAGAATTTCTGTTTGCCAGTTCTCTCTGGGCCTTTATTGCTTTCTTGTAATGCAACATGTTCCTATCAAGTATTACTATTTCTGCTTTCATGTATTGGACGGTAAAATTTGTGCATCAAAACACTATATAAGATTATGATCTCTAAAATGTTATTACCAATCTACACGAAAATGTCCTAGTGGATGTGAAGCTGTCCTATCAACTCACCAAAGCATGAATTATGCATGGCAGAAGAAGGCTGTGATGAGAGTGGTGGACAATACAGCAAATATTGCACTCCAGAAATCTTACTGAAGTGCTAAGCATTACTGCAAATATCTTGCTCTCTTTGAATGGAATCGCCAGAGGTTTCTTCAGAGAGGGCAAGAACATGGGAGAAATCTATATTGTCTTTTGTTATAAAAGAGAAGATCGAATTCGAGATCCAGGGAGAACCTTATGTTTATCAAGTGTATTTGTTTTTTCATTTATGAACTTTTTTTTAAAAATTTTTTTTATCATATTAACTAAAATTAAAAATAAATTTTAAAAAATAAAAAATATTATTTTAATAATTTTTAAATATAAATTATTTTAAAAAATAACGAATATCAAGACTAAAAAACAAAACCCTCAATTTCCTAACCTTCCTCTTCTTTAGTTAAAAATGCATGCATCCAGGTATCAATTGATTCTTTTGTTATATAAGATTATCTTTGTCAACAACAATTAATTTTTCTTGCATTTATTCTCTTTTATCAATTAAATTAAAAAAATCTAAAAGTGTCAAATTAAAAAGAAAATAATAAAATATCAAGATTAGTAAATAATTTAAAATTTTATTAATATGAAACTATTATGTTTTAATCATAAATGGACTTGATTGAAATACAGGGATAAATTTTATTTTCCTTTTTCCTCTGCCTTAAAAAAAATGCAATTTTCATTTTAAATGAAAAAAAATGCCATGTAATGTATTTAAATATATTCATCAATGTCTTTTTTTCTAATTTTAAACTAGTTTGATCCTGTGCTGCATGGTGGAATGAAACTTTTTGGTTTCTCAACGCAAAAAATAAAAAATAAAAAAGATGGCATTGTTAACAATTTATTTTTTTTACCATTATTTTTTTTTAATTATAAATTGAAAAGTTTTACGTTTGTATTTAATAAAATAAATAAATAATTATATATATTAATAAATAATGACAAATATATTGATTCTAATAAAACAAAATAAACTAAGAAGTTGAGATAAAAATATTATTTTGAAAAAAAAATAAATATTGATTTTAGTTTAAAATTAGATTCTTAAAGTTTTAACTAGTTTAGGTTAATGGAATTAAATTTTATTTTACTAAATAAAATATTAAAATTTATTACTAATATTATGGGACCTTGTGTAAATCAAAAACAAAATATCAAACTCAATTAAAATATCAAATTGAAAACAAACAAATCAAATGATAAAATAAACTAAAAAGAAAAAAAAATATTATGAGTGATTATTGCATCTCATAGTAGATTGTATATTTCTTTGATGTTGTATTTTTATTTTTTATTTATTCTCCCATATTCATAATTATAAACATTATTTTATAATTTACAAAGCATTAATTTTATAAAATCACACTATAATTATTAAATAGAAAGTAAAAATATTCAATAAAAAAAATAAGACTTGAATGAAAATAAAATAAAATTGAGGTGGTTAAAAAAAATAACTGTACTCCAAAACCCTGTCATGTCTCAAAATCCTGGAAAAAAAATCCCAAGTAACACTTAAACCCTACATAGAACCACATCTCAGACACCGAAGACATCACCAAAACCTCGGTGTCTGTTTTACCATTTTTTCTCGCTTTACTTCTCAAACAAATGGTAGCTCCACTCCTCCGTTCTCTCTGGTCCACCACCAGAAAACCCTTTTCCCCGCGCGCCACCCTTTTCCCCCGCTTCCTCTCCACCGCCTCCGCAACCTCTGCCGCTACAGCACCAAATCCATCCTTGGATCCAAGTAGACTAAGAAACGTTGCTGTCATAGCTCATGTCGATCATGGGAAGACAACATTAATGGATCGGTTGCTGAGGCAGTGTGGAGCTGATATACCTCATGAGAGAGCCATGGATTCTATAAGCCTTGAACGTGAGAGAGGAATCACTATAGCTTCAAAGGTCGCTCTTCTTCTTTTTTTAATTGTTACCCAATTCAGTATTTTCGTTCAGTAACATTTTTATTTTCAGAAAAATCCTTTTTTGGAGATATTTTTCTTCAGTATTTTTGTCTATGTAATAAGATTTATGCAATTTGTTTAGTTTTATGCTTGTTAGGTACCTCTAGTTTTGAACTGATAGTGAAGTGGAAGTCTTTCGTATTTGATGTTTGTTTCTGATGAAGGAATTGTTGTTTGCAGGTTACAGCAATTTCATGGAAGGAGAATGAGCTAAACATGGTCGATACACCGGGACATGCTGATTTTGGTGGAGAGGTATGCCTTCCTTTGGTTTTATTTATAGGACTATTGTTAGGGTCTCAGGAGTTAAATACAGTAGAATTCCCAGTCTACTGGCTGAAGTGGTTGTGCAGTGTTGTTGTAGAAGGATTGATTTTATTTTAGAAGTCAATTATGCTATTTTTCCTTTATATTGTATTTTACATATTCGTAAGTTCTGATGATAACAGGTTGAGCGGGTTGTTGGGATGGTTGAAGGAGCAATTTTAGTTGTAGATGCAGGTGAAGGTCCACTTGCACAGACAAAATTTGTTCTTGCTAAAGCCTTGAAGTATGGTCTACGTCCTATTCTACTTTTGAACAAAGTAGATCGACCTGCAGGTTAGATTGAATTCTTTTTAAGATTTCATTTTATGAAAAGTTGATTGTTTTGCTGTTACATGATCTTTCCATCATGTAATGGGAATTTTTAAATAGGAAATCAGAAGCAAACTTAAAGTTTCAAGCTGCTTATCTATTGCTTACACACAGTATTGATCCCTTACACACAGTGTTGATCCTTTTGTGTTACAGAACCTTCTAACTAGCAAATGGATTCTTGTGTTATTGGTCCTCATTTGTGCAGTTTCTGAGGAGAGGTGCAACGAAGTTGAGAGCTTAGTGTTTGATCTGTTTGCAAATCTTGGAGCTACAGGTGAAAGAAAAATGGGAAACTGAAAACTTAAATGATTTTTTCACCAACTTGATTGATATATTGGAATGAACTCTCAATTTAATAACTTCCTTTTGCTTTAGAGGAGCAGTTGGATTTTCCTGTTCTTTATGCTTCTGCAAAAGAAGGATGGGCATCCTCCTCCTTCACCAAAGATCCTCCCGCTGATGTGAAGAATATGTCACAATTGCTTGATGCCATCATAAGACATGTTCCTCCACCAAAAGCTAACCTTGATGCCCCTTTTCAGATGCTGGTAGGTGTTTATCACTAATAGATGCATTAAATTGAACACCTGAATGTGGCATGGATGCTTGTGTGCACTTGTGCATTTCTTCCTTTGGCCTTGACCTGCATGTATCTTATATGCACAATCATGTTTGTGTGCATATTTTATCATAGGAATTTAGTTTTATTTTCATATTTCTTTTCTTCTCTTGTTCAAATATCCAAACCTACATCCTGTCCCACCCATCATACACTATTAAGCATAAGCAGGAGACATAGTTGATGGTATTTCTCTGTATGTATTATGTGAAACTAAGAGCAGATTTAGGATAGCCCTGATGCTGGAATCTATGTTAGAATTTGGATGGCCTAGGTGAAATCAAACAGCATTGCAACTTGTTAATAAGTGAATAGAAGTGATTAGGATGATAGTTGTACACAAAATTACTATTAAGCATAAGCAAGAGACATAGTTGATGGTATTTCTCTGTATTTATTATGTGAAACTAAGAACAGATTTAGGATAGCACTGATGCTGGATTCTATGTTAGAATTTGGATGGCCTAGGTGAAATCACACAGCATTGCAACTTGTTAATAAGTGAATAGAAGTGATTAGGATGATAGCTGTACACAAAAGAACTAGCTGAAGCTGCAAGAAAAATGGAGAATGAGGAAAAAAGGAAATAGATAGATAAACCTAGCATGAATCTGGAGTCTTAGGATTATTCAATATCTTTCAAAGGGAGTGATGCACTGTAGATATTTCTAAATTGTTCAAATTACTAGGAAGTAAAGCCTGTTAGATAAGAATCCAGGATACACAGTGTTCCTTACATTTGAAAAGAAAGGGATCTTGTTGCCAATTTCCCCAAACTCAATATAGTGTTGTTCCCCCCCTTAAATATTTGGGTTCTTTTCATGTTCTCAATTAATAAACTAGATTTGCGTTTCAGGTTTCCATGATGGAAAAAGATTTTTATCTTGGAAGAATCTTAACTGGGCGTGTTTGTTCTGGAGTTGTTCGTGTGGGAGACAGAATTCATGGACTACGGAGCACAGATTCTGGGGTTACAAAAATTGAAGAAGGAAAGGTTTGTATCTAATTTTTAATGCTTTTGAAGAAATGCCTTGTTCTTAAATAATTAAAAGTTAACTACATAGATAGTTCGTGAAGCTTCATGCAGCAGCTATTTATTTCTTTATTTCAGCCTGTCATTGGATCTGAACAAAAAGTTTCATTTCCTTGTAACCTAAAGAAAAGTTTCACTTTCTGGGTTGTTATAAGAAAGCTTCAGTGCTCAATATTCAGACTCATTTTTTTATAAATTCTAGTAAAGATTTTCTTTTCTATCCATTTCTGATTCCATTCCAACTGTTATTAAGTTTCAGCAACCCCAAGTACTTGCATCTCTTATTTTTTAACTCTCTTTTTTCCTTACCACCCAGTGATAAACGCCACTAGCATCATTAAGAACTTTTATTCAACTCCATTGAAATCATGAAATCTGTTAAGTAAACTAGTTATGCTGGAAATGCGTGGATGGCATTGGTTCCAAACATGACATTACTTAAATAGCTCAGGTTGGATACTTAATTATTCAGAATTGTATTTTAAGATGATTACCAGTTCTATGTAATATGCCATAACTTACTGTAGCAATGCTATGATTGCGCTGTTTAGTGGTTGTGATAATTTGTAACTTTTATCGTTTATCTTGTAGGTTACAAAGCTAATGAAAAAGAAGGGTACAAGCATGGCTCTAATTGATAGTGCTGGAGCAGGTGATGTAATATCCATGGCTGGGATGGCTTGTCCAGTAATAGGCCACACGGTAGCTAATGTGGAGGTATACTGCTAGATTGTTTGCACAGTGTCAGTGGGGTGTTTTGTCATTTATGCATAACATTTTTGTTGTTTGGAAAAATAACTGAATATATACCACTTTGTTTTAGCACAGAATTCTTGATTACATACCTGCTCATGGCTGCATGTTAGCAGATTATTGTTTACTTCTTTTCTTTCAAATAGCATAAGCAACTACCTTATGTATGACAAATTGAAATGATTGCCAATGCTTTCTTTCATTCGTACTTTAGTTACAGCATTATGCACATCATCATGAGCACCTTTTGTGTAGAACTACCAATAAGATCACTAAAACAAAGAGAACTGATTCTCTCGAAGAAACTCAAGTTTATTTTATTCAATGTTCAACAATCAAACTGAATGTCTGGTTGGGTGTTTATTTATAGGCACCTAAAAAAAACAAGAAAAAGAAAAAGGAAAACCTAATAGAATTACGAAGTAGAAATGGAAACTAAATCCCTAACTACCTACTAAATGCTTATACTTATCTGATCATCCATCATATAGGCTTTTGTATGCCTTTTAATCTGTATGGTCTTTGCCCCTGAATTTAAGTGATTTCTCGTACTTTTCTTGAATTCAGCATGATCTGATTTTTTCTTTACATGAAACAATGATGATATTTTATAAGTACCATGCCAATTAAAAGGCTAACAGCTGGGTTTAATCTAAATTAGTCATGATGGTATCTGCTAGGTTATGACTGCATTGCCAACTGTTGAGCTAGATCCTCCAACCATTTCTATGACTTTTGGTGTCAATGACTCCCCTCTTGCTGGTCGAGATGGAACCCATGTAAGTCTTTCACTTTTCTTTCCTGTCATAATGTGTAATTTTGTAAATCAATATATATATATGTATGTATGTATATGTATATATATTCTGTCATAATGTGTGTGTGTGTGTGTCACGAATAAGGTGGAGAATCACACTTGAAAATGACTTTTATATATATTTTAATTAATTGTGGATTGTCTTCTTTGGATTTTTCTTATCTGAACTTCTTGGGATTTTAAAGCCACTTTTGGGAAGTGGATTGACAAATCAATTTCCTGTTTGCAAAGCATGCTTATTTGCTTCTCTTCTGACAAATAGGCAGATAAAGATCTCTTTGTTTTGGACTTTTTCCTGATAGGAGACTTGATTTCTTGATAGGTATAAAGGATTAGCATCTCATATACTTCTAGCAATGAAGACTTGTTGCATTTATGTATCTTTTTCAATCTAACAGAGCTTTTTTCCCCCATTGTCCCTCTATAAATCAGAACATGTTGTCAACTTATGGAGTGATGCTCAGAAGAGCATCCAAGATGTTATCCCTTGCTCTTTCCCATCCTCAAGCCTTTTCTATCTCTTTAGATTTTTCTTTGGAAGATATTAGAAGGAATTTCATAATGTTACTGGTCATGGCACTACAAGAGTGTCATCAATTATGCCATCATAGTTTTCCCTGTTGAATTTGTTTTAACACCTTACAAGATGTCATGTTGATTCCATATTGTTTTGCTTGACATCAATTTAGGCAACCATTGTATTTGTTTATGTTTCAATGTTATCCACTGCACAAGAAGTAATTGTGTACTTCTGTGTTTCTTATATGTTTTTAGCTGACCGGAGGGAAAATCGGTGATCGGTTAATGGCTGAAGCTGAAACTAATCTTGCCATCAATGTGCTTCCTGGCATTGGAGAGTCATATGAGGTTCAGGGAAGAGGAGAACTTCAACTTGGTTTGTTCTTCTTGACACTAAATTGTGTGGTGCTCTTTTATTTCATATTAAGCATGACAAATTCTCTGTGCTAAGGTTTACAATGACATCAGTTTCATTTTCATGTGTCACAAATTTCTGATAGCATGAAGTGTAATTTCTGTTGAAAGTGGTTCTGACTTCAGATGTTTATGCTTTACAGGGATCTTGATTGAGAATATGAGACGTGAAGGATTTGAGCTCTCCGTCTCACCTCCTAGAGTCATGTGAGTTTAATTGTTAAATGAGGCACCAACTATTGCAATCTAATTTCCATTGCTATAGGGGGGACCATAACCAGGTGATGTCCCTTTTCTCATATATTTTGGACAATTTACTTTGTTGAATCAGGTACAAAACTGAGAATAAGGAGAAGCTTGAACCAATTGAAGAAGTGACCATTGAGGCAAGAATTCAAAACTATGTGTAATGGTCTCCTTTCACAAGATTTGCGAGATTTTCACATATGATTTATTTCAGATAAATGAAGAGCATGTGGGGTTAATAATGGAAGCTTTATCTCATAGACGAGCTGAGGTTCTCGATATGGGTCCTGTTCCTGGGCATGTTGGCAGGACTAGATTGTCCTTGACTTGTCCATCAAGGTCAGTGCATAACTTGTCTGATGAGAGCATTTATTTTTTGGACACATTATGAATAATTTTTTTTTCTTCTTTATACTTTCCTTCTGCACATTTTGCATTTCATTGTAGGTATGTATGCATATTTATAAATATGAGTAACTTAGCTTCTAGCACCCCTTGGATACATTGTTTTCTGAAGTTTATTAATGTTTATCTAATTAATTCATATTTTGCTAAATTTATTGATTTTTATCCAATAAGTTCATATTTTGTGCTTTCAGTTCGAAATACCCCATGCTTGAGTTTTTATGTTGTGTGCTATAACATTCTCACATAAGTTCAATCGTTGGTTGCTTGAGCACATGGCATGATTCAATTATGTTGCAACTTAATCCTTTCGATATCATGGGCCTGGTGACTTGTAATATAAGCTACCTTTTGGAGTTATTGAGGGCCTTTTTTTACAGGAGGAGTTGCTGAATACTTGATTCAACTATGAGCTATATCAAGCCACTAATTGTACAACATCTGTGTTTTTCTTTCATTGTGTTCTGCAGAGGCCTGGTTGGTTACAGAAGTGTGTTCAGCAGTGATACACGTGGAACTGGATTTATGCATCGTGCTTTCCTGAGTATGCTCTACTTGAGATTCTGTTTCCTTGTCTTTTTTCTTCGAAATTGTTTTATCCCTAGTGTAATGTAATTGGATCCCTAATTGATGTGGCAATTTTTTTCTTACCCAACTCTGGTCCTAGTTTATCTGTGCTGACCTCCCATATATCCAAAATTCTAGTATGGGAGGTTTCACTTTTAATCATTGTCTAAGCTCATGGCTGTCCATTGTCCAGCTATACAACTGTGGGGGAAATTTTCAAGTCTTTCTAGAGTTAGGTTGGCTTGTTTTGGCAACAGGCTGTTCCCAGGGATCTCACAAATCTCATTCAATGCCAACTCAGAGCAAGTATGTTAACTTATTGAATTGTTTTTGATCCAAGAGAAATGCTAATGATTTCATGTGTAATACATCCATAATGTGGGTGCTACCGTACATCTATTACACGCAATGATGTGATTCAGAAATGGCAGAACTTGCAACTTTCAGCTTTCAACAGCCTTCCTATTCATACAAAATGTGCAAGATCTGACTCAAACACAGTTCAAAAGTTTTTCCCCATCTAGCATTAATTTCTATCTAAATTGTGACCACTGGAAGAAATGAGAACTAAATGCTTAATTTGCCTGGAGTGTTTTAAATTTCCCCCATATCCCAATATCTTGCTTAAGCTTTTTTTATTTACTGTTTCTATTGTATGGTGCTCATGTGGTTTATTTTGCTAACTGCAGCCTATGCAAAACATCGGGGACCACTTGGAAATGTTAGAAAGGGAGTATTGGTATGTCTTCCTCATTCCTTTTTGTTTGAAATTGTATAATAGCCAAACTGTTATCATAATTGAGGAGATCTTTTTCCCTAATGTCTCATGATTCAATCAAGGTTCTTCTCATTACTACTACATGGGGCATTATATATTTATGTGAACACTCTTACAGTATTGGGAAACTTGCTAGCTAGGTGGCAATCAATCACCTTGTTGAGTGAGCATTAGCAACCTCCTTGTTTGTGCATGCTTCATGTTTATTCATATAAATTGGTGTTATTCAGCATTAGTATCTTTATTTGTACTTGTTACTCCTCTTATAAATAACCCTTGACATTGATTTTTCATGTAGACCCTATTGGTCCGAGTTGTTTATGAAGATGGGATTATTGGGTCATCATTTACCTTCCCCCCTCTAGTGTTTTTTTTTCTTAACATCCACTCCCTAGATCCTGGTGACTTAGCGGTGTAATTTCATTGAATGGTCTTACGTGACTAGCTTTATCCTGTTTCTTGTGCCCTGTATTGATACATCACTGGAATGAGCTTTTCAATACCCATTTAAGAACCTCATCCAAGCAGTATCCTCATCTAAGGGGTATGGAGAAATTTTAAAACACTGCTGGAAGAGTCCTAATTTATATTCTGGAACATGTTGAATTGTCTGAGCATTCCATAAGTCTTTTTTTCCCTAGGGATCATGTGTTGGTAATAGAGACCTAATTTTTGTATGTTTTGATCTTGTCATTGAAGTAAGAAGTTGTGTCTTTTTTACTACTATTTTTCTGTTCTGGACCTGATTTAATTTTGGTTGCTTGATTGAACAGGTATCGATGGGTTATGGTACTATTACAGCCTATGCATTAACGAGTCTAGAACCTCGTGGAGTACTCTTTGTTACTCCTGGGATGGAGGTTGTTTTCTTACAAAAATGGAAACACTTACCTGTTTGTTTATCTTTCTGACTGTTGAATCTGTGTTTTTCTGAAACTAGTGAAGAAATGTTTTTACATTTTTCCCATGCTTCCTCATGTTCGACATGAATATAGAAATTTAATTTCTGTTAAGATTACTCTTCTTTTAAGTCCTAATTCATAATAACTATGCAGTACTCCTTTGAAAATAGGTGCTCTCAAAAGATTGCGTTAATAATATGGATAGGATATCTCTCTCATGAACCATTTTTCATGCTATCAAGGTTTTACCATCTTTTCATTGCTCCAGGCACAAATGGGACTGACATGGAATGCACACGAGTCATGAAAAAGTTGATTATATCATAATTCATTCACCGTGCAGTTTTTGGCTGGCTGGTTATCCTAGGACAGTGGCGATTTACTGGCTAAAAGTTGTTTTCAAAGGCATAAGCGTATCCACTTACTTTCATATCCTTCATTTTGCAGACATATGATGGCATGATTGTGGGCGAACATTCAAGGGATACAGATCTTGATGTAAGAAGGATTTATGCCTCCCATATTTTCATTTACTGTTCAATGATACTATTTTTTTTTTCCCTTAAACAGGTCAACCCAGTTAGGGCAAAGGAACTTAGTAACATGCGTGCTGCTGGCAAGGATGAGAATGTGAAACTTTCCCCACCTCGCTTGGTATGCAATTGGAAACTAATTCTTCTTCTTCTTCTTCTTCATGGTTAGGAAGTGAACAATCAGAAATCACTGAAGGAATAATCCAGGTATCCCGGTTGTGCGCAAGTGTCACACCCAAGTAAACAAACAAAATGAGAAAAGAAGAAGAATTGTTGGGAAATTTAAAAAATAAGAAACAAAACCTGGAATAAAAAAACATGAAGAGTTACTGCTCAAGTGATTCTTAACTCTTTTCCTCAAACATGCACTAACTGTAAATGCATCTGGACAGGAGCAAAAGGGTTTTACAAGAAGATAGGAAATCAGTTCTGTAGAACTTGTCTTGGGATTTTAGGACCATATGTATGAAGACCTACTTGAATTTTTTAATTTTTACAGGCTTTATAGATAACAGTAAAGTTTTCAAGCACAAATTGAAAGTGCATCTGGATGGGAGTGAAGGATCTTACTAGGACACCACAAATAGGACATCATTTTTATGGAACCTGTTCTAGAATACAAGTACCATACGTGTGAAAACCTACTTTGATGCTTTTCTGTTGAGTTTAACAGTTTCAATTTTAACTCTTGACAACACTTTGAAAGCAGTCTTGACACTTTCTATTAAGCTCTTGAACAACAAATGTCCATTAAAAGTGAAGGGCTGTAGGAAGCTTTTTGCATGCTATGAATTAGAACTTCCCAGATCCACACGTGATTATTAACATCGCAAAACAATTTTGTGCAGATGACGCTTGAAGAAGCCATTGGTTATGTAGCTTCCGATGAGCTTATTGAGGTACATTTCTCTAAATATTTCTCTTTTTCATTCTTGGTTGACAGTTCACAAGGGTAACTTTTTGCTCTATTGTTTCTGGTCTCGAATATCAGACCCCAGACTTACAATTAGTTTGCATATAACTCAGGGTTCTTAAGAAATGGTTCAGAACGTTGCATCCATTTTCCTTTTGAATTCTGCTACCACGAGCTCCTTCACATGCTGCTTAGTTGCATATTTTAGGTCCTGTATATTTTCATATGGCGGTGAACCTTTTTCCATAACGTGTCTGATACAATCTTTGCCCATGCAGGTTACACCTAAGACCATCCGGTTGAGAAAAAGATACCTGGAAGTTAACAAGCGTAAAGCCATGAGTAAAAGGCTGAAGGAGTGAAATCTATCGAGTGCACCAGAAGCTGTTACCTGTTGTACTCCTTTTTTTGTCTGCCTCCATATAGGAAATGCTAGAAAATACCAAACTGACAAATAATACAGGGGATCTTGTGTTTTTGGTTTTGAAACAATAATGTCTAATAAATTCATCATATTGGTTTGTACTGAAGAATCCTGCTGCTACTGCTGTTTCAAGCTAAAGGTTTATCTAAAGGGGAGCATTTTTCGAAGTTTCCAAGAATTTTCAACTGTGCAAGGACCAATCTTTGAAATCATCTTCTAGATATATATGCCTTGTAGAGATGGAATAACATGAACGTTACATGCTGTCAACATCCCTCTTTGGTTTTCACATCAGATTTTCATCTGGAAGTGTGATCCCCAAAGAAAAGTTGAAAATTGAACCGTTGAACATGACTAAAAAATTTAAAATTCATAATGGAGAACACGATTGGAAATCAATCTAGTAATGGGATTTTCAATAAATGGAAAACTAACGACCTTTCTGTGCGCCCCTTTTTTATTTTTTTGGTGTGATTAAATAAATCCATGTTCGTATTCCATGTTGATTGATTCTGCCATTTTGTGCTGTACCTTTTCAAATATCTAGAAGGCTACAAACCAAAGTGGTTAAATATAAATTTTCTCAAGTTTCAAAAATTGACCAGAAAAGAAATAATTATAAATAAATAAATAAATAAAATTAATGAATGCAGAGAAACCAGAAACAATGTTAAAAAAACCATTTTTATAATATTTTACTGTTCATCACACGAAGCTGTCCCTTTTGAATTGTGACGAAGCAACTTTTAGAAGAAAATATTATCTGCCCTCAGATTTATTTTTTCTATTTTTTTATTATTAAATTGATTATATATTAATTTTAAAAATATTTTAACAGGAAAGCATGGTCCTGATGGACACGGGTTGCTTGTGAGATATTAAATATAATGTGAACAAATTTACACTTGATTTTTATTTTTATTTTTTGAAAATCATTATAATTTCAAGACTATTTTATGGTGGAGCTATTTTATTTGAAAACTCTAGTATAATTTATAAGTGACTTTACCCTTGAAAACCCTAGTATACTCCATCTCATGGTAAAAACCAGAAGAAAATTTATGAAAACAACTGTAATATATAGTGACAGTGACTAGTTATTAGTTAATGAAAATTTTTTACATTTTATTCTTAACCATGTTGTTATATTGTTATGTAAATTTATAATTTTTGTATTTTTTAGATTATTTTGATATGATGATATTAAAACATATTTTTTTAAAAAAAATATTAATTTAATGTATTTTGAAAAAGGATGGTTTCAAATATATTATGAAATCATTTAATAATAAAAAATAAATTATTATAATTATAATAAGAAGGAAAATTCAACCTTAATATTTTATTGTTAAAGCTTTGAGTCTTGTCTCTTTATCGCTCAAATCTAACATCATTTTTCTATACAAAACACGCAAGAAGCCCCTCGCTCGCTCCCTCCCTCCCTCCCTCAAAGAAAAAGCAAAGAATGTTCAACATTTTAAAATTCAAAAACTCTACAACCCAGATCCACATATAACCCCACAACACAATAAGGCCAAACCTTTATTACTCTCCATTTCATTTCATTTCCCGTTTAACGAAAACAAGAAATTTAGCGAACCAGATGGGTGCTTACAGGGCTGATGATGACTATGATTATCTATTCAAGGTAGTGTTAATAGGTGATTCTGGTGTTGGAAAATCCAATCTTTTGTCAAGATTTACGAAAAATGAATTCAGTTTGGAATCCAAATCCACTATTGGTGTTGAATTTGCCACTCGTAGTATCCATGTTGATGATAAAGTTGTCAAGGCTCAGATTTGGGACACTGCTGGCCAAGAAAGGTCTAATCTTTTTTTCTTAATCTCAAATCATGGATCTTTCTAGTTTTCTAGCACGGGTTTTGTCTTGTTTTGTGAAATCTACATTTGACTTCATCAGATCTGTACGCCTTTAAGCGGTTTATGCTATAAAGTTTTGTTTTTTCTTTCTTTTCTGATTTAGGTTTTTGATGCTTTAATTTTTTTGCATATTGAAGATGGTAAAGGGTGTTAGTAGATTGCCATAATGTGCATTTTATTAGTTACTTGAGATCAAGTTCGTTATGATATGCTCTGCTTGTAGTTGTATAGTAGTTGATGGTTTTCTTAATATGTATTTTTCTTTTTTTTGCATGAATGTAAAATGTACGTTATGGAAAATAAGATCAAAATGGATTCCCATGCCAAAAATGTTAGGAGCTGAAATGACCTGAATTGGTCTATTTGGAGATTTAGAATTTGCTGAAGAAGGGATCAAAGGTTTGCACCTTTGATAACAATTTGCTGTTTTTGACTTGCTGCTAGTTTTCATTTTTGGATTTGTAAAAGACTAAAGTGAGAACAAGAAATATGATAGTCCAGTGTTTTCATCTGATCTGTGTGTTTATTTTCTATCTTCATTTTGCATCCACCCTAGGAGATAAAAACATCATTTTGAGAGATGGAGTATGATCCAATCTGCTCTTGTATGAGTTGTGCTGACACAAGCAGAAAGAAAGGGAGAGAATGGCAGTGTGTGTGAGTATATATAATTTCCACTCATTATATAATAAGGGAGGCAGTTTTCATTATATTTTGTATTCATTGATACAGATACCGTGCGATTACTAGTGCATATTATCGAGGAGCTGTTGGTGCCTTGCTTGTCTATGATGTCACTCGACATGTCACTTTTGAGAACGTGGAGAGATGGCTAAAGGAGCTTCGTGATCACACCGAATCCAACATCGTGATTATGCTTGTGGGAAACAAGGCAGATTTGCGTCACTTGCGTGCAGTTACTACTGAGGATGCAACTGCATTTGCTGAGAGAGAGAACACTTTTTTCATGGAGACCTCTGCCCTGGAGTCCTTGAATGTTGAAAATGCATTCACAGAAGTGCTCACTCAGATTTATCATGTAGTCAGCCGGAAGGCTCTTGATGTTGGGGATGACCCTGCAGCCTTGCCCAAGGGACAGAATATTAATGTTGGAAAAGATGATGTATCAGCTGTGAAAAAGGTTGGATGCTGCTCTGCATAGTCAGAATAGATGGAGAAAGGAGGTATTGGTGGTAATATTTTCTCCTATTTTATAGTTTGCTTTATTATTATTTGAAGTCGCCTTTCCGACAACAAGAATGTTCAGATGGATAGTTGTAGTCCAATTGTTTGCCTAGAGACTAGCAAACTTGTTGAAGTCGAGAGAAAGCTTAAGAAGGGGGTATGGATTCAAGAGGCTTTTGCATTTGATTGTCATTCCTTTTTCTGATTATTCTTTTGTAAGTTTGTTCCTTGGAGTGTTGTTGTAATTTGTAGACAGTTTCAACCCTCTAGTTTAGATTCAAATTTACTGCTTGAATTTGGAAGCTGTTAAGGAAATTGGTCAACTTGATTGATTGATCGATTCTTGATTTATTATTTTACACCATTGACTTCCACCACACCAAAGCTGTCACCAAGCTTGTTCTTTAACATTTAGGACATTGAAAGGTCAGAGAAGTTATTCTTTTAGCCTTGCCATGCAGTGGCTATTGTCCAAATGAAAGATTAGCATTCTTTCATGATTTTTCTGGTTGCTGCAGTTACTTTCCGGAATATTAACTTTTCAAGGATTGCCTGCATTCTGTCCTCATGTTACAATCCATGACGACCTCTTTCTGCCATGAGTTAGCAAACCAAGCATGTGCTCCGATGCATTTGTATTTGCTAGCTTAGGAAAACGATACGTGTTCTTGGGTTGTGGCGTCATCTGCAATTTGCAGTACTTCATGCATCTGACTTGGCTTCTTTAAACAAGGTTTATGAATGCTCGAGCATTCATAAATTTATCAAATCACTAACAAGAAGGATAACAGTTGACAGGGATGACGACGACCATTTAGAGGTGCATTTTGTAATGTAAAGGCTTCAAAACCCTCAACAGAGCTGGTACATCTTCCCCGATCTCATAATTCGTTATGAGAATCGAAGACACTTGTTTGTTACTTCTGCCAAAGACCGAGTTTAGTTCCCCCAAGTAGTTGGGGAATGTTAAGAGGTGTCTCCTAGGCTGTTTAAGTTGCTGTGTAATTAGCATTACATGATCTGGTCTTTCCTGGTAGAACCATAAAAGACTGAAGATCATGCTTCCATAACTTGGTGTGTGCCAAGGATCCCAAAACACCCTGTGATGGAAGGACGGAAATTCGAAGGATACTTTCGACAAGAACACTTATTATACTCTCTTGGACGTGGACGTGGACCTTCAATGAGTAGCCTTGTTATACTCCATGGACACTCCCCCAGTAAATATTAACGAAAGATATGGGAAGGAAAACCAATATAATGACTATTTTATCCTTTCTAAAAAATCGATGAATTGACAATTTGAAGTAACAGGATCTTCTTTCAACATCTATCGGTTATTATTAGGTCAATGGGGGAGAGCTCAGTTTTTTTTTTTTATATATATATATATTTAAAATATGATGAAGTAATTAAATTATTTTAAAAAATAAAATTTATTTAACTAATTTTAGGAGGCTTTTTTAAATTTTTACTTTTTAAAAATAATAAAATAACTAAATTACCTTTCAAAACAATTTTTTTAATTGGCACCCAAGGATTTTTGGTATTTTCATCCTAATTTTTTTTTAGTTATAATTAAATTGATTATGGAGAAATTTAAAATTTTTATAAATATAAATATTATTTAAAAACATAAAATAAATGATATATGCATTGCATGTGTAGGCATGTTTATTGTGTCCTAGTGACACATTCAACATATCCCGAAGGCCAGAGATGGCCTCCCTTGAGACATTATTGGAATTATTTCGATGAATTCTTTATTCTAAGACGGCGCATTTAGTTTACTGACCTCTAGTTAGATGCTGACGACAACCTTTTTTTTTTTTTTAATTTTTACATTTGACTCTAAATTCTCAAACAAACCTAATTTATTTTTCTTTCATATTTAATCATTATTTTTTATTTATTTATTTTATTTAAAATAATTTATAAAATTATTTTTTTTCAATCCCATTCTCCTTCAGTTTTTTTCATCTGTTAATTTTATTTTATTTTTTTATTTTTATTTTTTAATTTCAGATAATTTTTAAATTGAATTTTTGTACGATTTTATTCTTATTTAGGTTTTTTTTTTACCTTATAAAACTTGATCATTATTTTTTTTGTTGCTATTTTTTACTTTGATAAAAATTTTAAATTGATTTTTTTTTAATTTCATCTTTTAATATTAAATTAGTTGTAAATGAAGTTTGTTAATTAAGCTCAAGTGTATGATTTTATTAGTTATAAATTTGAGAAATTAACCCAAGTGCAGGTAAATCACCTATTTTTATTCTTCTTCTTTGTTATGATTTTTTTTATCCTTTATCATTTATTTAATTGGAGATTAAGCTCTATTATATTTTTTTTTTCTATATGATTTTCCACTAATTTTGAAAATAATTCAGTTTATCTCGTGTGTTTATTCATTATTCTTTGTTAAATTTATTTTTTTAAAAAAAAAACATGTTTTGAATTAAATTAAATTTTTTGGTTAAATATAAACTTGAATTTTATTTCATGATATTTTATGAGTCATTACTCTAGTAAGGTCTCTTTCAATGTTATTATGTAGCCTTTTGATATGGCTTTAAAATGTTTCAGAGAGCTTTTCGTAGTTGTAAAGAGGTGTCCACGGCAATATAAATACGAGTTTCTAATGAATTTTTTTTTTTGTTCTTTTGAGTATAATATTAGCCACTCATTTTTATTTATCTATTTTCATTGCTCTTTTTTATCATATTATTGAATTAACTATACTTACTAGATCCAATCAAGTCAACGAGTCATGTTTTGAATTTTTCTTATTTCCTTAAAAATACTAACCATTATTTAAATATTTTTTTTATGTTAGAAAAAAAAATGATATACCCACAATATAGCATGGGAGACCATTTTAGTTATTGATATAAAAAGTACCTTAAAAAAATTCTAAGAACTTATTTTTAATTTAAAATACCCTCTAGTTTGTTAAAAAAACCTAAAATACCAAATCAAAAAATATTCTTAAGTAATGTAGATGATATATACTTGAAGATTAAATCGAATTGAATGAGTTTTTAAAATTTCAACTTGGCATCTAATCGTTATATTTAATTTTTAATTTTTTTATTTATTATGATTTATAATATTTACATCATCAAAATTTAACTGATTATATGATGTAAATATTATAGATAGAATATTTTTAACAATTATATTAAAGTTGTTATTATTTAATAGATAAAAAAACAATATAATTTAATTTAAAAAGTAGAGTATTGGAATTATCTATGGTTGTTTAGGGTAAACGTGGACATCATGGATTTAATTAAGTTAAAAAAATAAAAGGCTTGTGAAAATGGAAGGGAAACATTCCTTATAAATGCATCGTTACAGAATTTCGAGTCCCAATAAAATTAAAGAAATCTCAGAAGATAGGTACAGTTGATCAGATTACATGCTTAGCTGCCATGAATTCATCCTTCCCTGGACAGCCGTACAGCCGTCACGTATGTTCCCTCTCTCCCTGTTTCAAGAAACGACACAGGGCCAGAGGAGACCCAGCGAGACACACTCGCCGGAATCTCTCATGGCATTGCCTTCCATATCGCGAGCGTCGTCGTCTCGGCCCCGCTACCTACTGTGCACCTAATAATTATCTTTTAAGTATTTTTTATTTAATAGCAGGAACAAGTTTCTATGATAGAGATGAAAAAAACCCAGAATTAATTAGAAAGGCATCCAATTGGATAATTACACGTTAAATGCCTAGAGAATGACATAATTTCTCGAGAAAATAGTGTTGAATTCAATACCCTAACACTATCATTTAATGATGTTTTTTGTTCAGATATTACTGCCTAATTAAAAACTCACAATCGAGGTAAAAAAATCTATGATAAAATTCAGTAGTATACTTATTCAGTAAATAAAATTATTTTTTAAAATAATAATAATAACAATAGGAAGAAGAGAGAGAGACTTCCACATCTAGCCAGATACTTTTCTATCTTCAATTTTTTTAATTTCCTTTTTGTCAATCATTTAACGTATTACACATTTATATAATCATTGCTAATTAGATAATGCACTAGGGGCTAAATTGAGAATCGATTAAAATAGTAAAAAACTTCTAAATTACTGCAAACTCATCATTTACAGTCATTGAAAAATTACTTGTATTTTATTTTTATTTTTTCCCATTATCATTATCTTCTCTCTGTATTTAATAACCAAGAACATTATCATTTGTTGATGGAGGAGCATATGAGAAATAAATAGATAAATAAATTATATGATAAAAAAGAAGAAGATAAATAATGCTAAAAAAAATTATGACAATTAAAATTCAAGATAAAAAATGAGAAAAATCATCAATGAAAAGTAAAAAAATAAATAAATAAATTACAATAACCTATCCAATATTATAAAATTACAAGAATGATCTAAATGCTTGAATATTTGATAAAAAAAATACCCATTTTAAAATTAAAAAAAATATAAAAAAACCCTCATACATAAAATATCAATATATTAAAAAACATCCCCTTCAATATATAATAAGAAAAATCTCAAATTGTTAAGGAATTTCCGAATACAATAGGAGGTTTTGATAATATTTTATAATTAACTTTTAATTATATGGTCTCTTGATCCCTTCATACATCAAGTTAATAAATTATTACAACCATACTATCCTTGGTCATTTTCAAAATAATTAATTTAGCACAACCCATAATATCCTTCAACTAGCATATGATATTGAAAAGCTAACCTATGATATCTCCTAACATATCCATTCTCCTAGACACCCCGAGTCTTTTCCTTTATTCCTATGGTCATGTGTCTGCTATAGTTAGAATCGAAAGCATTATTGAGAAAACTGTTAAAATTGTTAAATAGCTATAATATTACTCATTAATGATGAGAACTACAGCCATGATATCAGTAATGATAATTTATTATTTAATATTAAATTTATTAGAAATAAAGTGTTGTTATTTTTTGATGTATACTGTTTTTGATATAATATTATTTTTTAAATAAAAAAGCTTTGTAATATTTTTTTTCCTATCAAATCAATTTAATTTTATAACATAGACTATTAATTTTTTTAATTAATACCAGCTGACTTATTCCTTATTAAATAGTTTACATATTTATTATACTACCTCAGACTAAATTTATTAAACTTCAGCCGCAATTTTTGATTGTTTACTTGTTGTTTTTTTTTTCTGTAATTAAAATAGTCTACTAAGCTTAATGAAGAATATATCCAGTGTTAAAGTGATTGGTCTAGTGATAAAAAAAACTTGTTTTTTTTTATAGAAAAGACTTGTTTTTTTTAATGTATTTGAATTCGAGTTCTAACATACATGTTTGTCATCCTTACAGTGCCTTATCTGCTTACTTGGTTTGCAGGATATCCAGTGAACTGTGAGGATTAGTCGTGGTGCGTGCAAACTGGCTCGGACACCTCCACATGAAAAAATAAAAAAATAATTCAACTATTTTATTTTATTTATTTAAGTCTAGACATCGTTTTTTCAGAAAAATAAAATAAATATATAGTATAATTTAAAGCTTGACCGGATCGGGTTAATTACTGAATACAAGTGAGTTGGATGGGAATTGAGTAAAACACGGCAAGAACAGCGTTCTTCCCTCTTTCTATTTCTTGGGAGTTGATGAACTCTACAGAATCAGCTGCCATGCCTGCCATCGCAGTTGTGGGAAACAAGTTATAAATGCCCTGCGCTCTAAACGGCGTCGTAGTTTGGGAAAACTACATTTTGATCCTTATATATTTAACAGCATCCCACTTTTCTCTCAATTGCAAAACTCTTCCCATATCATTCATGTATTTTCCAAAAGTGTAATTATTTAAGAAATAAAACACCTTTTTTTTTATGAGATATTTGAAACAAATAACTCCTAAATTAAAATTGAAATTAGCCGCATTCCAGGGCTTGGCCTAGCGGTGGAAGGAGCTTGTCTCTTTCCACTGCACCTGGGTTCGAGCCCTGGCGTGCACGCCTGTCACCCCCGCGGTGCCTTACATGCCTACTGGGTTTGCAGGGTATTCAGTGGGCCGTGGGGATTAGTCGTGGTGCGCGCAAGCTGGCCCGGACACCCCACGTAAATCAAAAAAAAAAAAAAAAAAAAAAAATTGAAATTAGCCAACTTTCATAGGACTCCTACCTATCTTATTTAGATTTTTATCATACTAATTGCTTTTATTTTCTAGCTTAACTTGATAAATTTATAGAGTTTTGTAAAAGCAAATATTTAAATTCTTTTAATTTATCTTAATTTTTTTGGAATAAATACTTGAGCATGTTTGTAATATTGAATGGTATGAGATGAAAATAAAATTAAAAAAATTATATTCAAGTTCTAACATGTTTTATTTTAATTAAAAATTCTTGAGTTTGAACATTAAAAAAAATAAAAATAGGAATCGATGAAGCATGGGAAAAAAAGGAATCACAAATGGATAGACAAAAAAGGACAAATAATTAGAGTTAACTACAACAATGCCATTCTCAATTTGTACGGTATTAGCTATCCAATTTTCGTTAAAAAAGGCATTCCTCTTTTGGAAAGGTCTTGGAAAACTACGAGGATGATTTTGAAGAATACTTAGCACTAGAGCCCAAACTGAAATATTCGAAGGTCTATAGAAAGACTATATTTTAAACGTTTTTGTTCCATTTTTCTTTTCTTGAAAAGACCAAACAAGCCTGTAAGAAAAGACAGCGATTATTTATAACAAAAGACTATCTGTTTCACATCTTCATCATTCAATCTCCAGAAGTCTTCTGATCTCTGCGTAAAAAGTGGTGCTGGACACAGAAACCCCCAAAAACCAGAAAAAGATGGCGCAAGAATCATCAATCAACACAGCTTCACGTAGAACCAGAATACTACACAACCATCTTGTTCAATCTCATTCAAAACCCACTTCTTGTCTTCAATCAAATTCTTGTTTAAGCTACTCCCCACCAGAACTAGCAGAAAGTTTCGATTTTGACGTCAAAGAAATGAGAAAAATTCTTGATTTCCACAACTTAGAGGATAGGGACTGGTTGTTTGGTGTTATGAAACAAGGGAGCGTGTTTAATGGGAAAGAGAGAGGTGGGAGGTTGTTTGTAAGCCCTGATTATAATCAGACAATGGAGCAGCAAAGAGAGATGACCATGAAAAGGGTTGAGTATTTGTTAGAAAGAGGTGCTTTTGATGGATGGTTGACCAAAAAAGGGGTTGAAGCTGAATTGAAAAAGTTGGCTTTGCTTGAAGTTATTCAGATTTTTGATCACTCTCTTGCTATTAAGATTGGTGTTCATTTCTTCTTATGGTACTGTATTGATTTGTGTTTTGGATTAATGGGATGCTATTAGATTATTAGTTTTCAATTCTATTTTTTTTTGTGGTTATATTGTTTCTTCCTGCAATATCTTTTTTCCATTTTGCTATTATTTTTGGGGATTGGGTTAATGGGTTAGTGTTAGTTTTTCTTAGTTTCTTATTGATTTACGGGGCTTTAATGGAGTGGTAAATATGGAGCTGTTATGTTGTCTATTTGGTTGCTGAGAAAATCTGAGGGAAAGAGTGAGATTTCTACTTTTAAATCTAAAGAATTTTGTTCTTGACATTCTTTTGGTTGCTTGGAATGAAGAAGTAGAAAATTGATTTTTTTTTTTATTTTTTTCTTTGGTTGAAATTAATTTTTAGGGTGTTTTTAGATTGTTTTGATATATTAATATAAAAAAATTAATTTTTTTTTTTATATATTTTCAAGCAAAAAAATAATTTGAAGCTACCATAATATAAAAATACTGATTGCAAAGGTATCCTGAATCATGAAAACAGAAACTGAGGTTTACTTTATTGCTTTCTAGGACATGTCTTTCTTGGACTGAATGCAGTTAGTTCAAAATGGAGGAAATGTATTGGTATTCTGTGGAAATCCTTTGAAACAAGACTTCTTTTGAAATATAATATTGAAGAAAAAATGGTAAAACTGGCTGTTAGTTCTGAAGTCTTGTAATGGATTCAATTCAGCAGGAATATGGAAAGAAAAAAACTGTAGTGTTGAATTTTTGTATCTGTTCAATTTAGCAAGGCTTGTTTTAGGGTTCAGGAGGAAAATTTTGTCAGCTGAATTTGAATTTTTTATTAATTAATTTCAGGGGTGGTGCTATCCAATTTATGGGCACAAAACGCCACCATGAAAAGTGGCTAAGAGACACTGAGACTTTTGCAATCAAAGGCTGCTTTTCTATGACTGAGTTGGGGCATGGAAGTAATGTATGTGAAGGCTGCCAATTTTTGTGTGTGTCATTACTACGGTTTCTATGTGGTTACTTGTGCTCTATTGTGTACATTTGACCTCTTTCCTTGTTTGATGCTTTTAGGTTCGAGGAATTGAAACAGTCACAACTTATGATTCGAAGACGGGAGAGTTTGTAATCAATACCCCATGTGAATCAGCTCAGAAGTATTGGATAGGAGGGGCTGGTAATGTAAGGGTTTTTCCTGAACACAATTTTTTGTTAAGGCCATTCTTTGTTTCATTCTCCCATATGCAATTTTGTCCATGTTGACACAATTTTACTTGTATTCAGCATGCAACACACACTATAGTCTTTTCTCAGCTCAATGTAAATGGGGTGAATGAAGGGGTCCACGCTCTTATAGCCCAGATCAGGGATGTAAATGGAAACATATGCCCAAACATCTGTATAGCTGATTGTGGCCACAAAATTGGTTTGAATGGTGTTGATAATGGTCGAATCTGGTATTATTCACACCTTTTCTTTTCTTGTCAGTTACTGTTTTATTAGCACATGATGAAAGCAATGAGGATTTTGGGGACTTGTTTTCAGGTTTGATAATGTGCGAATCCCCAGAGAGAACTTGTTGAATTCGGTTGCTGATGTTTCACCAGATGGTCAATATCTGAGTTCAATAAAAGACCAAGACCAAGTAATTATTTCATGTTTCTTTCTTGTTCTTTAATTGTCGAGCAAACAAATAAGTCAATTGTCGTGTTTTTTTCCAGAGGTTTGCAGCATTCTTGGCCCCTTTGACATTTGGCCGTGTAACTATTGCTACAAGTGCAATTTACTCTGCGAAGGTATTGAATCATGGCAGTTTTCATTATATTTAGAGAATCATTTACTGAAGACTACAAAATTTTCTGTAAGGGTAATTGTTTACTGCTAATGCATATTCCTCTTTAAGGTATAGGATTATGCACCAGCTTTACTAGCCATATTGGATTGGGCTACTTCAAAACAGTTCTGCGGTTCAATATTGGGAACTAAATTCTTTTGTTTAGATAATTGATTTGAGAAAAGCGGATGATGCACTTTTAGTAAGCCTATTTGCTCATCAAAGGAATTGGATTAACGTTGTGAATTAAATCATAAAGATGACAATGAAGATGAGTTCTAAGTCATGCATTCAAAGTGTTTAATTATCTGCTCAGAAAGAGTAATTTTCATCCTACTCATTAAAGCTTTGCGTTCATGGTGTATTGTATTTAAACCATGCCTTCATAACTGGGTGCTTGATTTTCCATTAATATGGATGCCATTGTTCTCTTGTCAGGTTGGTTTGGCAATTGCCATTAGGTATGCCTTGAGCAGGCGGGCATTTTCTATTACTCCTAATGGACCTGAAGTCCTTTTGCTTGATTACCCAAGTCATCAACGCCGACTCTTGCCTCTTCTTGCTAAGTCGTAAGTATCTAAGTAGTTGCTGTGCACTCATACTGAAATTTGTAATGTATTAACTCTTTTGGGATGTCAAATTGTGCTTCATACAAGCCATTTCAAAATAGTAAGATCAATGGTAATGATGAAGTTTCAATTGTTCTCAAGTTTATTGCTTGCATCTGAGGAATTTTACAATTTGCTCAAGCCCTAGTTTGACATCAGTCATCTGCCTGTGTAATGTGCAATAATTATGTTTATTCATTAGTTCACTCTCATAGAGCCATTGTCATTTATTGCCGAGTCTGGCTTTTTCCTTTTTCTTGAATTCCATATGAAAGATTATTGTTCTGTTTTTATGTGAAATGTTGATATGATGATTGGGATCTTGCAGACTATGGTCTGGAAAGGAAAAATCTGAAAATGTCATCCAATTGTTGTCTTTTATCAAAACACCAGTTTTATTGTGCAAAAAATTCTTATCTTAAAGTCCAGCACTAGTTCTGTGAATAGTAGTTGCTCCAGTTGTAATGAATTCTACAATGCCCTTGGCAATGCTAGTTCTGTAAAGTGGCCATGCAACTTGGTTTTGGAACTTCTTCTGTGTCGCAGCTGCTTATTGGTTGTAATTTAAATAAATAAAACTCTCATTCTGACTTATTTCTTTTCTCTCCCCCCCGTAATGAACCATTGTCATGCAGGTATGCTATGAGTTTTGGCGGAAATTACTTGAAAATGATGTACGTGAACAGAACCCCTGAATCAGCCAAAACTCTTCATGTTGTTTCAAGTGCATTCAAGGCTATGTTCACTTGGCATAACATGAGAACCCTCCAGGTGAGGAGCTAGAACTGCATATGAAATATAGGTTTATGGTAAAAAGCCTTGCTGAATTTCATTGTATTCATGTTCATTAGGAATGCCGTGAAGCTTGTGGAGGACAAGGCTTGAAGACTGAAAATCGAGTTGGTCATCTGAAAGCTGAATTTGATGTCCAGTCAACTTTTGAGGGGGACAACAATGTTCTCATGCAGCAGGTACAGTGTATTTGGGTGAAAGTTATTCAATGACAAGGTTTTTCTGAAAAAAAGAACTATTGGATGAAAATCGAGATTTTTTTGTTTTCGGTTTTGGGCGGTTCGGGCTGCAGGGTGGGGATGGGGGAGTTGGCACAACTAGGCACCCTTTATGAGCATTCTGTATGTGTGTCTATCAGCCATGAAAAAAAGGTGACTAGGACTTAAGATCTATGTGGTGATGCAGGTGTAATCCAAGTAGATTGAACGAGGCTTTGAGTCAAACAATGGTTTTGAGCTTGTCTTTTGTTACGACTTGATTCTTTTGTTACTCATTTTAGAACATCCAAAAAACTGATGTGTTACAATATAAATGGAATTAAGTTTACTAGCACATGCTTCTTTAATATTTCGGTTTGAAGCAGTGGATTTTTGTTCCAGGTGAGCAAGGCACTCCTTTCAGAATATGTAGCTGCAAAGAAGAAAAACAAACCTTTCAAAGGTTTGGGATTAGAACACATGAATGGACCCGTCCCTGTAATTCAATCTAATCTTACAAGCACTACCCTCAGGAACAGCCAATTCCAGGTAATGTATATTGTCTACGTTTGTAAGCATATTAACCTTTCTCAACAGATGTCATATGCCTAACCGGTTGTGTGCATCAGATGAATGTTCACTGCTTGAGGGAACGAGATCTTCTGAACCGTTTTGCTGCAGAAGTGTCACTTTATCAATCAAAGGGAGAAAGCAAAGAGCAAGCATTTATTCTGGTACGGATGCTTTTCTGGTAATAAAGTTGGTGCCTCCCTGTTCCACACCTGTCATTATGATTGGTGTTGTTGATGAGATTTTGCTTTAACTATTTGCACCAGAGTTATCAACTCGCTGAAGACCTGGGAAGAGCTTTCTCAGACAGAGCTATTCTGCAGACCTTCATTGATGCTGAGGCAAATGTATCTGCTGGTCCCTTGAAGGTAAGAAATATAGAAATTACTCTTGTATTTTTCTACGCATTAGCCTAATGATATAGTTCGGAAAGCTTTAAACCATTTTGTGATGTCCTAGCATACATAATAAGAATGCATAATGACTGAAGGAGTCGGGTATAAATGAATTGCTGTCGAATTAAGTTTTTTTTCTTAACACAAGGAAAAAAAGAATTTGCATCAGAATTAATATATATATATATATATATATGTGAAGCTTTGAAGGGAATTATACGTGAGTTGAAGTTCTTCTAACCATGGCTTGGTAAAATCTCTCTCTGATTCACCTAAAAAATAAAATAAAATTATGGCAATCTGGCAAGTGGTTAGAACTTAGAAGTGTTTAGGGATGTGGGTCGTGGAAGAATTATTTGAGCTAATGAGATATAGTATGAATGGAAGGTCAGAAGGGATGTTTAAAACTTCTTAATCACATCAGAAATTCTACTGCAGTCCTCATTGCTTTTTCCAAAATCTTGACCTAAAAGGAACATCAGCAAATAGCCTAAAATGCCTGGGAGGGAACATGTAAGATGTTAGAGAAGGGAGAACCTTATCTTGTTGCTGAATTTGTGGGTTTGCTTCCTCTGCAGGATGTCCTGGGTTTGTTGAGATCCATGTACGCCTTGATCTGTTTGGAAGAAGACGCCGCATTCCTTCGGTACGGGTACTTAACAACAGACAACGCAGCTACTGTGAGGAACGAAGTGACAAAGCTCTGCGGAGAACTGCGACCGCATGCACTTGCACTGGTCAGTTCTCTCGGCATTCCTGACGCCTTTTTGAGCCCCATAGCATTTAACTGGATCGACGCCAATTCATGGTCTTCAGTTCAGAAATAGTGCCTTGAATCTCCCTCTTTTCTTAAGCAAGAGTTTGATTGTTTCCCTTGCTTTATGTCTTAATAAGAAATCGAGGTGACAACCCAAATTGCTATAATGATGCTCATCTATACGTAAAACCATCTATTAATAAATAATCATCATTGTTCATGTTTATCAGAACCGAGTCACATCACATCCGCTCTTAAATTTGTGTGGACTGTGTTGCTTGTGCATCTTGCTTCTATCAGAAAGTGGAAGAACAAGGCTTGTACAAGGAAAAAAAAGGAAGAAATGACAACTTAGATTTTGAAAAACAAATATATTTTATTGGGTGGGTTTTTATTTTCTTATTAATGTCTTTTTTTTTTAACTAGATCACATTTTTTTTATTAGTAACATGTATCTCTTCATAAAAATCTAATTCATTTGAATCAAGGAGGAAAAAATGTATCTCTTCAGGCAAGATTTCATTTCCTTGATCATTTATTGTTTTGATAAAAATATGTTTCTTATATTAGAATTATTGTTTTCTAAATAGAAAGAAAAGCAAATTTTAATAAAAAAATATAAAAAATCATGATATGATAATTTATGGAAGATTAATTTAAAATAAAATGTGTAAAAAAATTTTAAAATAAAGAAATATTTTATTTTCATTTAATATGCATGAACATGTATGTTTATAATCTTGCAAATTAAGTTTTTATATAATAATTCATACGTTAATAATGAAAATTATTATAAAAAAATGATTTCATCTGAAAATTATGCAAGATTTGTTAATATTTAAATTATCATTTAAATTATTTTATTTATAATTAATTTTATATAAAAGAAAACCTTTAAAATTTGGAGGAATATAAAAGGAGGCATAGGTGTGCTTCTGCCTATAATTCAAGTCACTATCATGACAAAACCGTAGTGTTTAATGTCTATTGAACAATAAAAATAAAAGGTCTATTTCCCCTTTTGATTTCTTTCAATTTTTTTCAACAACAAATGAAAATTCTTTTTTAAAATATTGATTTTTAATTCATAGACGAAACACTCTCATCAACTTTGTACATGCAATAGTGCACATGCAAATAAAAAAAAATAAAAATCAAGTGCAATGATGTTTGAGAAAATTACTTCCACATATCCAGTTTCTAATCCTCCCATTCTTCTTCTGTATGATTCCTTATGGCATTCAGAAAATTACTCTGATAGCCACTGAATCATACAGAAAAGATACTAGTAGGGACTAGTGTGGTTCCTCCCATTTCTCAGATTTGGGTCAGTGGCTGACTCGTACCATTCATAGCCCACCAAAATGGCCTCCATTGTTGCTGGTTCCGCTCCCTGAATATGGTGCCGTTAGAAGCAGTGCTTCTCATCTTTTTAAAGATTTGCCGGACCAGTCCTGTAGGCACAAGGGGGAGAACTGTCCTGGAACTACTTTAATCACTGGAAAAAATCAAACCCTTGCACAAAGTAATTTCTAGCTCTTTAGTTTACTAACATATGGCTGGGAAAGATGGAAGTGAATAATAGATACTTCTGCCGCTTCCTTGTGATTAATATATCTGTATTTTTCATAGCTTTGGCTGGGAATATGTTCCATACTGATGTTGTCCAGGTGTGTTCTTCTTTATATATTTCTTGTTTATATATAATACCATGACTTCTTTTTGTCCAAATGTTTCAGGGATCATCTTCAGAACCTAGTCGTGGTTACTTCGTTGATTCTGCTTTCTTCGGAAAGGATTCTTCTCTCTATAACATTCAAAGTCAGAGTGGATCGAACTCTACGATATCTGTTTCTGTTCCTATTCCTCGGTCATCCTTAAAATTCCAGAAAGGTTCGCACTTCTCCCTAAATATTCTGTTGCAAAGGTGAACCAGTTTCTGTAACTGAAGGGTGCAAATAAATTAACAACAAACCCGTCGTAGTAATGTGTGAGACAGAAGAGAAAGGGAGGATTAGAAACTGGATTTCACCGTACTGTAAAGAGTTGACCAACCGCTCATCCTACTTCCTCTACGTTCTCGACAGCCTATCTTAGTCTTAGTAGTCTTTCAGTGGCATATGTAAAAGTGAGCCGCCAGTTCCGGTACAAGATACTAGCATTGTTGCTTGGAAAATTAGACATCCAACCAGTAATTACAATGACATGAATTCCTTCTCTGTTTCGTTTTAAGTTTTTTAAATTGAGCGATGCTTAAATTTGACTGTGGGCCAAAAATAAAACATTTGAAACAAGTTTGAGAAACAACTAATGATTCTTCCCTACTCTGTGTTTTTCGAGTCTATGAGCTACTATTCTAAATCTTTGTCTACTCGCTTGTATTCTTAAATATAGATGCGGTATGTGTTTGAAGTCTGAATTTGTGGCGTGAATCTTCTCTCGAAATAAATAGCCAGATATACATGGGCAATGAAAAAGGGAATGCAGAAGGGAAGTCTAATGAGATACTTGGAGGTTGGTATCCAGATTTCAATACAACTCTTCTGTGTGATTACAGAAGGGAAGATTCTTGGTTCTCATTTCTTCAAGAGACCACCACGTTTAACATTTTCATCCTTTGTTGAAATCAAGCTGACTTCGTTTGTTGTTTAATTTGTTTTTGTTATTTTCAGCCTGCTATGGGATACTCTGACAGGGAGACAGCACTTACTATTTTACGGAAGACTGAAGAACCTAAAAGGTTCTGCTATGAAAAGAGTAGGCATTATCATCTTAGCTCTAAGCATGTCAAAGATCATTTACTTTCTTTAAGAAATAGGTGACTGTTGAAGGGCTTTCAGTTGGAAAATTGTCAAAAGGTCATAGAATATCTTCAGCTAATTTGAACCATCTTAATTGGATAAGCTATAAGTGTCTCTTTTTTACCATTCTGCTGCTCTAGGCAGTGGAAGAATCTCTCAAGAGCCTCTATTTGATGCAGGGGTAGCGGACAAACATGCTGGGAAATACAGTGGAGGTACGAAGAAAAGGCTTAGTGTTACCATATCACTAATTGGAGATCACAAAGTATGTCATTATAACTCTTAAGAACGTGTACTTTCCTGCATGAAATATTCTTGTTTGTCATATTCTTGGAACTTAATTCTGCAGGTTGTTTATATGGATGAACCCAGTACTGGATTAGATCCAGCTTCTCGAAGCACTTTATGGAATGTTGTAAAGCGTGCAGAGCAAGACAGAGCAATTATTCCGACCAGTACAACTCCTACTCTCTCTGACCGCTCTAACAATGAGTGTTTCAAATTAATTAAATTTCCTTTAGGCCTTGCAGTTTAATTATTTTAAATAGCGTTTAATTATTATTTTGAAATAAAAGAAACATAAAGATAAAAGAATATTTTTTTTATTTTTTTGAAAATATAAAAATTCATTTTAAAATTATTATAAAAATATATCTATTTTATATTTTTATCTTTATTTTTTCAACTAAACATGTTTATATTTTTTATATATATATTTGTCTATTCTATCCTATAACACTAACCAGCCACAATGCAGTGTTGAGCCACATGAAATATTGCATGCAGTTGTATGGTGATTGTTTATCCATAATCTATCTTCATAACCATCTGATATAAATTTGTTAATATGTGTATTTTCTGCAACAAACTGAAATCAGAGCAGCCACGGTAAAGCTTTATCAGCTGGGTTTATGATCTGCAGTGAGCCTTCCACATACTCCTGAGGAAAAACCATTAACGAGCTGATGAAACCCCTGAAAACAAAAAGCCCCTAGACTATCAATCCACGAAGTGCAAGTCTTTTATAGTCTTCTTTGGGTTTAAGTCTATTTACTACTGCGTTGTCAGTTCGGTAACTACTGGATATATTATGTCTCCGGCAAAAAGACGAAGTGGAAACAAGCCGACCGAAGCCGACCTCATGCAGCCATCCTTAGGCTTCCCAGACTCTCCGATCAAGCTCATGAATCACCGGGATTCATTGGAAGAAAAGTTACGGGTTTTGGTACTGATGTCATTGCTATGTGATCGCGTATGCATGGGAAAGAGCCAATGTGATGAACTTAGATTCAGGACATGCCGAGAAGTTGAAGGACCTTATGCTGATTATGTTGGAAACAACCAGTTCGACAAATCTGTACTGCTTTCAGGACCAGTTATACCGGAGCCAAACACCTCAACTTTAGATGAGAAGTGATCTAAGTGGCTTGGAGAATTCGAGGCCATTTCTGTGATATACTGTGCTTTCGAAAGTGAATGAACTGTGGAGAGGGATCAGTTTGAAGAGTTGCTCTTAGGTTAGGAGCTCGTTGGCATGCCATTCTTGGCAGCACTTAAACCATCTGCAGGCTATGAGCCAATGAAACTCCCATTACCCGAGGGAAGTGTTGAAAAAAAAAAAAACATTCCAGCCCAGCTCACCATGTGCAAGGTGGTCCGAAGCTCTTTCTTACTGAAGTAGAGGAGACCCAGGAGGTAGGAGGAGGATTTGATTAACCTCCAAGAGCTTTAAGTTGATTTAAAGCGTAAATTAAATTAAAATCTTAAATTTTCCATTAAAGGATTCCAATTTCAAGCTCAAGCCCTTGTCATTCAATTAGGGGCTTGTGATGTGGTGCTTGGAGTCCAATGGTTAAAAGGTCTCGGGCCACTCTTGTTAGATTTCTGTATCTGTCAATGGAGTTACAGTATACTGAGTATTCAGTTAGGCTTTCAGGAATGAGATTGTAGAATTCAGATATTAATTATGGTTCAGATTTTGTACAGGAGCTTAAAAAGAGGATAAATGAACTATTACTATAAATTTAGAGTTTGAAAGCTGAGCAAGAGCCTACTGGAAAATTGCCAAACTTAGTGTAAGATCTGCTAGAGGAAATTGCTAGGGTTTTTAGGATCCCAAAGGGCTGCCACCCCAAAAAAAGTTAAGACCATTATTTCCTGGTTTAATTAAAGAAAGAAAAACGAAGGCGCTACTGTTTAATCTGCAACCTGTGGACATCTGGATTCTGGGCAAGTATTTATTTAGATAATGTTCGATCTTTTATAGTGAATTATTCCTTAGGCCCTGACTTTTGAATGCAGTTATAACTTAGTCCTCTACGTATAAAAACCTCCAAGTTAGAACCCTTAAATCCTTGTTAACCATTGTTGGTTTTTCTCTAAACTCGCACTATGTTGTTTTTCTGAGAATTTAAAGTGCCGAATGGCACATTTAGGATTAAGAAAGCGTTGAAGGACTTAGTTATAGGCTATCAAACATGAAAGACTAAATTATAATTGCATTCAAAACTCAATGACTGAAATATAAATACTCAATAATTAGACGAGAACATGGAGGATGATAGGATAATTGCTGTCTATCTTAAAATATAATTTGTATCATTTTCTAAAACATCTACGAAGATAAAAAATAAATAAATAAATTCAAACTCATAACTCTATCTCGTCAAATAACCATATGTGATTATAAAAAATAATTTATTATAGTACTCATAACTATTACTTCAGTACATGAACAAGACAGAAAACGAAGACAGCACCGAAAATAATACAAGGACTGGACATCAATCAAAAACATTATTCAAGAGCAAAGTCTGCCTGCATTCAGGCTTCACCACATATTCTAAAGAAGTAAAATGATGCGCATCCATCTTGATTTCAAATATGTTTTGGCAGCATCATAATATATAGACTTAATAGTAGCAGGGTACACAAATACTAAAACTGGTATTACCTACTGTACACTTAGAGAAGTCCTCTTCAGTATTAACCTTTGTCTACAACTTAACTGTTGAAGGTGTAGTTGTTGATTACTCTGTACGCTAATTATCTGTGCCAGCAATATATAAAGCAAACCAGGATGTCTCTTCAAATCAACAGAGCTGATGAGCGTCTGCCATTGCTAACTGGAATGAAAAGTAATGCCAAGATGTTACTAAAGCAGTAAGCTTTATCTATACAAAATCACCAGCCATTACTTGCTAAAGAATCATCAGAGATACCTTGTTATAGAATTCTGTTAGTTTCCACAATCAAGTAACATTCTGAAACTATGTTCCGCGTATTATGCCAAAGCTATTTAGAAAATGATTGTATGGAATCATGGCCCGGGGCCCATGCCGGTGCCAGAAGTTTTGTGATCATGAGCACAATTAACATCTCCAGAATCAGTTTTCTCTATCAGCCTTTGCCTTTCCCTCAAGAGTGGGGCCATTACCTGCAGTTACAACAGCAGTGAGCCTTCCCATTTTCTTCTGCAAATCAGCGAGTGGATCCTTTGGAACTTTTCCTTTCAGAGACTTCTTTCCATTAGCAAGCTTGAGTTCTAACCTATATCATGCACATAAATCGCAGTTGTTGATCTCATATTCAAATAAATGCCACTCATGACAGCCTGGAGGTTGCGGGTCCATATAATAGGATTTCTTCTGGCCCCCAAGCTCTTTCATCACCTGCTTTCTTGATTCATGCCAACCACGGCCACTGTAGTCTGGCAATGACCTCTGCTTCCTATTTCCGCTGTCAAACGCCCTTCTTGGCTTGTCAAAAAAGAGCCACTCCCTAATTGTTTCACCATCGAGTAATGAGAGATCAAATAGTTCTACGACATGGACACAATGAATTAGCCAAAATAAGATATGGCAACTTTTTCAACCATATCATGTCACAAGAAAAAACATAATTAGCCGACCACATGGATTTTTGAATCATAGATGAATCTTATACCACATCAAATAATTAGCTTACAACATAGAGACCTTGATCATAGATGAATCTTATACGGTATCAAAATGAATTATTCACCATTACTGAATAAGAGCAAGAATGCTGTTGATCAAATATGCAATGTAACAAGAAATTGCACTTGAAAATTAAGCAAAGGGAGAAAGGGGGAGGCACGCATGCGGGCTTACCAGCAGCATTCCATGGGGATTTCATGACAGCAGCCCCTTCACACTGAGGAATACCAACATTCTTACCCTGCATCTTTGCAATAAGGGCGTCAAATAGTAAATTATCCTTCAAATTAATGCCTCTAGGCCGCAAAACTGGGGCCATGCCAGGGGGGCCTTCATTTAAGGCCAGGGTAGCATGAAAGCTGCTACAGTAGTCCTCTAACCATTCAGCTGCTTGAGCAGGCCTGGTGCAGTCCCATAATGCACATTTGGGCCTCAAAAAAGCAGAAGGTGGAGGGCTGATATACTGCAGATTGTTACTCTCAGCATTTTTTCCACGCTCTTCAATGTCATTGGTGCCACCAAAAAGCCCAAGGTCAAATTCTTCATCCAAAGTGAACTGTTGACAATCCAATAAAGTAGTTGTATCGGGGGCGCTAACCACTACATTTTGCAAACCAGAGGCAGAGCTGTTGGGTTGATGAAACCCTTGAAAACCAAGCCCCTGATCATGACTATTCACCAAATATTCCTGAAATGTAAATGTTGCATGCTAATCAGTCATCACCGAGAATATCTTTAAGCCATGAAAGATCAAAACTTAGGGCACTAAGAACTGAATACCATGTGAATGACAGTAAATGAATACTTCAGTTGATCACTGAAATTACACATGGACGAGCAAATGAAACAAAAAGTAAAATGAATCTTGCTAAAAACTCAAATCATTAACAAAAAACAGCTCAAGTACCATGGATTAGCATTTAAGAAATGGTTCCCATCCAAATGTTTATTGTTGTCATAGTCTTGGACATGTATCTTCCCAAAATCAAATCAGGGCAGGGCCTTGCAGTTTTCTCAACACTTGGATAGTTGCATCTATTGGTCTTAAAGTTCTATGTTAGAGATGTGCTGGGACTTGAACAAACCACAAGGCTAGTAACATCGAGACCCCCCTATGAAGCTTGCAAAACATAAAATCACCTTCTCAGGCTTATAATATGTCCCACATTGGCTTCACTAAATTACCTTCAAGCAATAGGCTTGCTTCTTTTTCTTTTTTCAAAAAAAAAAAAAAAGAAGCAATTCTTATAATGTGCAATAACAGATAACAAGCAAGAAGACAATCTACACCCTCCATGTGAACTATGGCATCAAGCTTCAAAGTAAAATGATAAGAGAACGTATATTCAGTAAGGGAAAAAAATAATAATAATTAAAAGGACCATAATCTTTCTGTATATGACTTGCCTCAGCCAGGAGCTAACATGGTTTTTTCTTTTTTCCAATTTCCATGTCGGTAAACCAGAAAAATACAGTGCAAGACTTAAAATTCCATTTCTTCATACTTGTAGGTAATCATGATGTAGCCTTTTTAAATAAATGAAAGTGTACTACAAAGAACCAAAATGATATGAACTGTGAAGTATGATGCATTGCTACAACTTACTAGTCAGAAGAACATTATAATAATCCCCAATTAGGATCTTACATGTTGAAATGTTGTTAAATTGCCAATATTAAGGTTATGAAAATTAGGCTCGGGCTGCATTTCTGGCTTCAAAACTGACTGCATTGTTAGTGGACTTGTCGCATCATCTTCTTCCTCGTACAATTGTAACAAGCAGCCTATATGATCTGAAAAGGATCCCAGACTGATATCCTACAAAATACCCATCCCAAATTAACTAATCTAAATTCTTTAAAGACAACACCACACTGACAGGCAATACAAATATTTCATTATCCACAATAGCAAATAGGAGATGCTAACAAGCAAAGAATTGGCAGGTGATGGCACATCAAGCTCAGCTTTCCACTCGCGAAGACCTTGATACACCTGCTCCTCCAACACAGCAACATCACTATTCCACCCCGCTTTCCTTGCAGCTTGAAGGTTAGAGAACCTTTCAAGAAGATCATTTAGCCGGGTTTTTGCATTGTCCATCAACAGATGGTGCGACCTAGACGTGCATTTACTCTTCTTACCTTTCTGCATTGAACCTCTCCCTCCTCAAAATCCTAAAACAAACCAGAATAAAAAAATTAAGTTTCACACCAAAAATCAAAACTTCTTCGACATGAAGCATCCAAAAAAAGGTGAATAAAAAACTGAAACAGCACAGGATAAAGACTTTCCAGGAGACAAAAACCAGGGCACAAAATAAACTAAGAAACCCCTTTTGCCACTTGTTTCAATCCTCAAAACCAGATATAACAAAACATCAAAATCAAAACCCACACATCTCACTTATGCATAAAAACAAATATCACCACAAAGCTGAATCTTTCGCCTCTAACAATAATCATAGAAATCGCTAAAAATATTGATGTTTTTTTTATCTAAAACATAAAAAACAAAAAACCAAAAGCCAGTATGTGCCAATCATCACAGAAACACAGCGAAGCAAAAACAATAAACATAAATTAAACTGAAAAAAAAAAGACAAGAAATTTATTACCTCAAAAAAAAAAGTAGGACAGCAGCAAAGGTCTTATTGATGGGGCTAGGGATTCGAGAAAAAGAGGTTTAAGTCCTGGCTGTAGTATCTTATGGTTTTGGATTTGGAAGGGAAGACGGTTTGGTGCCCGCCAAACTACATAGAAGGCTTGTGTTGTACCGACCTTTTCTTTCCGTGTCCTGAAAAAACAAAAATATTGATTGTATTTTAAACTAATTTGCTGAAATCAAACATCATTCATACTTAAAAATGTAAATACAAATATCTTTTAAAAAAGAGTAGAATATGAATTAAAATCCGATTTATATATATATAAAAACTATGGAGCTCATTAAAAAATAAAGAAAAGATATCAAATTATTTTAGAAATTAATAAAAATCAAATCATTATTTATGAAAGAAAACCAAGACTATTATTTTATTAAAAAAATTGCTCATTCTATGATAAATTAACATTATTCAATTACTGTTCTTTTATCTCCTTATTTGATGAGATAATACATCCAACAACAAAACAATTTGATGAGAAAAGGAAGAAAGAACATGACATTGATTGAAACGAATAATTCCATGGTTTTCAATAAAAAGTTAATAGTGGATTTTTGAAGGGAAATTAACAAGTTGTTAATAGTATAATTCTTTATATAGAAACCAAATAATTTGCTGCTATAACTATTATTATTTATTACCTTTAAAAAAAATTCCATGTCATTCATTATATAAAAATCAAAAGTAATCATTGCAACTATAAAAAAAATATCTTGGACACTTGAATATAAAGAAAAAATATATTTTATTAATTAAATTTTTTTTATCTTATTAAATTGCAAAGATCAACTTGGAGACCCCTACATGGCTTCATGCTTATCTTATATTTTAAATTACATCAGGTGAAAATTAAATCAAAGTAACCCAATTAAAATAATAGTTCAACCAACATAATTAAAATTAAGTTTAATTAAAAAAATTATAGATATTTTTTTTAATATTAACACCACAATATTTTATATGGATTTAGGTTTTAAGGTATGGCCTAATTAACCCGATTGACTACGCCAAAACTTGTTTTGTTTATTAAAAAAATTAAAACAATGTTGATTTAATATTTTTTTAATAAAAATATTAAAATAATGATATTTTTTATAAACTTGAAGTAGCCTATCTAACTTGTGATCTAGATCATAATCTTTGTCAATCTAATAATTTTTTTTATAAAATATATAATTTTTAATGAAACCATTAACAATCTAAAAAAATAAAAAAATATGAGGGATGATCTTAATTAGAATGCAAATAAAAAAAGCTAATGCAAACTAAAAAAAATCATAAAAAAAAGAATTTGAATTAAAACTTCCAAAAATAAATAGAAACAAATAAAATAAGCTAAAGTGCTTTTAGACCTAGCAATAAACTCAAAAGCCTTAGGAATCTAAGGTGTGAAAACCTAATCTCATATGTTTAGGTTGATTTCTTTTATGTTTTTGCTTTTCGCATGCCCTTTGCTCTTTTTTAAAAGAAAGATAGATAATGTGTTGTATAGAGATCTAATTTCTGACCACTATAGTGGTGATTGAAAAATCAAGGTTTAATTTTTTAGATCCCAAAACTTATTTTCTAATCAATTTTTCACATGAGAGCTCCTACAATACATTCTAAAGACTTTAAAAAACTCATTTGTGGTCTTAACTTGGAAAAAATTAATCCAAAAAATATAAAATCAACCCAATTTTGAAAACCTTCCCTAACTTCAACTTATTTTTTTATGCAAGATTAGGGCCAAATAACACATCAATAAAACTTCTCTAATAAAAAAGAAATCCATTAACATGAAAAATAAATATTTTATGGCTAAAACTTGATCATCTAATAACTTTCTCTCTCCTTCATCCTTTTCTAGTTATTCTCTCTCTCTCATCTCTCAAATCAGAGATCAAAATAAGATGTAACTCGTCTTATAAAAACAAGAAATTTTGAGCATTTAAGTAAGGATCTGACACTATTATATGAGGATTTGATTAAAATAGATTACATAAATAACCTAATATATATTTTAATGGACCAGTAGAATATATCTAGATTAAAGAAAAGGTCCGGGACTACTTGGCTTAGTTAGTATATTAAAACTATAAAAACAGAAAATCCAATTGTTGGGTTGAGATCAAATATTCTTAGGTGATTCTACATGATATTTTTTCTAGGGCAACAACTATGTTGCTAAGTGAACCATTGAATCTTTTATAATTACATTTTAGAACCTAGTGTTATTGTTTTCTTAGTTATATATGGAATTATTATTTATTTTTAGATTTTATGTTAATTTCCTTTATGACTTAGAAATTTTGTTTTGTTTTCTAGTTTAGATCAATTTTTCTAATCTAGACAAAGTATTGTAAACCTCTTTAAAAAACAACTTTAATCATATTATTGTTTGAGAAATAAAATAAGGTTTTTAGGATTTCTTGTGTTTGAACCCAAATTTAGCTTGTCTTCTATTTTTTTTTTTGTGGTTGTCATTATTTCATTGTGCTTCCACTAACATCACTTTCTCTTTTATCTTTCAAATCAATAACTAAAATAAATAAATAAATAAATTCTTGATCTAAAATATTTGATCCCTAAGTTAGAAGGGATCAAGTAGGAACTTTTGCAAAAACCCAAGGTAAAATTTAGTAAAAAAGCAATGGAACAACTTTTTTTTAAAAAAAAATTATAATAAGGTTGCGTTTTTTTACTTCTTTAATTTTGTTTTCCATACTTTTAATTTTGCACAAACAATAAAATCAAATAGATTTATGTAAAATCAAGAATCAATTCAATGATGATTACAATAGTCCCATTAAAAAACAAGAAGGAACAAATTATAATTATTAATTTTCAATTAGCAACTAAATAAAAAAATGAAATTTTTTTTAAAGATTAAAAATAAAATATTGTTTGAAGGGAGTCAGCGTGAATTAATCAATTCCTCTATGTTCTTTTTAATAATTTAACAATTTTCCATAAAAAGAAAAAAAAATAATTATTTTTCAAAATATTTTCAAATTAAAATACATCAAAATAATATTTTTTTATTTTAAAAAAAAATTATTTTTAATATCAATATATAAAAACAATCCAAAAACTTAAAAATATTAATTTTGATTTTTAAAATTTTTTTAATTAAACATGGAATGGAATGTAGTTCCAAACTACCTATAAAATTGCAATGAATAGTTAATAATAAAGTTTGACATAAAAAAGCATCCTTGTTTTTCTTGCAGATTATTATTTCATGCTTTTCCTTGAAGATTATTTCGAAAATGATCAAAATACATGGTTAGTCTCACCTTACTCAAGGCCCAGCATATCAATTACTAGTTTAGAAATTTGTTCAATCCTTTGTTAAAGCATGATCAAGACAGAGTTTCCATTGAAAACCGACCCATTGGTATGTATATATCTGAAAAATTACAACAGAAACTGAATATGCAGACGGTCCAGCATAAACACAAAGCATATGTAATTGATTTTCACCCACAAATGGGACCTAGATCCATAAGCACTTGATGTCTGGCCGCTTGAGTTAATTGAAGCCTTTGTACAAAGTATTCAGTTCTCGACCACTGTCGGGGTTCTGTAAATGCAAACAGAAAATTTGAGGAACAGAGTATAGCCTATTCACATAGAAGCTAGGTATATAATATACAAACGCAATAGATCAAGGAATTGAAGTTCAGCCAACATAGATAATATGAAGTATATGGGAGGAGAAAATTACTTTCCCTAGCGAGGAGTGCCAAGTAAGTTAGGTCAGTTCTTCCAGTAAAGTTCTTGCTCTACTTAATTTTTGAGTGATCAAGTTGGTTTTCCATTTCCATCTTCAGTAGCATGGCCATGCTTGAAATGGGAAAACCCAGCAATACCTCGTCCTCTAGCAAGTTGTTCCACCTCATCAAGCTTCTGTTTGAGAACCTGAATTTCTTTTGCTAATTCTTCATCTCTTTGCATCATCGCCTGTGACAGATAGTAGGAGAAAATTAGTTCTAAAGTCAAATACACGGGGGATTTAATGTCTGTATATTCCTAAAGTTAATGACAACAATAAATTGGCACAATTATTAGAAGTCCACCCATGTTTCAGGGCTCTCATTCCCCGCTTGTGTTCACTGTAATTCTTTGCTTTACCTTCCTTCTTATACAAAAAAGAAAGAAGAAAAGCAAAAGAAACCAAGATTGCATGTATAAGAAAAATTAAGATGTATTTTAATCACTTCAAAACTTGACAAAACATAAAAGATCTGCGGTTCTGTGCAATGAGCCAACAAGATACTCCACCAGCCACAAAGAAAAACTGCAGATAAAAAAAAAACCATTACAAAATCAGGTAGGCCCTTTACTTTTGATACGAATACCTCCACCAATATTTCAATGTTTACAAAGGCATCCATTGCTTTCTACATCCTAGTCTTCATGGTACCAGCAATCCCTTTATCTATACAAGAGATGGTACACCCTATATCCACTATATCCCATCCCTTCTCAACCATCTATCCTCCAAAATGGCAAGAAGCAAAAAAGAATAGAAAATGCAACAAGCAATGCATAAGAAGAGGAAGCATCTTAAAAGATGCCTAAGAATGTGAATAGTGTAATTTCAAAATACACTAACAATAAGCTAAATCAAGGAATAGCTTATTGTATACCTCAATTTCCTGTCTTCGCTTCTCCTCCTTTCGCGCTTCAGATCTGGAACTTCTTTGCACCTCGAAAATAACAGCAGCTCCAGCAACCTGATAATGTTTATATATGTTTAGCCAGCTTATAGAAAAGTAAGTTTGTACAGTTCAGCAGGACCATTCAAAAATCATCATGAAAATAACATAGATGAAGATCAAATTGACTTCTGGACATGGGTCAGCTACAATGTTTCTCAGGCTGATAATATTATAGGTACGACAATGGCAAATTTGGTGCAAACCCCCAGGTCTTTAATGCATCAATTGCCCAACCTTAATTTTTCTAACTTCTCCCATTAGTCCTCCTTTTTTATCTTTTCACATAGTTCCATATAAAAATGCATCAATTTTCTTTTTTCTTGTCAATGAAAAAATATTCCCCCACTTAAAAAATATTTCTAGCTTCGCCACTGCATGTAGTAAACAGGTGTCAATGATTAATTTTATTTGAAACTATACTGGTTTCATTTCTTTGATCCATTCACAGAAAGGTTAGGAAACAGAAAGTCTTCACTGAAATGAGCCCAAAATGTGTATAACAAGCCTCCACGTGCATTCACACACTATGGCATAGATATCAAATTGCTGTAGCCCTACGATAGTGGAAATTGCATACCCCCATGGTCAAGTAGATCAAAATGTGCATGTGTTTTTTTAAAAGCAACAATAACATTAAAATAAAAAAAACAACTGGCAACTTCTGATAACCCAATAACCAGAAAGGCTATTTTATCACCATAGTGTGTACAACATCATACCAGGCCCATTTGAATGATTGTAACTCGTGACTAGTCCTTACAGGGTAGACACATCGCAGGTTGTGACAAGAGGTATTAGAACCAACCAACTAGTATCTCCATAGTCTCATTACACAAGCATGCAGCTCAGACTCATTCATGTATAGGAAGCATATACAAACACAAAACACACATACAATAAACTTTTCCTACCATGGATATGCTTGATCTTTCAGATCCAAATTACACAAACAATAAAGGCAGGAAATGCCAGTACCGAAAACACAAAGAGTTCCCCAATAAGATCTGCAGCAGCTTGGACAGCCTTCTCCTCATCCAATGGTCGTATTACAGCATCAACTGAATGGCCATAAATGCGTCTTTGCATTTTTGTTGTGAATCTATGATTTGCCTGATTCAGTCACAAAATGAACATATTTCTTACATTCTTTATTTCAAACAAGAGAAGAGAAATCATGAGTTACAACAAAACAAGTTTCCAAGGTCAAAAGACACAATGAAGCGCAGTGCAAAAATAGATGATGATTTTCAGCTTAACATCGCATTTCATTGCAAACATAGACAGTCATAATTTCTTCAGCATAACAACAAAAACGTTTCCACCTAATCATGAGACACGCAAGGTAAACATATTTCATGTGGATTCCCAGCCCGTAAAGTAACAGAAAAGAATCAACCTAGAATGGATGAAAACTTTCCATGCTATAGGACGCAGGCAGGCAGAGTACACAATGAAAATGGCCATAGCATGTATGTATTACAGTGATTACCTACTGAATGTAATAAAGGCCACAATTACAAATGATCTGGCATTGATTAGAGTGAATCAAATCTTAACAGAGCAACACTTAACAACATAACCTTGCTTACGCAATAGGGTTGTAGTACCACTAATGAATCTATACACCAAGTTCAAGACCATCAACCCTGTATTAATAACAAAACCAAGAAATAAACCAGAAAACAAAAGGTACCCCATTAACAAGAACACATTTTTAGACAAAAGCCTCCAATCAATTAATTTGATGAAGTTACATTTACCAAGTTCAAGACCAACCCATTATTTAGAAACACAGTATCAGTGATCAAGCAACCAACCAACACTATTAATGCCAAAAAACAATAAAAATTAGAAAAGAAAAGGTATGCCATTAACAAGAACAAATTTTTAGAGAAAACCCATAAAGCAAATAACTTAAAAATGTAAAGAAAAGAAAGGAAAAGAGCAAACCTGGGCCATGTTGATGATGATGTGACGGAACTTAGGGTGCAACCCTGCTTCCTTCTTGAGACGATTAGCAATGGGCTTGCAAAATGTTTTGAGAGCAAGGGTTCCTAGCTTTACGACTGGTAATATCATACTTATTGTACCTTTTTACGTTCCGTAGCGTTTCTTCTTCTTCTTGACAGAGCAGTCCTTTCCCTCCACAGGGCGTTCCGAAATTTTCATTCCGGCATGATGCTAATTAGACATGCTCCCACTTACTCTAAAAACTTTCCCAAATGCTAAAACCCAAGATGGTTGGTCCATTGGGCCAGCTCCAGTTCGGTTTGGTTTCATGTAAGTGGTTTAGGTTTTATTAGATAGGTAGTCGACGCTAAAAAAATTTGTTGAGACAATGATAACAAACCGGGATGATCTATATTTTCCGCATAAAGGAAAGGGGAAAAAATAATAAAGTTTAAGATTTAATAATTTAATATTAAATAATAAAATTAAATAAATAAATAAATTTTAATGAAAAAACTCAAAGAAAAAAACTGAGTTAATTTAGACATCCTTAATAATATGTTATGATATGAGATCAGCTAAAATATTTTAAAAACAAATCTAAAAAATACCAAAATTAAATTTATAAAAAAAATAAGTAAGCTTAGGATAATTTGATTAACCCACAACCCGAGTCAACCCAATAGAAATAAAAACAAAAAAAAAATTATAAGGTTTAAAACCCGATAATCTAATATCAAAGAATAAAATTTAAAAAATAATTTAAAAAACATTTAAAAAATCTGAATCAACTCGACTAACCCGTGACCCAGAATATAAGATCAAGATAACAAATTAATTTTTCTTAAAAAAAAAAGACCCAGAAAAAAAGAATGAAGTGAAATAAAAACAAATGTAAAAAAATTATAATCAATCCGAGTTAATTTAATTAACTCATGACCAATATAATCTCATATAAAAAAATCATAAAATTTAGGGCCTAATAATATAATTTCAAATTATAAAATAAAATAATTAAAAAAGCATAAAAAAAATTAAATACCCATAATATAATTTTGAGATAAATCCCATGTCCTCCCTCAAGGTGGAATAACAACTATAAAGTATTTAGACCTTTTTTAATTTAATAATTTTATAGTATTTAATATAATATGTGTTTTTATTTTTAAATATTTTTAATGAATATATTTGATTTTAATAAATGAAAAAACAAAGATAAAATTATATTTTATATCACATGAAAATTCAATAAAAAAAGGCAATAACTGGAAGAAGTTAACAATGAAAAGTGTAGTGTTCGAGGAATATAAAGATCGGAATGATATTAAATTTTTGCTAATGAGTCCATAATATTGAAGAAAAACTTTATTATTCTTTATTTGATATTTATTTTTTTTTATTTTTTTATTTATAATCTCAAATATTAATTTTGATTAGATGAAATCTAAAAATAAATTTATATAAAAAATATAAGATCAGGAGATGAATTATTCCATATATATATTTGTACCACATCAAAAGGATAAGAAATTACATTTTTTGAGTTATGTTGAAGAATTCTGATCAACTTAGAAGCAAGACACAATAAGTCAAAAATAATATAAATGATCAATCACAGATCCTTTTTATTTTTTAAAAGAAAAAGATTGGTGTTATATCACTCCCTTTTGTGTAGAATTTTGAAAACTATAATCTATATACCTGAATTTGATTAATTATTAATTATTTTAAATTTTTTAATAATTAATTGTTATCTTTTTAAAGATATTGGAGAATTATTATCATTTATAATAGTGAACGTTATAACATCTAACTCAAGTTATCATGTTAAATTCATAACTTGATTATGAGACTAGGATATACCTGTATAGAAGAAATTCAATAAAACAATTGATGTAAACTCTTAAGTTAACTAAATGATGAAAAATAAACTTTAAAAAAGTTGAAAAAAACTTGAATTAATTTGACTAATTCGTGACCTGAGATATAAGATCAGATTAATTAAAACTCATAATTTAGATAATAGGATCGAGATTATTCCATAAAAGAAAAATATAAAAAAAAATCTTGAAGCAAAATTTATAATCATCCAAAATTAAAAAAAAATCAAAACATTGAGGACAAAATTTGATATAAAAACTAACTAAATGAAAATAATGAGGGACTAAGTTGAAAACAAAAATAAAAATCTAGAAAATGAAAAAAATAGCAATAAAAAGAATGAGAATTAAATTGAATAAAAAATAAATGAAATTAAATATTGAGGAAAAATTGAAATAAATAAATAAATGGTAAAAAAATAGAAATAAAAAAAAGTTACAGCACCCTAGTTTTATTTACTTTATTTTAAGTGTATTTAAGTCATGAAAATGTGCTCTAAAATGCAAAAAGACCAATTTATCCATGATTAATATGATAATAGCAAATAAACCCTATAGAAAAGACTATTTTATCTCTAATAACTAGTTAAATGATTTTGTTTAAGAATAATTAAATTATTTTTATTATTTCAATCTACAATGAATAATGTTTTTTGCTACAATGATCATCTTGATTGATAGTTTTTATTTTATTTTTAATTATTGAGGAAATGTAATTATAAAAAATTAAAAAATTAAAAATAAAATTTCTTATGCTATTTGGCATCCAAATATTATATATTGCCAACACAGTAATGCATATTAGAAAAAAAGTTGTCATATCACTCCATTTTAGTGTCCTCAATATAAAGTTTTTTAAAAAAACTACTTCTCATTTAATTATAAAGTATTAAATCTTTATTATTATAAATGTTATATATATAAAAAATAAATAAAAGGTTGATTGAAGTAGAGATTCGTTGTTCTTTCCTCATGAATCTTATTTATATTATAGACTTGATAAAAGAGATTGACTAATAGAAATTTCCTTAGCAACTAGCTATTATTATAAATATTATATGTAAGAAAAAAATAAATAAAAGGTTGATTAGAGAAGAGATTAGTGGTTCTTTCCACATGAATCCTATCTATATTATAGACTTGATCAAAGAAACTGACTAGTAGAAATTTTCTTAGCAACTCGTTATTATTGTAAATATTATATATAAGTAAAAAAATAAATGAAAGTTTGATTGGAGTAGAGATTAGTCGTTCTTTCCACATGAATTCTATCTATATCATAGACTTGATCAAAGAGACTAACTAGTAGAAATTTCCTTAGCAACTCGCTATTATTGTAAATATTATATATAAAATAAATAAATAAAAGATTGATTGGAGTAGAGATTAGTTGTTTTTTCCACATGAATCCTATCTATATCATAGACTTGATCAAAGAGACTCATTAATAGAAATTTCCTTAGCAACATGCTATTATTGTAAATATTATATGTAAGAAAAAAATAAATAAAAGGTTGATTGGAGTAGAGATTAGTTGTTCTTTCCACATGAATTCTATCTATATCATAGATTTAATCAAAGAGACTGACTAGTAAAAATTTCCTTAGTAACTCGCTATTATTGTAAATATTATATATAAGAAAAAAATAAATAAAAGGTTGATTGGAGTATATATTAATCTTTATTTCCACATGAATCCTATCTATATCATAGACTTGATTAAAAAGACTGACTAGTAGGAATTTTCTTAGCAACTCGCTATTATTGTAAATATTATATATAAGAAAATAATAAATAAAAGGTTGATTGGAGTAGATATTAGTTGTTATTTCCACTTGAATCCTATTTATATCATAAATTTAATGAAAGAGATTGGCTAGCAGGAATTTTCTTAACAATTATTGTAAATATTATATCTAAGAAAAAGTTAAATAGAAGGTTGATTGGAGTAAATATTATTTATTTTTTCTATTTAAATTCTATCTATATCATAACCTTAATCAAAAAAGCTGACTCGCATAAATTTTCTTCGTAACTTGCTAAAATATATCACCTTGAGGTGTAGCTTGAACACATAATTCGGATATTTATAAAGTTAGCTAACCAGGACAGAAAGAAATCAAGAAATCGACCTTGGCAACTCTCCCCTTTGCAAATCTTCTGCTGGCTCTTTCTTGCCTTTGGACAGCTTTGCTTTTCCAGTCCTCATGATCCAAAATGGTCGACCCACAGCCACAAGGCTGATCTTAGCCAAAAGTTAAGACGAGGATGAGGATGAAGCCAGTGGTTAATTCAAGGGTTACTGTTTTATCTCCCTGTCCTTATCAGCCTCCCCCTTGCACTCATGATCTCTCACTGTGTACATGCAATAAACACCGATCGCTTCACCAAGAAAACTATTGATAAAAGAAGCTATAAAATAATGGCATCTAATAAACAAGCTCTGGTCGATTCGGCCAAATATATATCATGATTGCACAAACGACTATTTATCTCAGAAGTGTTTACGAAAATAATTAAAATAATTTATTTATTTATTTTAAATTAATATTTGTTTGGTGTTTTTATATTATTTTAATATACTGATATCAAAAATAATTTTTTTAACAAATATATATTTTTTTAATATATTTTTAAATAAAAAATAATTTCAAAATTAATTACTATCACACTTTTAAATACCCCTGAAACCAATGATCCTATAGCTGTGACAACAACTTTACTGTACAATTGGATAGAAAAGCAGTTGTCATATGTCAGCAAATTATCGTTTCATTTTTTGAGAAACTTTATAAATCCCTAAATATATACCAAAAACTTAAAAAGCTCAATGTCTCATTCACAATTCATCTACTGGTTTCATCTACACGCAAATTATTATGGATTGAAGCAATATGATAATAAAAATTATCATTACTAAAAAAATTTATTAAGCGTATAATTAAGAATAAAATTATTTTTTTATGAGATATTTTTATATTAAAAATAAAATGATCCTTTTAAATATTTTAAGCTTCAATACAAATGCTTTACCCTTTAGGGCATAAAAGTTTTTAAGCTTCGTTAATGTAAGAAGGTAGTTTTAAATGAATTGGATAAATTATTTAAGAATAAGAAGTTTTATATCAAAAAGAAGAATTTTATTCTTTTTGATTTAGAAATTTCAACCAAGCTCAGCTCAATTAGAGGTATTAAGCTTAAGTAAATCAAGAAATATGTAATTTGTTTTAAATCTTACCGGTTAAAAAATAAAACCTATGAAAAAGAAGTGGACTTTTATACATGACAAGAACGAGGAATTAAGCTCAATCTAACATTTTACTTAGTGTTTTTTTTTTAATTTTATCTTTTAATATTAGGTTGTTTAAGAATTAGGCTTTGTATTTTTTTAATTTGCTTTATGTGGAGTTATTCTAGTCTCATGAATTTATTTTTTTCTTTTAATTTTAAACTTCAATAATGGATATGTTATAAATAGAGCTTCATAATATTTTTGTTTTATTTTTCTTTTATGAAGTTATCTCAATTTTATCATCCAAGTCACAGGTTTAATAAGTTAGCTTGAATTGTTCTTTTGTGTCTGTTTTGTAATTGCTTTTGTTTTTTTATTTCATTCTTCAATATTTGGTTGCTTAGAAATTAGGCTTTATATTTTTTTTTATTTTCTTTCCATGTGATTATTCCGATCTTATAACCTGCGCTGTGAGTTTAGCAAGTTAACTTGAGTTGAATTGAATAACTATTTTTGTCTTTTTTTAATTTAATATTTTTTCAACTTCATCCTTCAGCATTTGTTTGATTGGGAATTGACTTTCATAATTTATTTTGATTTTTTTATAGAGTTATTATTGTCTCATAACCCAGGTCATAGATTTGATAGATTAACTTAGGTTAATCCAATATATTACAGTCTCAATATTTGAAAAAAATATCATCCAATGTCAATGTATCAATATTTAAAAAATATATCATTTAATATACATTATATTTTGAGTTTATGATTAAAAATGTTTTTATTAGAAAATATGTTATCAATGCTGGATACTCTTTTTTAGGTAAAAAATGGATCTAACTTGTAGCGCAACATAACCTAATAATCTAGTTGATGGATCAGTAAATTCTATACATAATCCTTTTGTTTAAGAAGTCCATCGTGAAAAAGGATCAAATATAGGGTACTAACCTAATATGCTTAGGCTTTATAGAATGTTAAGACCAGATGACATGGGTCTGGCTTATTTCCAAACCCAAAGTCCTTGGGTTTAATTACACGTTGAGTTCAAGTGTATTTCGATCTAGGAAGATGCCAAACTCCATATCCTTGGACTCAGCTACATGTTGAGTCTACATGTATATGGATCGACGAGATGTCATACCCAATACCGTTAGGCTCATTTACGTTGTACACTCAAGTGTATATAAGTCTGGAAAAATATCAGACTCAACACTCTTAGGTTTTAACAGTACATTAAACCTAAGTGCATGAGAATCTGCTAATATATCAAATCCAACATTTTTAGGATTAGATATGTATCGAGCTCAAGTGTTTGTGGGTCTAACAAGATGCTAGACCCAATACTCTTGGACTTAGATACACATTGAGCCCCAGTGCCTGTGGGTCTTGCATGATGCCAGACCCTATACCTTTGGACTCAGTTGCACGCTAAGCTTAAGTGTCTATAGGTCTGATAAGACACTAGTCCCCATATCCTTGAAATTAACTATATGCTAAGTTTGCATGCATATAGGTTTGACAAGATACTCGACCTAACATCCTTAGGTTTGGAATTAGTCTAGGTTCGAATACATCAAGAATTAAAAGTTTTTATAAGCGTCATACCAAGTCATAAGGCTATGTTATAGTCTTTAACATAAAATATTAAGAATTTAGGATAGTGAATTCTTTATACTCTTAGAAATATAAAAATCTTCTAAAAACCTGTCTTATTCCAATCATCATTAATGTTGATTAAGGGCTATTTTCACCAACATTAATGTCGCGTACATAATAATGTATAAAATATCCTATGAATCATCCGTGTTTTTATCAATATTAATGTTGTGTATGGGATGTTTCTTCCCATCTATGTTTTTAAGAGGAAATAACTATCTACCCCTTTAGCGAAATAGAAAAAAGAGTTTAAGGGGCTATAAATATCTATTGAACCATCAAGGTAAAAGGTTCATATTTTTTATATTCTTTGAAGTATTCATATTCATATTCTTAAAGCATTTATTATACATAAATGTAAACAAACACTTATGTTCTTAACTTTAAAGCTCATTTATTTATTTATTGCAATCCCTTATAAAAAAAGTCAATGACTTTATCATTAAAGGATATCTAAATTACATGAAAAGAGAATGTTTTGCTAGTGTTAGGATTTTTATCACTAAGTATCAATTATTAAACTTTGGAGGAGAAATTATAGAATTCAATATATGATCATCCTTTATCCAAACACTCAAGATTCTAATTCCCTAAGTATAATGGATTTTGGGAACATCATCACTAGTAAATACTAAAATTCATTCACAATTTGCTTCGGCAAATCCATGTGTTCTGACTCTCGAACTAATAACATTAAAGTATACTAGTGATCTAACATGTGTAACATCCCTTTTTCATAGCATTATTCTTAAATGTGTATAATGTTATGTTTAGAAAAATTAAGTCATTAGTAGTTGAATCTCATTTCTATTTTAACCTCTTAAGTCTGTTCTCAAATGTCAAAAATAAAAATAATAAAGAAATCTCAATCTATATTTTGTTTTATCTAGGAAAATCAATGAAAGAAAATCTATAGTTTAAAACTCTACATATTTTTCTTAGATTTTTAATAATTAAATAAACATTTACAAACCTTTTAAATTTTTTTTGATAAAATAATACCAGAAAATTGACAAATTACAATGAAAATGCTGATGAAAAATATTTCATTAATGATTTCTATCATAAATAGATATAGAAACTTTCCATCGATAATTGTTGATGCAAATGCATTGAAACTTTCCACCTATGAAAATTCTAATGGAAATAGAGAGAATAAGAAAATAATAAAAATTGTATCGGTAATTCTATAAAAAAATATGATATGTTAGTAATTATTGATGGAATTTTTTATAAATATTCCACTTGAAAAATTAAATGAAATAAAATCTAATAGTTCTCTCTTCCCCTCCATCACTTCTTCTTCTTCTTTATTAGAAAAAATAGCAACCTCATATCTTCTATATTCTCACAAATTCAACCACCATCCTCATAGAATTTTTATAGTAGTTTATGGAGACTATTTTACTTTTTATAGCAATGGAATCGCTACTAAGTTAAAAGCAGGTCTTGTGGTGCCAAATGAGCATGATGGCTCAAACGTGTCTTAACTTTTGATTCGACTATTAAATCAATCTCAAATGTTTATAGGAGTTTCTAGAGGATGTTTTCCTTTGTATAAGTATGGAATCGCTACTCGGTGAAGTGGAGGTTTGGTCACGCCAGACTAGAGTAATAGCTCAAAAGGGCTTTAAATTTTAATTTGATCGTTGGATCGTGCTCAAATTTGTACATTAGTTTCCGGAGGCTGTTTTCATTATGGTAGCCAATGAATCGCTACTCGGTTAAGAGCAAGTCTCGTCATGCTAGACCAGCATAACACCTCAAAAAGGCCTCATAACCCATAGATTATTGGCTTTTATCTTTTGGTTTATCTTGATGATATTCTACTTACAGGTAGCAACTCTACTATGCTTCATTGCCTAATATAGTTACCAAGTTCAAGAGTTTAAGCTTTGTGACTTATACATCGTTTATTATTTTTTAAGCATTGAGGTTCAATCCACTGTTATGAAAGGTTATGACAATACAAGTATATTCTTAACATCCTCACTCGAGCTGATATGACTTCTTGTAATTCGATTGATACTCCTATCTCTACTTCCAAAGTCACCATACTGTCAGACCCCTTGTTTTTCAATCCTATATGATTTCATCAAATTAAGGGTGCTCTTCAATATCTCACCTTTATGAGATCAGATATCTGCTTTGTTGTTAATAAAGTCTATCAGTTTATACATGCTCAAATAGATTCTCATTAAAGTGTCGTTAAACGCATTCTATGTTATCTTCGGATTACAATCACCTATGACTAAATATCATTCACAATTTCTTCTTTGCTCTACATGGCTTTACAGATACAGATTGAGTAGGTAGTATTGATGATAACAAATCTATGTGTGGTTATCTTGTCTTATTTAATCATACGCTAGTTTCATGAAAATCCAGCAAGTAACGCATAATTGCTCGCTTCTTCACCGAGTTTGAGTATAAAGCTTTAGTAGTGACATTGTTGAGATTATCTGGTTTTAGTATCTATTAAGAGATCTGCAGATTCTTTTTGCCCCTGCTCCTCCTATTTGGTGTGGTAATCTAGGCGCTACTTATTTATTTAAAAATCCTATCTTTCTTGCTTATACTAAACATGTTAAGGTTAACTATCATTTTGTACGAGATAGGGTTGTGAAGAAGGAGATTCAGATTTGTTTTATCTTCTCTCACGATCAAATTAAAGATATTTTTACTAAGCTGCTTCCTACCTATTCATTTACTACTTTTCAATTTAAGTTTTTGGTCGATTCTCCACTCTCAGCTTGAGTGAGTATATTATAAAATATACCTATATAAGAAATATTATAGGCATATTCTTGTGTTGTAATTTCCATCATTATTATTGTATATTGCCCTCATATATAAATAAAAAGTTTAGTTAACTAATAGGTTAAGCCTTTTAATTATTCTCAACTAGATCTAAGATTTTTATGTGTTTTAAGTCAAATTCTTATCATTAACAAAACTCTAATAACCTATTTGGAACCAAATCACATATTGAATTGAATTTAATTCCAAACAATATAATTTAATTCCATACGTGATTTGAATTAAAATGACAACTTATTACAATTTTCATGTTTAGAATAAAATATTAATCTATACAATTGAATTAAATTATACTGTTTGAAATACATGCGGAAATGAAGTGAATTGACTATTTTGACTATTTTTCCTTTAATTAAAAAAAACCATGTTACAAAGACTCTTATGATTATATTGCCCTTTATTCTTATATTTTTTTTTAATCTTTATTTATAAATCTATATCTTGTGTTTAGATTTATATAGTTGTTAATTAATTGACTTTTTATTATTGTTTTTCATTATGGTTTTTCTTCTTTTTAGTAAAAGTCTTGTGATTGTTTTGGGCTATATAGAAAAGATTAATGAACAATTATTAATATTTTTTAAATCTTAGATCAACTAGCCTAATAGTATGATTAAAGATTTTCAAGAGTTTTCTTCGCTATTCATATTATTAAATAGGACCCATTGTTATTTAAGAATTTATGCTTCAATATTTTTATTGGATAGTACAGTTGAGAAATTAAGACTCCTCCAAGGCTACAGTAAGTTTCACTCCTATAAATATGACGAGATAACAGTCTTCTGAGGTATCACAACATGCACTAGCATACATAATACTTAAAAATCAATGGAGTTGATTAATGAGGAAAGTGCTGGTGAGCTGCTTCGAGCTCAAACTCATGTGTGGAATCGTCTATTCAGCTTCGCAACCTCCATGACTTTGAAATGTGCCGTTCAACTAGGCATACCAGATGTGATCCAAAAACATGGCAAACTCATGACCCTCTCGGAGCTTGTTTCTGCCCTGCCCATCCACCCGTCAAAAGCTCAATATGTCCACCGCCTTATGCGTATTCTCGTGCACTCTGGTTTCTTTTCCCAGCAAAATCTTAACGACATTCACAGCCAAGAAGCCTACTCCCTTACCCAGTCCACTCGTCTCCTCCTCAAGGACAATCCCTCGAGTATGAGGACTCTTTTACTTTTGGGGCTCGACCCAGTTCTGACAAAACCGCATGATTGCTTGAGCACTTGGTTCCAAAATGATGAAGCCACCGCATTTAGTGTTGCCCATGAAAAGACATTTTGGGAGTACGCTGGCCAAGATCCCAGACTCAACAATCTCTTTAATGAAACCATGGCTAGTGAGAGCATACTGGCTAGCAAGTTGGTTGTAAGCAAATGTAAAGGCATCTTTGATGGAGTGAATTCTTTGGTGGATGTCGGGGGAGGCTCAGGAACTATGGCCAAGGGCATTGCTGAAGCATTTCCCCACATGGACTGCACTGTGTTTGATCTCCCCCATGTGGTTTCTGACTTGCAAGGCTGCAAAAATTTGAAGTATGTAGCGGGGGATATGTTTCAGGCAGTTCCTCTAGCAGAAGCAATTTTTCTCAAGGTAAATTAATGTCAACAGTATTCTTCTACCAACACTATATATAATTTGCATATATATACTTTTATTAGTTTTTGTTTGAGAGGTGCTTATATACACACGTCCATCCTTGAGCTTATATACGTATAAACTATTCCATTCCTGATCTCTGCGTACACATGCATAGGAAGATTTATATTCAAAGATGGACATCATCTCTAACCCAAAAATCTATACGACGGAGTTTTAATATACATGCATATGAAAAAAAAAATTCCCGTCTTCGTTTATTCATGCTACATATCTTATGGAAAATGACAAACAGTGGATACTGCATGACTGGAGTGATGAAGACTGCGTGAAAATACTTAAACGATGCAAACAAGCAATTACGAGCAAGGGGCTGCAGAAAGTTGGGAAGGTGATAATTATAGATATGGTGAGAGAGAATTAGAATGGAGACGAGTGGTCAATTGAAATGCAGTTGGTTCTTGATCTAGAAATGATGGTGGCTTTTAGTGGCATGGAGAGAAATGAAAAGGAGTGGGCCAAGCTTTTCTTTGATTCTGGTTTCCTCAACTATAAGATACATCCTGTGCCAGGCACAAGAGCTGTCATTGAGCTTTATCCCTGATAAGATCTTAATGTTTTGTTTTCTTTTTAGCAAACAAAAATAGCTTTTCTCTCTTATTTAAAAAATTCATTTTATTTATGAGTATTTATAGCCATCATGTCTTACCAACTACTCATGACTTGTATGGAGTATTAAAATATGTTCTTAGAAGTAAAAATTGTTGTCCAAAAATTTAGTGAGTAATAAAACCAATGAGTGTTAATTGTTAGATTAGAAGCATATACTAAGCAAAAAATTGTTCAAGAAATAACTAGAATTAATTCAAGTTTTAAACTATAAACATGCAATTTTATATACCATTGCAAACTTGCAATTAAAATTAAAAACTATCATCCATTCTAAATGTATATTCAAAGTTGCATAAAAGATAGAAATATAATTTTAACTTGTATACTAATCATATAATATATCCATGATTAAATTAAAATAAAGAAGGATACTTACTTGTAAAAACATTTTAAAACAATAAAGTTTTTTTTTATTGTTGTTGTCAATAATTAATTTTTTATCCTTAATGCTTCATTGCTCCTCGCTTGGAGCAATTAGGATGTTTGCAATATACCCTTTAAGATCTCAGTAACTCTAACAAAGCATCTAAACAAAGTTTAAGAATTAAAGTCAATAGACTTAATTATATCTTAGTAAAATTAAGTCTAAGCTTTAAATTGGGGGGAAAAAGTTTGAAAGTGTATAGAATGTGTAAAAAACTTTAAAAATTAAGGTGGTGAAGAATATATAAAATCAAGATAAACAATGAAAAAACTCTTTTTTTACCCCTTTTTTTATAATGGATTATGAAATCAAAACTAATAAAGAATTAATAATGATGATTATTGGAATTGATTTCCACCTTTACCAACTTTGATTACCTGTCATAAAACCAAAACTAAAACTAAAAGTTTTTGATGCTTTTAAGTTGAAAAAACTAATACGATTTAAAGAAACTCTTCTGGAGAAAACTTATCAGATTTATGGTTTAAATTGGACAAAATAATGGGCTAACAAAAAATAATTATTTATTAGCTAAAGAATTATTTTATAATAAACCTAAATTCATGATCAAAATATTTTATAAAAAAAAACCCAAAACCAAGACTAAAAACTTGAAACTTGGATTAAGGAGCTCGAGCCAAAACTTAGCTGATCTAATCACATATGTGTGAGTTAAACTCATAATAGTTTGTTAAGACTTATTTATGACTCCTTAACTTCCCACTATATAAACACAAACAAAAAATTATCTCTTTTCTTTTCTATATAGGATAAAGGGTTTTATAAAAACATATCAACCAATAGTTTTTTGAGATTAATTTTCATTTACCCATAATTTATTTTAATCATATTAAAATTTCATATTAATAAAGTTTTGTTGGAGAATAATTTTTAACAAAATTTTAACCTTAAAATTGAGTGGACACCACTTTAAATTTGATCTTAGAGATGCCTTTTAATCATGTTTTATTAAAACAAATTTCAACAATTCTCCATATAAATGAAAATTGTTCGGCTAGTATAAAAGACTTGAAAATTTATAGAGAGATACTAATTTAATAGATCATTACATCAAGATAGGTTTATTTATTTATACTAATTTGATAGATCACTACATCAAGATAAGTTCTCAAATAAATGATCCCATTTCAAACTTACATGGGTAATTTTTCATTAAGAGTATTCATTTATACTCTACATGGTATACCAATACATAAAAATAAATAAAATCATAACTTACCATTTTATCACACTATAGCTAGCACCTATTTCATTATAGGAATAAACAGGAAATAATAATTTTTAATACTACAAAAAATATTATATGACTTAGTTTTCTTTTTGAATATGTATTTTGAGATCTTTAATCAACTAGTTATAGTCACTATCATTATTCTCTTTTATCTTTAAAGTTTTTAAACTTTTTCCCTTCGATGAATTATACATAAGATCTATTAATAAATCTTTGGTCAATCGATTTGCAAGATTTTACTTTGGATTTTTATAATCAATGAAAATAATTTCAATTAAGAATAAGTATTTAATGATATTATATCTATGATATATATGTCTAGATTAAGCATTATATATTGCTTTCAACTTAAGACTAATTGTAGCAATGAACATAAATTATTGGCACTGATTCTGACCAACATAGAATATCCTTTAAGTAATTTCAAAGTCTCTTGACTATCATTTCATCTTTATCAAGAACAATACAATCTGATTCCATCATGTATCCTATGATACAATTTTACTTAGAGGATTTTTATGACACAATTACTCCACTATGTGTGAAGACATATCACTAATGAATTGTGAATTCTTAGTGTTAAATATCTAATATACATCACCATACCCTTCTAATACTATTGTGTAACCAGTATAATATCTTTTATAGTCCAATGTGTACCTGAAATATTTGAATACCTTTTCTATTGCTTTCAAATGATCCATAATTAGATTATTGGTAATTTTTCTTAAAAAAAGCCATCAATTGGTTGCTCGTTGTTGTGTTATACGTGCTATTGGTGAAAATATCGATAATTAAATACCAGAAAATAACCATTAACAAGTGGTGTTTAGACTAAACAGATGTTGTTACCTATTTTTAGATCCCACATGAAAAAAAGAAAAAAAAAAGAAAAATTATTAAAAGAAAACCAAAAAAATATATAGTAGTGAGAGGAAGACACAAGGGTGTCTAGAAAATAGTCAAAGATTTGTTAATGGAGTTCAAAAATATAAAGATTGAAATTTGACAATATATATTTTTATTTATGAAGGCCCTATTGAAAAATAAAATTTAATTTGAGAAAGAAAAGTCTAAAATTAGATGTTTAAAAACTCAATTGGATTTGAATGAAAGATTAATTGAGTTTATGAATGGTTTGATTGCAAGAAAAATTAATTTTTAAGTATATTTAGGCTTTAATTGGAAGAAATTAAAGTTTAGGGGTCGAATTAAAATTTTTAAGAGTTAATTTAGTCAAACTATGGATTTAATTGCATAAATATTGAAGTTTGATGGACAATTAAGGACTTGCTTGAAAAAAATGTAAAACCATGACCAAACTAGAAAAAACACATGAATATAGGGGCTGAAATTATCCAAATTAAGAGCCAACTTAAAAAAATTGAAAGTTTGTTGATCAATTGAGGGTCAAAATACATAAATTCAAAACCAATTATCAAAGTGAAAAAAAGTGGTCAACTTCAAGACTGACATTTAAATTTGACAGGGATGCATTTGAATTGATTCTTAAAATCAAAATCTCAATTGAGAGTATTGCAATGTCGTAGTCACACAAATTAATTACCTTAACTTAAATAAACAATATAGTACAGAGCAAGTAAGGGGTTGAAGGTTTAGTTCAAATTTTTATGTTAGATGATATGCAATTTAGGGGGAGTTTGGAGATTATTTAGGCTACAATAAAATAAAATATTCAAGCTAAATTAAATAAATCAGAAAACAATCAAGAAAACAAATCTTGGTTTCAAGTTAACGTCCACCTATGAAAATCAAACCAATCATTGAAACGATATATCCTTTTATATTCTGAATATTTATCTTTTTTTTTAATGTTAGTTATTTAACTGATCCATAGTGTAATTAACCCTAATCATCAAATAACCATAGTGTCCGCACTAATAATTTAATTGAATGGCAGCTTTAAGAACTAGATAAGTCAATTAATCTAGGCATATAACTATCTGCAATACTTGTTTGATTTGATGGAATGTTTTCTATAAGATTAATAACATATATCCACTATGATTATTAAACTTAGTTGTTTCACAAGTTTATATACCATAACTATGATTTTAATAGCAAACTTAACAATACATTATTTACAATAATAACTTAGAGTCCGCTCTAGCAATTAAAATAAACAATCACAGGAAATTAGCATAGAAAAAAAAATATATTCATCATATAAACTAAAAAAAAAAGATAAAATAAATCTCACAGTTCTTGAAATTCAAAGGTTTTTGTGTCATTGTAACTAAGAAAAAGTATTTAACCTTATATCTCTATTGAACAACTAATCAAAAGGAAAGAAGAATGCATGATTTCAGGTTTTTTAAGTAAAGGATGCGTTTTCTCTTCTCTTTCTAGCCAGCCCTCTCTTTCCTTTCTCTCTTTCTTTTTATTTGATAGGAAGCCCTAATTTTTCTTTTCTACAAAATAGTCTCTTCTTAAGTAGATAATTTACATTTAAGTAGTGCAATAACTATTTTTCTAAAAAAAAAGAAATAACATTACATAAAATCTCCAAGCTTTGACTTTGGACTTAGAGAAGCTAAATTGCTGAAATAAAGACTTGGATGTGTCGCTTTAAATGCTTTGGGATGTATTTTAGAGTTGTTTCTTCACAAAACTTGTGTACTTGTAAAATTAATATGTCATCTTAGAAAACTCATATTTCTCTCATATGAGATCTTTTTCTAGTGAAATTTAGTAGGTGAATAGTTCTTCAACTCAAGAATCCAACAAAATTGAGTTTGTATCAAATGAACTTCTCTAACTCAAGATATTTAAGTTGGAATGACCAAAAGTCAACATTGAAAAAATACAAGATTTGTTTTTGAAGTCCACGATTTCCATTCTCTTTCTCTTTTTTTTTTCCATATATGTATAGAAAGGTATGGATGTTATCTTTCTAATGCCACTAAAATTACTTCATTTCAACCACTAGAGCTCAAGTTCTTAATATAATATCAATTGAAGGTCAAATCTATCAGTTATCTATAATTTACTTTTTTTTAGTCTTACATCCAAATATACATTCAAAACATAAAACAAAAAATATCAAGGCATTTTATATATAAAATATAGAAAAAAATAATAGGTAAATATGGATAGAACTATTAAACAATATAATTGTATTAGAAGACTTGATTGAACAAATTAAAAATTAAAAATTGATTTGAAAACAAAAACTTTTTGGCATTATATTTCGTTGTAAAGTTATAGGAGGTTTTGGAATTTTTAATGGAAACACAAGCGAAATAGATGAATAAATATATATTTTCAATGAAATATACAATGAAACATTTCAATAATTAAGGTGAATTTCCAACAAATTATGTAACAAAATATTCTATCAGTAATTAATGTTGGTGAGGGAGCTCTGAACAAAAAAAATATTGTAAAATCTAATTTTTTGGTGTGAATATTCCACCAGCAATCCTGTAAATTTTTTTTATATAAATAGTATATTATTGATGATATTTTTCAGCCAGCTATTCCATTGGAATAAGTTTTTTTTAATGCCCAATAAATATTCTTTTGATTTTTTTTAATTTTCTAGTGGTGAGAGTAAGCTACCAACTAATGCTCAATTGAATGATTCTATATCATGAATCAATATTTTTCTAGTTATATGAAAATATATATCAAGAAAGAAAGGAGAAAGATGAAAATGCGGCACAATTTACATATTTATACACCTTCGAAACTAATATTGACAAGAGCAAATATCAAGATAAATAGTAATTTTGGTGTTTTTTTTTATCATACAAGTTTGGTTTGTTTATTTTAAAGATATATCTCTTACATTAATTTAGTATATTTAGAAAAATTTAATAAAATCTTCTAAGTATTGCCTTGAACAACCAAATCTGCTTAACCATCTGATCAACTTTATATAATTATAAATTTAATATCCTTAGATTAGCTTTCACGTAAGAAAACTTAGCCATTTTGTGTTTGGATTTCAAAAATGAACGCATCTAAATTCTAGATAAATCTATCAAGTATATAATTTAAGATTATAACAAAGAGAGAATGTAAGTGGATTCATAAAAAGAATAGCTCCTCCATGTAAATGGATTCATAAAAAGGATAACTAAAACCTCTCGAGTAAATATAGTAGTTCCAAATCTATAGTTCTTGTTCACTTAAATAATATAATAATGTTTTTGTCTCACCATCCAAAAACTCAAAATTAACTCTAAAGGACATTGAAGTTTTTTTATATAATTTATTTGTCATTATCAAATAAAATAGGAATAAATAAATATTTTTTATTTTAATTGTATAGTAAAACAATCTACATATCATTGGAAGCAAAAACATCAAACCTAGTGTCATGGGTATTTTTATATTTTTATAATGGTTTTTTAGCTATTATCATTTAAGCTGAGGGATAACTTTGGTTTTTGTATAAATATAAAAATAATAAAAAATTAAAAAGAAAAGTAAAATTACAAAAATACTTTTAAAATAAAAAATAAAACTTGAGATCAAATGGTGTTTTTAGTTTTTTATGATGGTTATTTTTGTAATTACAAAGTTGGTCTAGAGTAGTTCTATATTTGGCAAAATAAAAAAAGATGGACGTGTGGAAGGCAACATGCCCTTTAAGCTGCATGTGGGATGTCTTTCAACATCCAAAAGGCTCTTGCACTATGTTGTTAGAAGTGCTACTAAGTTCTGTTTTTATTAGGGCGACACATGTTTCTAGCAGTGGTTTAACTTGACATTGATTGATTTTTTTTATTATCTTTTTTTTTTAAAAAAAATCATAACTTAGCTCTTATGGGTTTCTAATTTTGATTTTTAGNGACATTGATTGATTTTTTTTTATTATCTTTTTTTTAAAAAAAAAATCATAACTTAGCTCTTATGGGTTTCTAATTTTGATTTTTAGTTTTTCTGTAAAAAATTTAGTGGTTTTTAATTTTATTATTTATTTTAAAATGATAGAATTATGTTTTCCAATTTGATTTTGATTGTTTTGATTTTTTTATTTTTTATAAAAGTTATTATTTTTTTAATTTTATCCTTTAATTATAATATTGTTTTTATTTTTTATGTATTAATTTTTTTTATTAATTTTACTCTTCAATTAAATATAATCTCAACTTTATTATTAAAATTACAAAGTTTATTATGACTTTGGCTGAACATTTTTTTTTATATATAAAATAAATAATTTAGCCGACCAAGCGCAGTGGTGACTAGTTTGCCTTTATTAGTGTCACCCTTTCCATATCCATGTCAATGTCAAACGCTGGGACTGACGCGGTTTTATTAATATTGACTCGAGAGTAGTGGATTGATCGCAGGTGCAGAGTATATTTATTATTGTGATAGTTATTCTTTAAAAATAAATTAAAATTATATATATTTTTTATTTTTTAAAATTTATTTTTTATATCAATATATAAAAAGAACGTAAAATTATTTTAAAAAATTAACTTAAAAATAATTTCAATATTTTTTAAAATTGTTTTTAAACAAAATATAGGATAAGGTCGTTGAATTTTCCAAGCAATGAACAGGCATTTTACACTCGGGCCTGTCATTTCGCTGTCGTATCTTATGGGTGGTGTGTCCAGCACTAGCTGTCGTGGAGTTGGTGGCATTCATGTCTTAGCCATATTAATAGATACGTGTCCGGTGCTGTAATATATNTACAATAAAATCTTCTCATGAAATCATAATAATCTACTGAACGGTAAATAAAATAAATCATAAAGTTTAATTATTTATCAAATTGATATCAAAAGATGAAATTGAAAGAAAAAAACTATTCAAGAAAAAAAAATCTGAATTAACTGGTTTAACAAGTCAAATTTGGTTAACTTGTCAAACCTGAAATTCATATCATAGGAGTGTGATAATTTAATATTAATAAACTAATTTAAATTAAAAAATTAATTAAAAAGAAGAAAGCAAAAAAAAACCTATAACTAATAATATTTTTTTCAAATTCATTAATTATTATGTTAGCATTATTCATTATAATATTAATAATAATATTTCTAATATTAATAATAATATCAAACTTACATTACCGCAAGTTTAAATAGATCTAACTGCAACAGTAAGTCCAAGAACCTTGGGTTTGACTGCAATACCAGACCTAATAGCTTTAAATATGAGTTTGGCTGTAAGATCGTGTCATTAAAATATAATAACTAAATATAAAAAAATTACTACTAAAGAATAAAACTAAATAAAAAAAATTAATTAGAAAGAAAAAAAGAAGAAGCAAAGCACTATTCCATTGAATAGTGCTTTGTCAAAAGGGGTACAATAAAATTCTCTTGTAATATTATAATAATCTAATAAAAAGTAAACAAAACAAGCCATCAAGTTTAATTTCCAATCAAATTGATATTAGAAGAAGAAAACTAATTAAGAAAAAAAATATGAATCAACTGTCTTTCAATATAGAGTGTGAGAGTGTGATAACTAAATAGAAAAAAATTAATATTAACAAACTAAATAAAAAACAATAAAAAACCTATAAATAAAAGGCATCTATCTTTCACTATAGATTTGCATAGTACAATCCGTGGTAAAAAATTGATATATTTTAGTTATCGTTACAATATCAAAAGAAGAAATGAGAAAGAAAAAACTAACGAAAAAAATCTAAATTAATTGGGTTAACTCGTTAAATCAGATTACCTGTTAAATCTGAGATTTGTGTCATAAAAATATGATAACTAAATAGAAAAAAATTAATATTAATGAACTAAATTAAACAAAAAGAAAGATTAATTAAAAAAACAGAGAAAAAAACCTATTGGTAGAAAACAAATCATTACAAAAAAGAAAAAAATGAATTAACTGGGTTAACTCATCAAATTTGGAATCTGTGTTATGAAAATTTAATAACTAAATAGAAAAAACTTAATATTAACAAATTAAATTAAAAAAAAAGTAAAAAAAAAACTAAATACATCAGCCTTTTCATTATGAATTGCACCATGCAGTCCATGCTAAAAGGTTGATGTCTTTTAGTTATAGTTAATTACAATATTAAACAATGAAATTACAAAAAAAACTAATAAAGAAAAAGAAAAAAAATCTAAATTAATTGGGTTACCTACCAAATCAGGTTAACCCGTCAAATTTTAGATTCATGTTATAAGAGTATGTTAACAAAAAAAATTAATATTAATAAACTAAATTAAACCAAAAAAGAATTAATTTAAAAGGAAAAAAAACCTAGTGAAAAGACTAATAAAAAAAAGAAAATCTTAATTAATTGAGTTAACCCGTTAAACCTAAGATCCATGTTATGAAAGTTTGATAACTAAATAGAAAAAAAAATTAATATTAACAAACTGAATTCTAAAAAAATTAATTAAAAAAAAAGGAAAAAAAGCCTATATGAAGAAAAAAACAAATGAAGAAAAAAAATCTAAATTAACTAAGTTAACACGTCAAATCTGGGATTTGTGTCTTGAAAATTTGATAATTCAATAGAAAAAAAATATTTTATGGGTTAACTCAGAATTAGCTGGGTTAACCTATTAAATATAGAATCTATATCATGAAAATTTGATAATTAAATAGAAAAAAATTTAACAATATCAAACTAAATTAAACAAAAAAATTAACTAAAAAGAACAAAAAACAAAGAAAAAAACCTATAAGAAGAAAAAAATAACAAAGAAAAAGAAAAAACATCTAAATTAACTAAGTTAACCTAATCAAATCATATTAATCTGTCAAACTTGAAGTCCGTATCTTAAAAGTTTAATAACTCAATAGGAAAAAAATATTTTACAAGTTAACTCAAAATTAGCTTGGTTAACCTGTATAACTGAGATCCTTGTCATGAAAATTTGATAACTAAATAAAAAAAATTTAACATTAACAAACTAAATTAAACTTAAAAATTAATTAAAAATAAAAACTAGAAAAAAATTCAGGTTAACCTGTCAAATTCAGAATCTGTGTCATGAAAATTTAATAACTAAATAGAAAAAAATTTAACATTAACAAACTAAATTAAACAAAAAAATATTCATTAAAAAATTTAAATATATTTATATTTTTACTATAGATTGTACCGTACAATTCACAATACAAAATATAAAAAAGAAAAAAAGAAAAAAAACTCAATAAATTGCATTATATAAGTATTATTGAAGTAAAACACTACACCGTTTTAATTATAATTAATATTGTTATTATATTCCATGTATTTTGGCCTTACTTTATAATGTTTGTTTTGTTGATTATCTGCTACTGCTCGTTTCATGCGGTATATGACTTTAGAATGCTCTTTTCATATTTTTTTACAAGTAAAATAATTAATTAATTTACTATTAAAAGAAAAAAATTAAATTAACAAGTAAAATAAAATAGCTCAATTATCATTAAATTACAAAAAATCTTTAATTGACTTGTAGGATTGTTTTTATTATCATCTTTTATATATATCTATATCTATATATATATATATATATATATATAGTAAGTGGACAGAAAGACAAGTTAGTATTTCAATAATGAAGTGATGTTCACTGCAAAAAGATGATAAGCCTTCAATAGACTTTTCTACCTATTTCCATGAACAAAACGGACACCAATGGAGCACTATACTAAAGGTTAAAGTTATCTTCTTTTGAACACATTTTCAAAATAAAAACAATAATCTCAGTCCAAGATACACAAGCATTTTCAAAATGGAATCCCTATTAAATTCTTATTGTACGAAGTTGAGAATTTAAGCCATTTCAGCTATATATACATGGAGAGGTAAGTAATTGTCCTTTTGAGGTATCGCAACAGTAGCATACTAAAAATCAATGGAGTTGATTAATGATGGAAGTGCTGGTGAGCTGCTTCAAGCTCAAACTCATGTGTGGAATCATATATTCAACTTCATAAACTCCATGACTCTGAAATGTGCCGTTCAACTAGGCATACCAGATGTGATCCAAAAACATGGCAAACCCATGACCCTCTCGGAGCTTGTTTCTGCCCTGCCGATCCACCCATCAAAAGCTCAATATGTCTGCCGCCTTATGCGTATTCTCGTGCACGCCGGTTTCTTTTCCCAGCAAAATCTTAACCAAGAAGCCTATTCCCTAACCCAATCCACTCGTCTCCTGCTCAAGGATAACCCCCTGAGTATGAGACCTCTTTTACTTATGTTGCTCGATCCAGTTCTGACAAAACCCCATGATTGCTTGAGCACTTGGTTCCAAAATGATGAAGCCACCGCATTTAGTGTTGCCCATGAAAGGACACTTTGGGAGTACGCTGGCCAAGATCCCAGGCTCAGCAATCTCTTTAATGAAGCCATGGCTAGTGATAGCATACTGGCTAGTAAGTTGGTTGTAAGCAAATGTAAAGGCATCTTTGAGGGGGTGAATTCTTTGGTGGATGTCGGGGGAGGCTCAGGAACCATGGCCAAGGGCATCGCAGAAGCATTTCCGCACATGGACTGCACTGTGTTTGATCTCCCGCGTGTGGTTTCTGACTTGCAAGCCGGCAGCAAAAACTTGAAGTATGTTGGAGGGGATATGTTTGAGGCAGTTCCTCCTGCAGATGTAATTTTTCTCAAGGTAAATTTTTGCTGTTTCCATGCAATAATTAGCTGTATAGTAAGTTTGCATATATGCTTATCTTTCATTAACAGAAACGAATTAACGCAGCAGATAACAAATTACAAAAGAAAACACAAAAAACTATTAAAAAAAAAACTTGCAAATTTGAATATACGCCTAACATGACAAATTAACCAAATACAGCTTTTAAATGATAGAGTTGAAATGGTATAATTTCGTCTTATTAGCAACCATAATTTAAAAAGATTATTAATATAAATAAAATATTGGTTAGGTTGGCATAGTCTATTGCACTGCACTGGTCAGACCAAAGACAAGAAATTAAGAAGCTACCATAATTTAAAAAGAATATTAATACAAAGAAATATTGGTTAGGGTGGCTTGGTCTCTTGCACTGAGCTGGTCAGACCAAAGACAAGAAATTAAGAAGCTACCATAATTTCCACCCACACACCCACACCCACCCACACACACACACACACACAAATCGTTGGTCCTTCAAACCCAAATTATTATTATTATTATTATTAACAAATGACTAAAAGGACTCGGTGATTCACGGAGGCATACGAGGAGAAATACAGTTTATTCTAACCATGTTTTTTTTTTCCTATATTTTTTTACACTTTAGCCCTTAATTTTCTTTTTTGATCCTTTAAAATTATTTTGATTTGCAATTGGTTTTGATGATTTAAATTTCATGCTTGTGTGGATGAAACATTGTTCATTTGATAAATTATTGTATTTTTTTGTTTTAAAAGAGCAATGTTATTCACTCATTGTTCGTTGAAAAATGTCTCTCCTTTGTGACTCCTGTGATTTTTTACACTTTAGTACCTTAATTTATTATTTTTCTTATTTGATCCTTTAACATTTCTTTACCCTGGTGATTTATTTTTCATACTTGCCTATGATAATCTTGAGTGTCGGAGTAATGTTATGTCACTCATTGATACTCAATTTTACAAAATGAAAATAATTTTTTATTTAAAAGAATTAGATTTTAAGGGCTGAATTTAAGGTCAGACAATTCAATCCTTTTTTCTTTGTTAATGTCAGGGAGTCATTTGTTTGGTTAAGGGATGAATTTATTTTATTTTTTGGGTTTTTTTTTTATTCAATCCATTCGCATTGATTTTATTTAAGACTTGAATTTGTGGTTTGTTTTCGCCCCTTAGATATAGGGTTCTTGCAATGTATTGAGAATCCCGACCCTTGATTTATGATCGGTTAGGAAATATTAAATGAAATTACATTGATGTAAAATAATTAGATTTTAACAAATAAAAATTAAAACTAAAATAAAATATAATAAATTAAAATAAATAAATAGACCAACTAGGTTGGTGTGTGTACCATACACACCATCACCATCATTTGAAGGAGGCCCCTTGCATTCAAGTGGCGCATACAAGCTCTTTTATTGGCCAAAAATAACCTTTCATCTTGTCTTCTAAAGCGTCGTGCCATAGGCTTTTCATTGGGGTAATGCATGTTGTATCTAGTTAGCTGATATATGTTGACATTATTGTTTCCTTGTCCCCTCTGTTCTCTCTCTTCTTTTTTAAATTCAGGTTAGTCAAATCAAAAATTGAAGGTGGGTTAATTTTAATTTTTATTATTATATTTTTCTTTAAATTTTATTTTTAAATTTATTTATTTAAATTTTATTTTTTAATATATAATAGATTCAAAATTAAATTTTATAATTTTTTATTAGATTTATACTAATCTATATCAATTTTTTATATTTTATTTTTTTATAATTTTCTTGATTTTTTAACTGTTATTATATTATTTATTTAAAAAATTATTTTATTTTAAGTATAAATAAAAAAATAAATAGAAAAAAAAACAAAAAGTTAATGGGCCACGAAAATGAAGCCTTGGTGTGACTAGGCTTTGAAGGACAAACCATGCATGCTAGTGTTCGGCCTTTCAAAATATAGGCTGACACTCTTAGGCTTGGAAGGCTAGCCCTGTATGCCTATCTAGAAAAATGACCCATAGGTTAGTGTAACACTTTCCAGCTACATGTAATAATAAAAAAATCAGGTTCAGCTTTTTGGATCCCTGAAATCTAAATTTAACACATTTTTACTAAAAAAAATCTTAAAAACCTCTATAACTCTATATCCAACACGCACACTTTAATTAAACTAAGAATACAACAAGATTAAACAAACTTTTTGAATTTTAAACTATTTTTTCTAGCATTATTAAAGGGTCAAATCATTTTTAATGAACTCCTTTCTTCGAAATAAACTCATTATACTATGATAAATATTTTTTTTTAGCCAAAACAGGGTTGAGCAAAAACTCACTCTCCTCTCCTTCTTGACGTCTCCCTATCTCATCCCTCAATTGTTAGCTAGGGACTGAAATATAATATAAATAAAGTTTTATGATTGAAATGTATATTTTGAAAGCAAAAGGGATCAAAATGAACAATGTAAATGAAAAGACAACTCTTTTTTTTGTCTTTATTCTTTTTTTTTAAAAAAAGTAACTTATAATTCTATTTTGTAATAGCGGTTTGTAATGCAATGCAAGAATAATCTCTGATAGTGTATATGTGAGAGCATGCATAAAGAAACACATTTCAACTTATAAAGCCATGATAATATGATCTTTACGGATGAAAAAACAAAAGAAATTAATAAAGTGCAATGACCGAAGCACAAAGCACAAAGCACAAAAACTACATTGACCTAAAAAAGTAAAAAAGTTGTGAACAGTGACGTGAGCAGTTTAATGAGCCTTGATGAACGATGCATGTTTTGTCAAACGTCCTGAATAATTTTGTAGTTTATTTTGTAACTGTAATATGTCTTAATCATGGAAATGATGAACAGTGGACACTGCATGACTGGAATGACGAAGACTGCGTGAAAATACTAAAGCAATGCAAACATGCAATTATGAGTAAGGGCCAGCAGAAAGCTGGGAAGGTGATAATCATAGACATAGTGAGAGGGAGCCAAAACGGCGACGAGTCAAATGAGACGCAGCTGCTTTGGGATCTAGAAATGATGGTGACTGTTACTGGCCTAGAAAGAAATGAAATGGAGTGGGCTAAGCTCTTCTTTGATGCAGGTTTCGTCAGCTATAAGATACATAACGTGCTTGGCACAAGAGCTCTCATTGAGCTTCATCCTTGATAATTAAGCTCTTATTTCCTCGTCTTCTCCTTCTGCTTTTTTTCGTAAAATGATTATTTTGATCATTCATGATATTAGGTATGGATTTTATACCTTGTTTACTAAAGTTTAGCCATATATGAATTCCACGGGGTTTCACATGAAAAAAATTTGTATGTAGTTCTATCTGGTGCAAATAAATATGTTTTTATTAATTTACTAGGATTTATAGCAACACTTTGTCTTGCCAACTGCTCGTGATTTAATCCCTAAAGGTTGTTCTAGTGGAGAGACATTAGAGGTTGAAGGAGTTTCAATGGCAACAAATTCAACACAAGATGATAGTTCAACAAGATTAGGAAACTCCAACAAAAATGGTGGATATGCGTACATCTTGGTTTCAAATCAAATCAGATAGATTTCATGCAATCTGTTACTATCTTTTTATGTTTAAATAGAAGTCGTCTAGTTTAATATTACTGCCAAATGTTCACATTTTTGTGAATAATATGTGGGTGAGCTAAATTAACTAAAAGAATTTACAACTTGATACTTAAGATATGAGATAATGATACTTTAATATGGAATAAATCAAGTAAATTATAAAATTTAATTTCTAATTAATATAATATAGATAAAATTAAAAAAAATATTTTAACAAGAGATAAAAAATTACCCGAGTTAACTTGTCAAATTTATGACCTGAGTCATGAAATTAAAATAATCTCATACAAAGTAAATCTGATAAATTATAAAATTTAATTTTTAATCAACTTAATGTTGCAAAATATAATTGGAAAAAATTCAATTTAAAAAAGAACACAAACAAAACAATTCAAATTAAATCGGGTTAATTCACCAAACTTATGATCTTGGTTCATGAAACTAAAATAATCTTATAGAAAATAAACTATGAAAATAACTCGATTCAATTTAGGTTAATCTTATATACTTGTGACCTTGGTCTATGAGACTAAGATAATCTTATAGAAAATAAATTATGAAATTTAATTCTCAATAAACCTATTGATGAAGGATGAAATTGAAAAAAAAAATCAATATTAAAAAGGATACAATAAAACAAACCAAGTTTACCCGGGTTAACTTACAAAACCCATGTTATGGGATTAAGATAACCTGATAGAAAGCAAGTTGAAATAAATCGTAAAGTCCAATTCATAAGCAACCAAATTTTAAATGATTAAATAAAAAATATCAATTAAAAAAAATACTTAAATCAACTGGGTTAATTTATCAAATTAGTGATATAGATCATGAGATTGGAATGACTTCATAAAACGTTAATCATAACATATTAAAAAACTCAATTTCTAATAATTTAAATATTTAATGATGTAATTAGAAAATATTTAAATAAAAAATAAAAAACTTATTATATTAAATAATGTTTTATTTCATTATTCACATAAAAAAACACAATTTCTTTTTGTTTTTAGTTAATAAATATACTCTCTCTAGTCTCTTGCATTAAAATTCTACATCTACAATTCCTTATATCTAAAAAGAAAATTAATGAAAAGAATGAGGTATCGTGGAAAATCACACAATTCATTCCTTTTTGTGTTTATTTGTCAAGCTATGGTTGAAAATACCATTTTAGTATAAAACTAATTGTATGACCTATGCAATGCTGCAGGTCAATCTTTTTTTGCATAAAAAATATTAAAATTTAAAAGTGTTAGGTCTTTCTGCAAAGTTGTACCTAAAAGTCTTGGGTTTGGCTGCAGCGGCTGATCCAAGAGTAATATTTATAATATTAATAATAATATTAAACTTGTATGATCCAAGTTTAAGTGGGTTTGGTTAACACTATCAAACCCAATAACATTGGATGTGGATCTGGCTATAACGTCGTATCATAAAAGTGTGATAATTAAATAGATTAAGTAAAAAAAAGAAACATAGAAAGAAAACCAATATCAAGAAAATAACTAATGAAGAAAAAGAAAAAATCTAAATTAATTGGGTTAATCCTTTAAATCAAGTTAACCCGTCAAACATTAGATTCGTGTAGTGAAAGTTTGACAATTAAATAGAAAAAAAAGATTGGTTACCCCAAAATTAATTAGGCTAACCCGTCAAACTCGGATCCGTGTAATAGAAAAAAAATTAACATTACCAAACTAAAATAAACAAAAGAAATTAAACAGGAAAAAAAACCAAAAACAAACAAACTGCATCAGCCTTTTTACTATGAACAGCACTATGAAGTCCATAATCAAAGGTATAAAAAAGATGAAAAAGTAAAAAGAAAAAAACTAATTGGGTTAAAAGAAAAAAACCTATAGGAAGAAAAAAAATTAATGAAGAAAAAGAAAAAAAATCTAAATTAATTAGGTAACTCATCAAACCTGAGATCGTGTTATGAAAGTTTGATAATTAAATAGAAATAATTTAATATCAATAAACTAAATTATAAAAAAATTAATTAAAAAGGGAAAAACAAAGAAGAAAAGACCTATACGGAGAAAAAAACTAATAAAAAAGAAAAAAAATCTAAATTAACTAGGCTAACCCGTCAAATATGAGATCCATGTCATGAAAGTCATATAACTAAATAGTAAAAAATTTAACATAAACAAACCAAATTAAAAGAAAAAAATAAATTCAAAAGGAAAAAACTAAAAAAAAAAGCATTAGCCTTTTCACTGTGAACTGCACTATGTAGTCCAGAGTTAAAAACATAAAAATATAAAAACATAAAAAGAAAAAAAATTAAAGGCATCAGTTGATAACTAACTAGAAAGAAATTTAATACTAATAAACTAAATTAAATAAAAAATTTTAATTAAAAAGAAAAAGAAAAGGAAAAAAAACCTATAAAAGAAAAAACTAATGAAGAAAAAAAAATATAAATTAACTAGTTTAACCTAAAAATTTTGAGATTCGTGTCTTGAAATTATGAAAACTAAATATGAAAAAATTTAATAATAATAAAATAAATAAAAAAATTAATTGAAAAGAATAAAAAGGCATCAAGCCTTTTCACTGTGCAGTTCACAATAAAAGATATAAAAAGAAAAAGAAAAAAGAAAAAAACTAAAGGCATCAACATTTTCATTGTGGACTGCATATAATACTAAAAGATGAAAATGAAAGAAAAAAACTAATCAAATAAATAATTTGAATCAACTGGGTTAACACCTGCCAAATCAGGTTAACTCATTAAACCTGTGATCCGTGTTATGAAAGTGTGATAACGAAATAGAAAAAAAAATTTAATATTAAAAACTAAATTAAAAAAAAGATTAATTAAAAAGGAAAAAGGAAAGAGATAAAAACGCATAGGAAGAAAAAAACTATTGAAGAAAAAAAATTTAAATCAATTAGGTTAACCTGTCAAATATGAGATCCATGTAATAAAAGTCTAGTAATTAAATAAATAATTTAATATTAAGAAAGTAAATTAAAAGAATAATTAAAAAACAAAAAAACCAATGGCATATCCACTGGTTAATTTTTTTTCTTGCATAAAAAATATAAAAAAGGCTAAGATCTACGTATGTTAGGTCTTTCTGCAAAGATATACTCAAAAACCTTAGGTGTAACTATAACGCTTGATCTAAGAGTAATATTTATAATATTAATAATAATATTAAACTTATATAACTCAAGTTTAAGTGAGTTTGACTACAACACCAGATCTAAGAGTCTTGGATGTGAGTTTGGCTATAAGATCGTGTCATTAAATTGTGATGAATAAATGTATTAATTAAATAAAAAGAAAACAAAGAAAAAAACCAACATGAAGAAAAAAACAATGAAAAAAAAGAAAAACAATCTGAATTAACTAGGTTAACTCTTCAAATTAAGTTAACTCATCAAACTTATAATTCATGTCATGAAAGTTTGAGAACTAAATAGAAAAAAATAGTTGACGGGTTAAGCAAGAATTAACTTAATTAACCTATGAAATTAGGTTAACCAATTAAACTCGCGATACGTGCCATGAAAGTAGAAATAAATTTAATATTAACAAATTAAACTAAATAAAAAAAATTAATTAAAAATTATTTTTTGGGTGACCTTGTCAAACCAGGTTAACTCATTAAACCTAAGGTGAGTGTCATAAAAATCTGATAACTAAATAAAAAAATTTAACATTAACAAAAAAAATAAAATAAAAATAGATGGGTTAACTCTTCAAACTAAGTTAACTCATCAAACTTGTAATTCATGTTATGAAAGTTTGATAACTAAATAGAAAAAAATAGTTGACGGGTTAACCAAGAATTAACTTAATTAACCCGTGAAATCAGGTTAACCAGTTAAACTCACGATATGTGCCATGAAAGTAGAAATAAATTTAATATTAACAAACTAAACTAAATAAAAAAAATTAATTAAAAATTTTTTTTGGGTGACCTTGTCAAACCAGGTTAACTCATTAAACCTAAGGTGAGTGTCATAAAAATCTGATAACTAAATAAAAAAATTTAACATTAACAAAAAAAATAAAATAAAAATAGATGGGTTAACTCTTCAAATTAAGTTAACTCATCAAACTTGTAATTCATGTCATGAAAGTTTGATAACTAAATAGAAAAAAATAGTTGACGGGTTAACCAAGAATTAACTTAATTAACCCGTGAAATCAGGTTAACCAGTTAAACTCGCGATACGTGCCATGAAAGTAGAAATAAATTTAATATTAACAAACTAAACTAAATGAAAAAAATTAATTAAAATTTGTTTTTGGGTGACCTTGTCAAACCAGGTTAACTCATTAAACCTAAGGTGAGTTTCATAAAAATCTGATAACTAAATAAAAAAATTTAACATTAACAAAAAAAATAAAATAAAAATAGATGGGGTTATAATTGGGTTAACCCTTAAAACCAAGTTAACCCATCATATCTGAGATATGTGTCATGAAAGTCTGATAACTAAATATAAAGAACTTTAATATTAACAAACTAAAATAAATAAAAAAAGTTAATTAAAAATAAAATAAAAAAACTCTGGGTTACCTCATCAGACTAGATTAACCCATTAAACTTGAGATTCTTATCATGAAAGTTTGATAACCAAATAAAAAAATAGACGGGTTAATACATTATTAACTGGATTAATTCGTGAAACCTGAGATATATGTCATGAAAGTTCGATAACTAAATAGAAAGAAATTTAATATTAACAAACTAAAGTAAATAAAAAAAATTAATTAAAAAAAAAATCCGAGTTAACTCATGAAACCAAGTTAACTTGTTAAACTCGGAATTGATGTCATAAAAGCCTGATAACTAAATTAAAAAAAATATTAACATTAACAAATTAAATTAAACAAAATAAAATTTATTAAAAAACAAAGAAAGAAAAAAAAAGTGTGCTAATGATTGTGGTTCAAAGTGCTTTTTACTAAAAAAATATATTAAAATAATATTTTTTAAAATTATTTTTGATATTAACATATTAAGATAATCAAAAAAATAAGAAAAAATTAATTTTTTTAAAAAAAATTCTAGATTTTTAGAAAAGATGATTTCAACAACATTCTCAAGCACTGTCCAAAAAAAACATAATGCTTTCACAACAAGGAAAGAAGTGTCCGGAAAATATTAAAAAAAAAAACTAAAACCTCTTGAGAAATAACAGTAGTTCCATATCTATTGTTTTTGTTCACTTAAACTGAAAAAAATCTAAAGTCAATGATTCTTTCTTGAACAATGCCGCGCGGGACGTCCTCGAATATTGTTGTCATATGAATTTTAGTGGGTAACCTTTGGAACTTGTAAGAAGTCGTTGCTTTTACACGAATAAAGGATACTCGTTATGACAACAATATTCGTTATGCTGCTTGTTAAGTTAATATAATTTGACTTCTCTCATAATGTTGTCCATGAATTATCTGATTGAATATAGCAACTTGATCCTCTTTTTTTTTCCCTGGGTGTCTAGCTTTCAGAGGGCGGCAACGTTCAAGAAAGAATCATTGACTTTTCTCTTCCTAAACTGATTCAGAAGGCTCTCAATGATTCTTTCACTTGGCCTGATGTTGGCGGGGCAACGTTTGCTGAGCCCCCATACTCGCCAGCAGGACGAGCTACCTGTGCGCCGAGGCTCGTGGTGGCGGGTTCGGGTTCTTGAGCTGGAACGGGTGGTCCATGGTTTGGTGGTTAGAGGGTTTGTCGTCTTTATTCGGGAATAACATGAGCAAATATTCTCAGAACCGAACTAAAATTACATATTTGAATTCATATGATCTTCTTGGAGCTTAAAAAAGAGAGATAATTTCAGCTTATCTTTATATAGATAATTTATTAAATTTGTATTCTTAAAAAAAAAACCACATTTTTACTTCTATAATGATTTTTTATATGCAAAAAGTTATGTTTTTTCATATCAAATAATTTTTTTTTAAAATTTAAATGCTTAAATTTAAAATAATAATATATATAAACAGCTGTAATTGTCTTAATTTTGTAAAATATTGTTTAGTAAGTAAATGTGCTTTCGAACGGGCACTTTATCTATAACAATCTATAAAATAGAAGATGTGAATGCGAGAGCCACATATCATTTTTTTTATTGGATACAGTTGAGAAATTAAGCGTTGTCCGAGGTTACAGTAAGTTTCACTCCTATAAATATACATGACGAGAAAATAGTATTTTGAGGTATCACAACAATATTCACTAGCATATTTACTAGCTACTTGAAATCAATGGAGTTGATTAACGAGGAAAGTGCTGGTGAGCTGCTTCAAGCTCAAACTCATGTGTGGAATCATTTATTCAGCTTCATAAACTCCATGACTCTGAAATGTGCCGTTCAACTAGGCATACCAGATGTGTTCCAAAAACATGGCAAACCCATGACCCTCTCGGAGCTTGTTACTGCCCTACCGATCCACCCTTCAAAAGCTCAATATGTCCACCGCCTTATGCGTATTCTCGTGCACTCCGGTTTCTTTTCCCAACAAAATCTCAACCAAGAAGCCTATTCCCTTACCCAATCCACTCGTCTCCTACTCAAGGACAATCCCTGGAGTATGAGAACTCTTTTACTTTTTGTGCTCGACCCAGTTCTGACAAAACCGCATGATTGCTTGAGCACTTGGTTCCGAAATGATGAAGCCACCGCATTTAGTGTTGCCCATGAAAATACATTTTGGGAGTACGCTAGCCAGGATCCAAGAATCAACAATCTCTTTAATGATGCCATGGCTAGTGATAGCATACTAGCAAGTAAGGTGGTTGTAAGCAAATGTAAAGGCATCTTTGAGGGGGTGAATTCTTTGGTGGATGTAGGGGGAGGCTTAGGAACTATGGCCAAGGGCATTGTTGAAGCATTTCCCCACATGGACTGCACTGTGTTTGATCTCCCCCATGTGGTATCTGACTTGCAAGGCAGCAAAAATTTGAAGTACGTAGGGGGAGATATGTTTCAGGCAGTTCCTCCAGCAGATGCAATTTTACTCAAGGTAAATTAATTTCAATACATATATATATATATATAAATAAACATCTTTTTTAAGTTTTTGTTTGAGAGGTGCTTATATACACACGTCCATCCTTGAGCTTATATTTTGATACATATAAACTATTCCATTCCTGACCTCTGCGTACACATGCATATGAAGATTTATATTCAAAGATGGACGTCATCTCTAACCCAAAACTCTACACTACGGAGTTTTTATATATATGCATCTTATGTTTTCTATTTCCTTTAGGATTTTTTTTCCCGTCTTCATTTATTCATGCTACATATCTTATGGTAAATGACAAACAGTTGATACTGCATTGCTGGAGGGATGAAGACTGCGTGAAAATACTTAAACGATGCAAACAAGCAATTATGAGTAAGGGACAGCAGAAAGCTGGGAAGGTGATAATTATAGATATGGTGAGAGAGAACCTGAATGGAGACGAGGGGTCAATTGAAACGCAGCTGTTTTTTGATCTACAATTGATGGTGGCTGCAAGTGGCATAGAGAGAAATGAAAAGGAGTGGACTAAGCTCTTCTTTGATGCTGGTTTCCTCAATTATAAGATACACCCTGTGCTAGGCGCAAGAGCTCTCATTGAGCTTTATCCTTGATAAGATGATCTTAGTAATGTTTTGCTTTTGTTATGCTTAAGTGTGAAAATTCATGATATTATGGTTTTGTGAAAATTCATGATATTATGGCTTTGTCCAAAATAATATTTATGTCTAAAATAATAAAATTATTGGTGTTGTTGCCGCTATTATTATTGTTGTTGTTGTTATCATTATTGCTATTATAATAAATTTTTTATCCTTAATGTTTCATTGTTCCTCACTTATTATAACTAACATGTTTATAATATATTTTTTAAGATTCCAATAACAACAACATCATCTTATTTAGACTTAATTATTTCTTAATAAAATTGAGTCTAAACTCTAGATTAGGAGGAAAAACAAAGTTCAAAAAGTGCTAAGATAACTTTAAAAAGTGAGGTGAGGAAGAATATATAAAATCAGGATAAACAATGCAAGAAACTCTTCATTTACCCTTTTTTATAATGGATTTTGAAATTAAAACTGATAAAGAATTAATAATAATAATTACTAGAATTGATTTTTAGCATTATTAACTTTGATTAACTGTTATAAAATCAAAATCAGACTTGAATGATTTGGCTTTAAATTTGATGATTTTGAGTTGAAAAAACTAATATGATTTAAAGAAACTCTTCTTGAAGAAAACTAATTAGATTTATCAGTTGGATTGGACAAAACAATGGGCTAGTAAAAATAATTATTTATAAACCAAAGATTTATTTTATAATAAACCCAAATTCAAGATTAAAAAATGTTAGCAAACAATAACCTAAAACCACGATTAAGGACTTAAAATCTGGAACAAGGAACTCGAGCCATAACTTAGCTGATTTGATCACGTGTCTGTGGGTTAAACCTATACTACTTTGTTAACACTCATTTATAACTCCTCAACATCCCCCTATACAAACTAAAAAATATATTTATATTTTCTTTCCTATGTTGCATAAAGGGTTTTTGATTTTATAAAAACATTTCAACCAATAGTTCTATGAGATCAATTTCTCATTTACACATAACTTATTTTAATTATGTTAATGTTTCATATTAATGAAGTTTTGTTGAACTCCACTTTTTAGTAAAGATTTGATCTTAAAAGTGAGTGGACTCTACTTTTACTTTGACCTTATATATGCCTTTGAATCATGTTTTATTAGAACAAATTTCAACAATCCTTCGCATAAATGAAAATTACTCGAGTAGTATGAAAGACTTGAAAATTTATAGGGAGATATAACTACCAAAAAATCAATAAATACAAACAGAACTCGTGATTGCTTGGTCATCAAGGTTATGATACCATGTCAATGAATATCTCAACCTAAAAGCTTAAGTTGTTAGGTGAGGTTCAAAGATATAATTTATATTATTTTCTAACATATTGCCATACACATATAAATAGAAAATATTGGTTAATCAATAGGTTAAGCCTTCTAATTATTCTCAACTTGGTATAAAAGCCTCCTGCAATTAGAACTTGTTTTCCTTCTTCCTATAGACTTTGCTGTTATTGCTATCTTTTCCTATCAACAAACTAGTGGTGTAGCCTAGCCGACTAGCCATTCAAAAGCTGTTGCCAATGGTTATTTCTCACACCAGCAACAACCTTCATCTGTAGAGCAGAACTATGGTTCCTTCTCCCATGTTTTTGTTGTCCCTTTTCACATCATCAGAACATCAACTCCATCTATCATTGCATTGTCCAACACTCAACAAGTGGATTCATTGAAGCTTACATACACCAATTATCTCTATTGGGAATGCAGATGAAGTTATATCATTTTAGTCAAGGTGTTTTTCATTTTATCGATGGCTTCGTGCCATATACTCCCTCTCATGTTTTTAATACTTCTGATGGTCCTTCTTTAACAATCAACCCTTCTTTTCTTCATTAGAAGCAATAAGATCAGCTTATTTTTCAAAAAGTTCTATAACTGTTCACTTTCCAATTGCATTGTTAATTATTGTTTTTACAAACAAAATCATCGACGAATTGAAAGATTACCAACAGAGCATTTCTGTTGATGATTTTGTTAGTAAATTAATTACCGATGAAATATATGTCTTACACCAACAGAAAAATTCTGTCAATAAAACTATTAAATCTTGTAGTGTACTAATTTGGTAGATCATCACATCAAGATAAGTTTCTTTTAACTTTGAATATTTCTTAATGAAAAACTATTAGATTTACTAAATTAAATAAAGAACACGATATATTAAACCTTTAACTTGTTGTGCAAACAAATATAATAATATTCACATAGTTTTCTACCTAGATATTTACTTTGGCTCTCATTGTTATGTTTGTTTTGGCACTAAACAAATCTTGGATTTATGGATGTTTTATAGAAACTTTCCTTCATTAAAGTTCTCAAATAAATAACCATATTTCTAACTTATATATGTGATTTTTCATTAAGAGTATTCATTTATACTCTACTTGGTATGACAATATATAAAAATAAATAAGAGCACAACTCACCCTTTTATTACACTGTAACTACCACCTATTTTATCATAGGAAAAAGCAGGAAATAATACTTTTTTAATGCCACCGAGAATGTTATATGACTTAGTTTTTTATTTGAATGTGGATTTTGAGATATCTAATCAACTAGTTGTTGCCACCATCATTACACTCCTTTTATTTTTAAAGTTTTTAAATGTATACCCTTTGATGAATTATACAAAAGATCTATCAATAAATCTTTGGTCAATGGGTTTGCAATATTTTACTTTGGATTTTCATAATTAATGAAAATAATTTCATTTGATAACAAGTATTTAATTAATGGTATTATGTCAATAATATATATATGTCTAGATTGAGCATTATATATTGTTTCCAACTCAAGACTGGTTGTTGCAATGGATAGAAATTACTAGCACTGATTTTAGCTAGCATAGAATATCCTCTAAGCAATTTCAAAGGCTCTTGATTACCTCTTCACTTTTATTAAGAACAATATACTTTGATTTCATCATGTATCTTATGATACAATTTTTTTCTAAGAAGAGTTTTAGGACATAATTACTCCACAAACTGTGATATCTGCTAGTGGGTTTTGAATCCTTAGTATTAGATATCTAATGTAAGATCTCGCATTGACGAGTGAGGAGTTAGTTATTGACTTTATAGTAGTGCTGGTCCTTAACTTGTTGTACATATTTTGGGGTGTTAGGCTCAGCAATGGGCTCGCATCACTAGAAATAAAACTGTGAAGGTAGAAGACCTAAAACGAACAATATACAACACGTTATGCTAGACTGTTATATTTGGTATAAAAGCCAACATCACTACTTGTCTGATGGTATTGACGGGGTCGTTGGGCTCCTTAAGGGGGTGGATTGTAAGATCTCACATTGACGGGTGAGGAGTTAGTTGTTGATCTTATTAGTAGTGCTGGTCGCTAACCTATTATACACGTTTGAGGGCGTCAGGCTTAGTAATGGGCTCGTATCATTAGGAACAAAACTATGAGGACGGAAGGCCTAAAGCAGACAATATATAGCAGATTGGGTCAGGTTGTTACTTCTAATATGCATCATTATACCCTTTTAATACTCTGGGTAACTAGCATAATATTGTCCACAGTTCAATATGTACTTCAAATATTTAATTACCTTTTCTATTGTTTCAAATGATTCATAATTAGATTATTGGTAAAAAAATTTAAAAAGTAGAGTTATCATTTGGGTGTTAGTTGTTGTGTTATATGTATGTGCTATTGGTGAAAATATTGATTTTAAAAATAAAAAATAACCATTAGCTAGAAAAGTGTTGTTAAGACTAGCTAGAGAAAGCACTTCATGCATAGAACATATTGTGCACTCGTGGAAAGTGTGTGTGGACAACCTAGGAACTTCAAAATACATAAATGGGTGTGTTGGTATAACATTAAGTGCTACACACAGTGAAAGTACTAGATAGTATGAGTGATTTATTCTAGGAAGATTACACTTTGCAGTTTGTTTACAATCTTTAGCTTCATTCACGATCTAATCTTTCACCTCTCTTTCCTCCCTTTTCGCTAGATCCATTGCATTTTGCCTGCAGAAAAAGGATCTGAAATGTTTATCCACATATGCAAGATCACCACAGGATGGTTGTTTTCTCTAAAACAACAGATACATGATACCTGATCATGGGATTAAAACCATAAGCTGATAGACATATAAGTTTGCATGTATGATCAGTTTATAACCCACAAGAAACAAATGCCAGTGATTGGTGGCTTGTTCCAGACTTCGACAAGACTAATAATACCTTGTATGAAGTTATTACTTCACCTTTTCCCCTTGATGAACTTCACAAAAGTCATCATGTGTTGAGTAAGTCATCAAATCTGCAGAGGATGCCCTTGGCAATTATATCCTTTCAAATCCCTTCTTGGTAGTGTTGGAAAGTGGAGTTATGATTTTTTTAAAAATATTTTAAACTTAAAAGTACATTAAAATATAAAAACATATATTTAAATTTTGCTTAAATCCTATTTAAAATACAATATCAAACGAGGGTCTAAACAAGCCTCTTGGAAGAGTGGGAGTGTGTGTTAGTAGGGTTTGAAAGTAGAGTTGTAATTATTTTTTAAATTTTTTTAATTTAAAAATATATTAAAATATAAAAAATATATTTAAATTTTTCCTAAACCCTATTTAAAATACAATATAAAATGAGGGCCTAAACAAGCCTCTTGTAAAAGTTGGTGTAACTAAAGGTGTTTGGAATTAAGTCTTATAAATCATTTCACTAAAAACTTGTATGGTAGTCATTGATTAGAATATTATTTTTATTTCTATCATGTAAAATAAAATACTAATTTACATAGGAAAATAAAAATATTAATTAAGAAACATGATCAATTTTGAACCAACACATAATTCGCCAAAAATGATAAATTATCAATAAATAAATCCTTATTATTCTGAATTTAATCTAAAGTCAATGTTGAATTTATTAAGAGAAAAAAATAGTTATTACATTAACTCTATTTTAGTATTATGTATTATCTATCCTCAAGCCTCAATTATTATAGAAAAAATTGATTAATATCATTATTGTTACCGTAATGATTAGTTTTCTACACTAATTTTTAATAAATAAAAAATCTAAAATCATGAAAAATAATCATTGAGTATTGTAATAATATTGATATTAAAAAAACAATAAATCATTAAAAAAAAAGGTATTAAGAAAAATTAGGTTGGACGCCCACTGGGTTTGCATAGAAACAGGCTTGTGCTGGAAAAGCATGGCTCAATAATATTAAAAAAGAAAAAGAAGAAGAAAAATCAGTCAATTTGAGCCAATTTCAAGGATGAAAATAAAAGAAGAAGCTTAAAACACCCCCATAACATGAATTTTTCTCTTAATAAAAAAAATTAAGATCTAAAATTAATTAAAAAAGCAATGAACAATATGTGAATAATAAAACAGTGAATGAGTGGTGAAATGTCTCTTAATGCACAACAAATAAACATGAATTTCCCATTTTTTAAGGCTTTTGTAAGATTAAATTTAGATAATCCAAAATTCTTATACTTTATATAAGTATTAATTAGCTTATAATTATTGATTTTTTATTTGAATATGATCAAGCACATCTCATAAGATTTCATTCTTCAAATTTTCCACCTTCGAAATATAAAAAACACACGCGCTGTATCTCAATAAGATAAAATAAATCAAAAAACAATTCAAATAAGATCAAATTTCCCCGCCAAAATGAAAAATCAAAACCCCTTCCTCTCTCGAATCTCGATGGAGAGAGGCTTGATATCAGTGGACCGATTCACCGAGTCAAGCCAGGCATACTTCTTGACTCACTTACACACGGACCATACTCAAGGCTTGAACTCAAAATGGGGAAAAGGTCCCCTCTTTTTCTCTAAACTAACCGCTATGCTCTTACCTTTCAAGTTCCCTGATTTCAACCTCTCTCTACTTCGCGTCGTCGATCTTCACATCTGGCATTCTTTTTTCTCTCATTTCTCCGACCACCAGATCTCAGATCACCACTCATGTCATGGCTCTCGATGCCCACCATTGCCCTGGTAAGCCAATTTTTTTTTTATGTTTTCGTTTTTATCCCGGAGCCCACCGGCCGAGTTCGCTTGCTTATTCAATCGCAATGCATGAGATATTTTGGGAATCGATTTCGGAAAAAAGAAATCATTACCTTCTGGAAATCACTTTTTGGATGGTTGGCTATGGAGATTTGATGGGATTGAACTGTAACAGGAGGGGTCATGTTTTTGTTTCGCGGGGAGTTTGGATGCTTGATGTATACGGGGGATTTTCGATGGGAAGTTGATAGCGAGAGAGCAAAGGATGCGAGGAGATGGCAATCTTTTCGGTTCTCTCTTAACTTCTCGTTACAAAAAAAGACATCCATCTGATAAGCTGGACGGTAATTTAGGATATGCTGAAAGGTATCACCAGTAGATGTTTTCAGTTCCTTATTCTGATCACTTATGCTTTGCAGAGATACAAGAGTTTATTGAACTTGTCCAGCCAACTAACATGAAAGGTATTGTGCCTTCATCATCTTGTTATGTTGACCCACTATATTACTTCAGTCGCCTTTGTGGTGTAAACCAACCACCAAAGAGGTTTGTCTACAAGAATGAAAGGAAAAAGGGAGGCAAAAAAGAAGTTATTGTATCTTATTTTGAAAGTGGTAATTCTCCCGAGGCAGGAAGGAAAAAAAGCAGGCCAGACAGAGTGGATTATAAAAGAGTTAATGTAAGCAGAGCGAGCGAATCAAGAAGAGTGCGCCGTTGAGCCAAAATTATGGAAAGTGACTGTTCAGATTAAAAGTGTTAACTTTTGTAATTGGGTGAGCCAAAAAAATACTTGTAGAAATACTTGCAATCGGGCATATATCTGTAGAATTCTGGTATGGGTATCACGTGGTAACGAGAGTTGCTGGAAATGATAATTTGCCCTGTTTTCATTATCTCGAGTTTTACTGTGCAGTAGTTGATGAACTTCATCATGAATTATCAAATATGAGGAGTCCATATCTGAATCTTACTTAGAATGAAAATCACAATCTAGTATTTCAAGCAGCACGTACCACAGTATCTGTGTTCATTGCAATTCTTGTTTCTAATGGATTTTTCCAATTATCTTGATGGAACATGTGGTTGATGTACTTAAGAAACCGAACATTATAAGCTGAAAATGTTCATTAGTAGTGTCATGTATTGAAGATCAAGAAATGGGTTGTAGCCCTGTTGTTAAGGTGACTTTGGTTTGACGGCAAAGTCAGTACTTTTTACGGTCCACAGTGGGCCAGAACTCAACACACGGTCCACCCTTGAAATGATGCCAAGAAAAATGGCCTCTTAAGTTTGAATTGGTGGTGATTTTGTGTCATGCTGCAGAAACCTGTGAGAAATTCGTGGAATTCGACGTAATTTTCTTAGGAAAACTCAAAACTTCTGCTACCGTTTTGGAATGCCTTTACAAGAACCACCTTTTTGGTCATGTTGAGCTGATGGTATCTTAGTTACTTTCTGTCAATGCTGGCTCCAGATATTTGAATGTGGCTGCTGTGCATGCTAGTGCACTTACTCATGTGTGATCCTCTGTTGTTTGCACTTGTTCATGTTGCTGATTCCCTAGTTTCTTTGCTCAACTTTTGTCCTCTCAGTTGCTGTTTTGGCGCTAAAAAGCCTTAGATGCTAAAGGATGCAAATGCAACCACATATCCAGGACCAGAGTTTTTACTCTTACATGTCCATGGTAATCCATGCAGCCATGATCCTCTGCCATAAATGGTGTAACATAGTTGATCTTTACACCATGTAATGGTAAAAAATTCGAGAAAAATCGTAGATTAGGAAATATAATGCCAAATAAAATAAGAAAACTGTACAACTAACCAGGACTTTACCTTTACAATGACCTAAATAAGGGTTTCCTGCAAAGCCTGCCATGCTAAAACATTGAAGTATACTCACGTGGAGTGTTCATTGAGCACTATTATGTATTATTCATCAGAATCAAAGCGACTGCCTTTTTGAGATGCGCCGATGCTACTGACTAGCCGCCTCAGTTTCTAGAATCAAGTCATCCTTTTCTTTCTTGTTTGTTGTATGTGACTGAGACATCAAGACTACAAACTGTGGTTAAACAGCTTGCATAATGTTCACGTGGATAAGCATTTCACACCCTTTTTCTGCAAGAGAAATGCCATCAACGAAGCCAAGGAGTATGACAGAAAATTGTGTAACTAACAACGTTCAGAACAGACCAAGGGAAGAGGTGAGCATGTGCTGGTGCGTGCACGCACTTTCCAAGCATGCATATAATAATAAGTGGAGTTAGGACATTCAGGTGTTGAATAATTTCTCGAATTAGTTTAGAATCTTCTATTGTCTGTATTTTTTTCATGTCCTGTTCAAGCATCTTGTATCTGTTGTTCAAAAGAAAACAACCATCATGGATATCAGGTTCGATGTTTCAGTATAATTTTTGCGTCTGTGGATACACATTTCAGATCCGTTTTCTGCAATCATAATGCTATGCATCTAGAGGAAAGAAGAAAAGGAAGGCGAGATATCAGATCATAAGTGGCTTGTTACACAATGTCAGTTATACCACTTTTATAAGTGGCTTGTTTCAGGCAGGGAGAGTTTTGGAAGCAAAAGAGCTTTTCAAGGATATACGTGCCCAAAACCGTTTCCCAGATTTAATGACCTACTCAACTTTGCTTGATGACTTAAGAAAACAAGGGCATCTTGATCAACCGTGACATGCAAAAATGTTACTTGAAGCCTCATTGATTTGGTGATCTATGATATCATAATCACTGCCATCTGCAGATCTAGGAATCTTAAAGATGTTTGGAGTTGTTTTCGGAACTCAGTCAAAGGGCTGCAGCCTGATGCTCGGGTTTGGACTTTAGTAATCAATGGAATTTGCAGACAGGGATTGCTAGATGAAGCATACAAAGCTTTCAGACTAATGGAAGAGGATGGCCGCCCTCAAGATAATTGTTCTTATAATGTTTTTATCTGAGGATTTCTCCAGCACAAGGATCCAAGGGCAGTGCAACTTATCAGTGAGATGAAAAGCCAAGGATTCTCGGCAGATGTGCAAACAACAAAGTTGGTGGTAGATGATTATTGAATCATTTCTTCATTCCACGGTTATCTGTCATGGTGCATTTCTGCATGGAATGCTACCCCTTCATCCTTTTTCTTCTTGGTTTTTGAATCTTTTGTTCTGTTCATTTGGAAGTCAAGATGATGCAGTTGTTTGAAAGAAATGTGAATATAATTGCTTGTTATATATATTTACACTAAACTGAATTATATTATATGAGAATTTTATATAAAAAAATAATCCATATTTATAAAGAATCACAAAATGGTTATTTAAGGAATTATTCTTAGACTTTAGATGACTATATTATCCTATATAAAAATGTTATGCTATGATTCTGTTACATGTTATTTTAATCAAGATAATAAAAGAAAAAACATAGAGTATAATATAAACTATATAAAAGTATTTGAATGATCAAGAGAAGATTTATCATTCTAAATGAATTTAAAAAAAAATATTTTATCTATTCTGAAGAAATTCTTGATTAAGATGACATGAGATTTGAAAAGAATCTTAAATTTTAATCAAACAATTAATAATTATTATATAAAAAATAAATATGATTTAACATGACAGATATATTTCATGCTTTAATGTTAAACCAGAATATTATTGATAAAAAAATATTAATTGTACTAGAAAATTAATCACTAAAAGATTAAGTTAAACGACTATTGATTTTTTCTAATATTAAGAGGATCATGATATTTTACTAGATGATACACTTAATTTTCAAATATAAATCAATTAATTGTTGGATTGATAATAAATTAAATTGATTGACTTATTTAATTAAAATTATAATTTATATTTGGGTCAACATATTAACAATCTAATGAGTCATACACGTTAAGAATTATTAATAAGAAATTAAACTGTGATGATTTAATTAAGTATGATTTGATTAAAATATATTTTAGAAATTAAAGATTAGAATATAATTAATATAGAGATTATAATTTTAGATTTAGAAAAAAATCAAGTAAGGACTTGATTGATTAAATTTTTAAAATTATTCGTAAATGATATATGCATATTATTTAAGGAAAAAATAGAGATTTTATTATTTATAGAGTTTTTAAAATTCCTTGTAATTATAAAACTAATCATATTATTTTACAAGTGAAAAAAAAAAGGAGAGGTTGTCTATTACATAAAAATACCTCTTTTCTACATAGAAATTTATGAGATTTATCACGGATGATTCATGTGGATTGCTTTGAAAAACTAGATACTTGAACGATTTCTAGTTTACAACAACCTAGTTTTTTAAGAATTATTCAAATCCAAAAAAAAATTAAGGTAATAAATCTTTAAAACACTTAAAATCTTTCTAAATAAATATGAGAAACTCCTAAATATTTTTTTTTATAATTTTCATGAAAATTAACAGTTGTATCAGAATCTTTGTTAGATAATAAAAATTATTGATTGTTGATTGTATATTTTAATTGTTATTGATATTAATTTTATATAAAAAAATAATTTTTTCAAAAATAATCTTTCTCTTTTGATTTTTTTTTCAAAAATAATTTGATTATTGTTCCGGTAAATTTCTCCAAATCTTCTTCCTTGTCGACGAGGATAAGGTGAAAACGAAGTCAAGACTGATCCAATTTTCAACCTTCTAGAATGGATTATTTTTAGTCTTCTTGATGTTCTCTCTTTTGGTTTGTATGACCAAGTGCGATCTTGCTTCTCGAGCCCTAGTTAAAACAATTGGGTGACTCCTCTTATTTTGGGCATGACCTCGAACCTTTAAACTAAAGCAGAGAAGACCGGCTGTAATTTTCTTTATATATATATATATACACACACATACTATTTTAATAATTTATTTTTAAAATATTAATAAAATTTTAATCGAGTTTTACGTAAAACAACCGAATCTCAAATCATTTTAGATTTTTAATTACGTCAAATTAAGTTAATTTTTTTATTACTCAATTTAAATCAATTTAAACCCAAATCATTTAAGTCTTCGAGTAGGTGTGAGTATCAAAAAAATTAAAAAACTAATTGATTGAGAAAATAAAAAACTAAATAATTAAAAAACTAAACCATGAAAAAACCAATTAAATTTTTTAAAATATTTAAAAAAATATTCAGTTTAATTTGGTTTTATAAACTTCAAGCTAAAAAACCAAACCAAACCAAAAAAACTAAATTGAATCCAAACCAAACTCATTAAAAAAGTTAAAAAAACCCAAATAACAATATAGGTTTTTATTTTTAATATAAAATAACTAAATTGAATTAAAGTCAAACTTAACCAAGTGAAATTGAAACCAGACCGAATAGAATCAAAATCGATCACTTACATTTTAATTTTTAATATAAAATAATCAAACCGAATCCAAAGCAATTAGTTTGAATTAATTTTAATATTATTTTTATATTTTATAAAATTTTAATTTGATTGTTTTTTATAAGTAAAAACTAAACTAAAATAAAAATAACCATTCTTACAACCATGCATCATGAAAGACTCGAGCAAAGGAAAAATATTTTTTTATTAAATGTAATAAAGATAATTTTTTTATCATAAAAAAATCACCCAAGGCAACAATATATTTTATTTATGTTAATGAAAGTGATTGGAGCGAGTTTTCCACATGGCAAATGAGAGCACCCAACTCGATCTTACCTACGGTTGGGATGTATTGTTTTACTAATCAACTAGTGTTATTTATCTAATACTTAATATCACACATTCATAATAAAACATTCTAATCAACAATTTCAACCATTATTATCTTTAAAATCCGTTTTATATGATTTTTGACTTCTGAAACCGTCGATTTTAACTCTGAATCACAATTTAATATTATCTTTTCATAAATAAATTATAAAAAAAAATCAAGTTAAATTGATTAAAAGTATGTTTGAGAAAATAAAACAAATTATATTAAACTTTTTTTTTTGTTTCTTTAAGAGAATTGATTAAAGTAAAATTTTGATTTTGATTTTATATAATTTTTTAATTCAAATCAAATACTTATTTCTAATCAAATGTATTTATAAATCTTCTTTCAATTAAGAGTTAAGAAATGAAATTTAAATACCTTCAAGAGAATAATGATGAAAACCAATTTAATTACAAACATGTAACAATATCAAGAAATTAATATGAAATAGTATTTTACAAGTGTTCTTGACAATGTAGCCTTTCTTCCATGCTGACCAACCTTGAGTCCCCAGTCCTCTCTCTGGTCATGACAAACCATTAATTGTCTATCACAAAATTCAATTTCGATCTCTTGAAGGTCGCAAGATGGGACTTTGAATTTTCCATTCTTGGCACGATAATGACTTTTTTATCATAAAAAATCACGCGTCCTCTGCATCTCAAATGATAAAGGGGGTCTTTGGAGTGGAGCTGAGGTGTTTGTTTTTTTTTTTTTAAGGTGTTTTTTATATGAAAATATATTAAAATAATTTTTTTAATTTTAAAAAAATATTTTTGGTATCAATATATTTAAATGATTTAAAAATATATAAAAATTTATTTTGATGATTTTTTTAAAAATTGGTGATCATTTTCAGTCCGGTTTGATTTTTATAAAAAAATAATCAAATTAAAATAAAAAAATAAATTGAAACCAGTTCAAACCAGTTTTGAACTAGTTTCAAATTTTAATTTGATTATAAAATATAATCAAATTAGAATAAAATATTTAATTTAATTTCATTTTCAAAAAAAAATTAGTTTAAACTAGTTTGAATTTTTGATTTGGCTCTGTTTTTTTAATTTGATTTGGTTTGGCTCGGTTTTTTTCTGTTTGACTTTATTTTTTATTTTTTATTTAAATTTAGTTTAATTCAATTCGATTTAATTTTTTTAATTTTAAATTCATAAATCATAACCAGTTAATTTTTTTAAAGTTTTAATTGATTTTTATGACAGTTCAATTTTTTTTTATTCAATTTTCTTGATTTAATCAATATTTTAGTTTTTTTTCTCACTGCTACACTGCTGCAAATGCAGTCAAAAGGACACCACCGAATATTTATTAAAAGAAGAAATACGAGACACATATTTACCCATTAATTTGTCATTTTCGTTTCAATGAATGCATCAACCACCGCATGTAAATAATTATAAATGAAATTTTTTGATAGATATTGAAACATTGGCTTAACTTTAATTTTAATATATGTAAATAATTTGGATTTAAATGAAAATTGATTGAGAATATTATACGGTAATAAAACAAATAAATAAATGATGGGGAGATGGCATTAGGAAAATCACGCTGAATGTGTCCAAAAGAAAGCTCGGTTGACTTATGGTTCAAAACAACAGTCTTTGAAGTTTCTTTGGCAGATGCTTACGTAGCATATTGAAACCAAGTCTTGTTTTCTCTCTTCCAGACTCTATTAAACTAGCTGTAGTGTACATTCTTGCACCTCCAGCATCTCAATCTTGCCTGCAAAATTCTGTGGCAGCAGCCATGGATGTCCGAAACAATCCATGGATCATGTTTTTTGTTATCTTGTTTTTTAATCCTCTCAACTCCCATGTGTCCCTTGGAGCTGATACAATCTCTGTAAACAGTTCTCTCTCTGGAGACCAAACTATTGTCTCTGCACGAAATGTCTTTGAGCTTGGTTTCTTCCATCCAGGTAACTCTTCAAACTACTATATAGGCATGTGGTACTGTAGAGATAAAGTGTCTAAACAGACCATAGTTTGGGTAGCAAACAGAGACACACCTGTTTCTGATATATTGTCTTCAGAGTTAAGGATTTCTGGCGGTAATTTAGTTCTCTTTAATGAGTCCAAGATCCCAATTTGGTCCACAAATTTGAACTCTAGTAGGTCAAGTTCTGTGGAAGCAGTTCTTGGTGATGATGGAAATCTTGTTTTGAGAGATGGGTCTAATTCATCAGTGTCACCACTATGGCAGTCTTTTGATTTTCCAGCTGATACATGGCTACCTGGTGCCAAGGTTGGATTGAACAAAATCACCAAAAGGAACACACTTCTCATTTCATGGAAAAGCAAAGATAATCCTTCACCGGGTCTTTTCTCTCTTGAGCTAGACCCAAATCAGAGTCGATATTTGATCTTTCGGAATAGGTCTAAACACTATTGGGATAGTGGATCATGGAATGGACAGATTTTCAGCTTAGTTCCTGAAATGAGATCCAACTATATTTACAACTTTAGTTATGTTAACAATACTAATGAGAGCTATTTCACCTATTCATTGTACGATGAAACTCTCATATCTCGGTTTGTGATGACGGATGGAGGACAGATTCAGCAAAAATCATGGTTGGAGAGTACCCAGCAATGGTTTTTGTTCTGGTCTCAACCAAAGACGCAATGTGAGGTTTATGCTTACTGCGGGGCTTTTGGAAGCTGTAATGAGAATTCACAGCCTTTCTGCAACTGCTTGACGTGTTTCAACCCGAAAAAAAGGGAGGACTGGAATTCGGAGGTTTTTTCTGGTGGATGTGAGAGGGCATCAAATCTGCAATGTGGGAATTCTAGTGTTGTTGATGGGAAGAGTGACAGATTTTTCTCGAGAAACAATATGAAGTTGCCTGAAAATCGACAGACAGTGGCAGCCAGGAGTGCAGAGGAATGCGAATCCACTTGCTTGAGTAACTGCACTTGTACTGCCTATGCTTATGAAGGCAGTCTGTGCTCAATTTGGTTCGGCGATCTTTTGGATATGCAACAACTTGCAGATGACTGGAATGGAAACACTATCTATATCAGGTTTGCAGCATCTGAGTTTTCAAGTTCGAAGAATTATAAGGGGATAGTTATCGGTGGTGTTGTGGGCTCAGTGGTGATAGTGTCTCTCTTTGGCCTTGCTCTGTTTGTATTTTTGACGATGAGGAAAACAGCCAAAACTAGGAAACCAGTAGAAGGTTCACTGATAGCTTTTGGGTAAAGAGATCTACAGAATGCGACAAAGAATTTCTCAGAGAAATTGGGAGGTGGAGGTTTTGGTTCTGTTTTCAAAGGGGTGTTGCCTGATACGAGTGTCATAGCTGTGAAGAAGCTCGAAAGCATCATCCAAGGAGAGAAACAATTCCGCTCAGAAGTGAGCACAATCGGGACAATCCAGCACGTCAATCTTGTTCGCCTTCGAGGGTTCTGCTCGGAGGGTAATAAGAAGCTGTTGGTCTATGACTACATGCCGAATGGTTCTCTTGATTCCCATCTTTTCTCTCAGGACTCAAAAAGGGTCTTCGACTGGAAAACTCGTTACAGCATTGCTTTGGGGACAGCTAGAGGATTGAATTATCTCCATAAGAAATGCAGGGATTGTATCATACACTGCGATATAAAGCCTGAGAACATCCTTTTAGACGCTCAGTTTTTCCCTAAAGTGGCAGATTTTGGCCTGGCGAAGATTGTCGGCCGGAATTTTAGCAGGGTGCTAACAACCACGAGAGAGACAAGAGGTTATCTTGCACCAGAGTGGATTTCAGGTGTGCCTATAACTGCCAAAGCAGACGTTTACAGTGATGGAATGATGATTTTTGAAGTTGTATCAGGAAGGAGAAACTCTGAGCAATCTGAAGATGGAAAAGTCAAGTTCTTCCCAAGTTATGCTGCAAGCCATATCAATCAAGAGCATGGTGAAATGCTTAGCCTATTGGACCACAGGTTGGAGGGCGATGCTGATCTTGAAGAGCTAACAAGAATCTGTAAAGTTGCTTGCTGGTGCATCCAAGATGATGAAGCCCAACGGCCATCAATGGGTCAGGTAGTTCAGATCCTCGAAGGGGTTGTGAACGTGAACCCACCTCCGGTTCCAAGATCTCTCCAAGTGTTTGTTGACAACCAGGAGAGCATAATTTTCTTCACAGACTCATCCTCTAGCCAAATTTCACAGGCACAGAGCCACACCTCCACTGCTTCTTCTCAGATCAAGAGCACCTCATCAAACACAAGTTCCAAGTCTTAAAAAAGAGAACCAAGAAGGCATTTCTAGAAATCGGGTTTGAGTAACTGTAATGCTGCAGTCATGTATGAGAATGCAAGAGTCTTGGGTGATTGTACTAGTTAAAATTATCCTCTTTAAATGGTTTGTATATTATTTGAAAGCTAATTTTAGAATATTTCTGAGAACGGAAAAAACGCTATGGCTGCTACTGTTGTGAAATCTGCTTCTTAATATATTTTATGTTTCATGCTTCATGACATCAACTTCAGCTTGTAACTGGTTTTTGAGGTATGTCGACACAGCTAAATATATGCACAATCTTTTTTTTTTTTTTAATTAACGTGGGTGTCCGGGCCAGCTTTCGCGCACCACGACTAATCCCACGGGCCCTGAAGTTAACGACCATGTAAGCCTCCAGTGGTCATTATATGAGCAACCAAGGACTCGAACCTGAAACCACAGAGAGAACAAACCCCTTGATCTCAAGTCCTTACCACTTGGCCACCACCTAGATGGTTAATATATGCACAATCTTTGACAAGGGCAAGCAGCGGCTGCTGGCAAGTCTAATCAGACCATTTCATCATCCTCAGTCCACATCTTACAAGCTTTTAGCCAATCTAATAATTATTTAATTTAATTTTAAATTTATATTATTTCTTAATTTTTTTTAAAATTAGAAATTAATTTTTTTTTTAAATTATATCTTTTATGTATTCTTAAAATTCTACTCTGCCTACTTTCTTTACATTACCTGTATTTATTTTATTTTGGATTTTTTTTGAAAGAAAAGTGGATTTGAGAAATATCTCGTAAATAAGTTATGGCAACTGAGACGAGGAAGAATATATAAAATTAGGATAAACAATGTAAAAAACTCTTAATTCATCATTTATAAAACTGATTAGAATTAATAATGGATTTTAGAATCAAAATTGATAAAGAATTAATAATGATGATTACTAAAACTGATTTCCACAATTATCAACTTTCATATCTATTATAAAACTAAAATTAAACATAAATGTTTTGGCTTTAAATTTTATGCTTTTAAGTTGAAAAAACTAAAACAATTTTAAGAAACTCTTATTAAAGAAAAGTGATTATATTCGTAGACTAGATTAGATAAAACAATGGGCTAGTAAAAAATAATTATTTATAAGTTGAAGAGTTATTTTATAACAAGCTCAGATTCTAGATCAAAATATATTAGCAAAAAATAAATTTAAAATCAAGATTAAATACTTGAAACATGAAACAATAAGCTTAAGCCATAGCTTAGCTGATATAATCATGGGGTGTGGTTTAAACTGATTAATTTATGACTACTTAACTTCTTACTATATAAACTAAAAAAAAAACCTTTTTTCTTTTCCATCTTTGGTTTTATAAGAATATCTTAACTACTAGTTATTTAAGATCAATTTCTCATTTATCTATAATTTATTCTAATTATATTAATATTCCATATTAATCAAGTTTGGTTGGAAAATAATTTTGAATAAAGTTTTGATCTTAAAAATGAGTGGACTTTACCTTAAATATGTCTTTTAATCATATTTTTATTAAAACAAATTTCAACAATCTTTTATATAAATGAAAATTGCCTCATTACTATAAAAGACTTGAAAATTTATAGAGAGATAGTAATGTGGTGGATCACTACATCAAAATAGGTTTCTTTTGATTTCAAACATTTTTTAGTGAAAATCTATCAGATTTTCTTAATTAAATGGGAAATTCAATTAAATATAAAATATAATATTTTAAACTATTCAATCTTTTATGTAAATCAAGAGAATAATATTCACATAGTTTTCTATCTAGATATTTATTTTGGTTCTCATTATTATGTATATTTTGGTCGTAAACAAATCCTAGACTTATGGTTGTTTTATAGAAATCTCCCTTTATCACCGTTCTCAAAGAAATGATTATATTTTTTACTTATATAAGTGATATTTCATTAAGAGAATTCTTTTATGTTATATTTGGTATACTAATATATAAAAATAAATAAGAGCACAACTCACCTTTTTATCACATTGCAATTAACATCTATTTCATCATAGGAATAATTAAGAAATAATATTTTTTTAATGCTATCAAAAATATTATATTATTTAGTTTTCCATTTGAACCTAGATTTTTAAATCTCTAATCAACTTGTTATAGTCAACATTGTCATCACCCATCTCTGGTCCTTAAAATTATACATTTTTTTTTCAAAATAAAAATTAAAAAATAAATAAATACTAGCAACATCAATAAAGTTTGGAAACATAGAGAAAGCAAGAACATGAGGATTTTAAAAATATATAAAAACCAAGCTGATTTTAGAAGATATTTAAGGCCTAATTGAACCCCATTATACCTAAAACTGAAGAAATAATGCAAATTCAAGATCAAATTAAATGATTATTAAATAAACCTGCATAAAAATTAAGTCCAAAGACATGGGCCAATTTAAATGATTATTTTTAATAAGTCAATTTGATTTAATCATGGGCTACATTAAAGTTTAATTATGTTTAATGATTAATTTGGAAGAAATTAAAAAACTAAATTAGGTATAAGACTCAATTATACTTTAAATGAGTCACATTAATTTTATTATAGGCTAAATTGAGAAGATTGAATCTTAAAAGACTAAATTTATTTTTTACCAAGCCCATTGATTGAAATCAGAGGTAAACTCGTAAAAAAACTAAAATTTTAGCATCAATTAGAGGTCAAATTAAAAACTTTTGCAACCAAATACTATCTTGCAAGACGTGTCAAACTATAAGGGTGAAATTAAAAGTTGAATGATCAATCAATGGTTAAATTGAAGAAATCCAAAATGAAAAGGGCGCTAAACTTCGAGGTTAAGATTGAAGTTTTTGAAGGACTAAATTGCATTAAATAAAAAATTTAGGGTTAATTAGGGTGTAATTAAAATAAATTAAAAGTTGGAGTAAATTGAAATTTGGCCAAAACACCAAATTGAAACCTTATAAAACCCCAAAAACAAGGTCGTTCTAAAAAAAGGTTGCTTGGTTCTTATTCATTTTGTTCTCCAATTTTACCAAAAAAAGTTATTCATGTAACTACTTTTTATATGCATTTAATGCTCCATTTCTCTACTAAACTGACAACACCTAAACCAAAATGATCACACGACATTTCTCTACAATCAAATATATTTTGTTCAGGTAGATTGGCACCACAACAGTTGCAGCGTTGGCTTAAAGTGGCTAAGTCAGGCAACATTTAACTGTTAAATTTAACATTTTGTGGTGATTGTTTGAATCAATATTTAGGATCCTTTCCATGTGAATCAAAAGCCAAAAAAATTTTCCCAATGAAAACAAGGTTACTCTCTTCGATTTTCTATAAATAGGAGTGGATTTTACAACATAAGCATGAAGAAATCAATGTGTATAGTTAGCTAAAATTCATTTGCCCCCTTTATTGTTTCTTTTTCTTCGCCAGCCATACTTCCCTCTCTTTTTATCCACCTACAATAACAAAACTTTTAAATTCAAAAAACAAAAAAAGAAATATTTTATTTTTATACATACAACCAAATCTTAAAAAGTTTTACAAATATCATAAATAATTTGCATCTTTCTTATGTTTTAAAAAAGAAAAAAAAGTAAATATCATAATCAGTTTATAATTATCCATTAGAATCTAATCTATCACACATGATATCGTGGCGGCCTTAAAAATTCAATGAAAAAAATAGATTTTCGGCATCTTGTTCTTTGATGGGAACTAAATCTTATTTAAGGAGACATTACCAAATATTATAGTCACTAGAAATCCTAACTGGTCAATAGAAATTATATAGTACGAGACTGGTTACTCAAAAATAAAAATGTTATCCCCCTTTAAATGTCTTACTTGGGATTGGTTGCATCACTAGTTTTGTTTTAAATTGTTAAAAGTTATTGATTTATAATTAATTGTATGTTTATGATATTCTTGATTATAGTCTTAATAAATATTCAATCATGGATGCTTCCAACTCTAGTGTTAGTAAATATTATATAATTAAAAAATATATAATATTTTTAACTCTAATATTAATAAATAAACTAATAAAATAAATTTAAATCAATGAATAATTTTTAGTTTTAGTTTTTTAGGCTTAGTCTAACCCAATTATACGTATACTCGGCAGGCCTGACGTAGTCACTGGCGAGCCAGTGACCAGCCCGGGCACTATTGCCTAGCATATGTTAGTTACTCACGCAAGCTGGCAACAGTGCCAGGGTAATTAAAAAGGAAAAGTGAGGGAAGAAGAATGCTACTGATCTGCAGCCTGAAGACGGAAGATGAAGACGCTGGGGACGAGCTGGCCGGGCGACGTCCTCTCCCTTCTTCCATTTTATCTGTTGCTTTCTTCTGCTCGCAGGATTCTCTCCCTCTCTCTCTGTCTATCTGCTTTTTCCTTTTTCTTATTTTCTCTGTTTTTTCTGGTCTCTCTTCTCTCTATATCTTCTGTCTTCGTCCTCCTGGTTTCTCTTCTGCTCTTTTGTATGTTCCCCCCTGTGTCTGTCTTCGTCCTGTGTGGTCTCCTGGAATGCGCTGTTGCTGTTAGAGATGGAGCTCTGGAGCTGCTGCAGGAATACCACGGTCAGGTGTCACCTTTTGTTTCTCTCTCTTCTTTGTTCTCTGCTTCTTTTTTCCCCTCTCGTTCTACTGATTTTCCGGTCCTTGTTCTCTCAGTTTTCTTTTTTTTTTGTTCTCCTCTCTCCACCATTTCTTCGTGTTTTCACCCCCGGTTCTTGGCTTTTCTATGACTTCTATAAGGTTAGAGAATGTCATGCAATGTTAACGGCAGGCGTGGTAATAGCAGGCATCATGGGGGAGGGACAATAGCCGTGAGAAGTGCCTCATAACCAAAACAATTTAGTGATCTTACTGCTGAAACGTCTCCACTGCCTTTATTGCTGAAACAATTTCTGCGGGATAAGGCGATGAATTGTTTTTCTGAAACAACTCCATTTTCCATATTTTTCATTTGGTCATTGAAGTTTTGCAATTTTGTAATCAAGCTGCTCTGGATAAATTAATTGGACCACTGGCTTTTAGTGCCATTTACATCACATACCTTGTTTTTCTAAATTATTCAATTCAATCCTTAAATGGCTCTAAACTTTGGTATTTTTTCAATTAAATTTCTGATTTCATTAGCTAAACTAATTTCAAGTTCAATCGAGTCTCAAATTCATCAATTCTACAATTAAACTCTTAATTTGATTAATTAAACCAATTCAAAATTTAATTAAGCTCTCAGTATTCTAATTTATATTGTCTTGACCTCAATTTCAATTTATTCTTCATTCATTTTATTTTATTTTTTATTATTTTTATAAAATAAAATTAGATAAAATAAAAGGAGTTAAAAATTAAGTTATGACATGGCCAAAATATCAAAAATCCTTTACTAATTATTATTTTTAGTAGTTTCTAAATTTAAATTTTAATATCTGTAGAGTGTAAAACTATGTAGTAGAGTATACCCTTAAGTGTTAAAGATATAAGATATAAAGTAAACATGATGCTAAAATTTAGACTTTAGAATGGTTATGATTAAACTTGATGAGGTAGAGACTCTCTCATAAAGGGAGATTTACCTTAAACCTTAGAAAAAAAACTAACGAATAGAAACCCACCTAGAAAAATAATTAAACAACAATGTAGTTTAATTACCTTAGGTAAAGTGTACTAGGGGTGATGTGTTTTTCTCTTGCATAACTAGCCCTATATCTAATTTCACAGACCATAGGGTTTTTAGTAACCAATATACTAGGTATCGACTCCCGAACCTTAATTATAATTTTATAATTAAACCCAAAACTTTTTCCTTCCCAACAACAATACCTCTCACAAGGCACAATAACTCTGTAGCACCACGACATTACACCTGTGACAACCATCATTATAGTTTTTTATTTTTAAAGGTTTTAAACTTATTTCTTTTGATAAATTATACATAAGATTTGCAGCAAGTGTGCAGCATTGTGGCGATTGAGTCCACTTGTATATGGATCTATAAAGCAAATATAAGGAGATAAGGATTTCTTATCTTTTATTAGTGGAATGAGAGAATAGTAGTCGCCATTAAATATTTTGGTTACTAGAAACACTAACTAGTCTTAAAAATTAGGCACAGGGACTGGCTGTGTAAAGAAAATGTATTAACACCCCAAATATACCCTACTTGAGGTAAGCTGCATTGTTTAATTGTTTGATATATACTAAGATATTATTGTATTTCTAATTGTTTGTCCATTTATGGCTTAAGAAAAGTTCTCCTCAATAAAGAAATCTTTATCTTATCGAGTAAAAACTTAACCATCCAATATCAACAAAAGAAATGCCTTTTTAATACTAGAAATATGTTTTATGTATAAATTCATAATCTCAAATACTAGTTCTCATAACATTAATAAATTAGTTATTAAAACCAAAATACATGTCAAAATATATTTTTTAAAATTTTATTATATGAAAATACAATATGATTTTTTTTTAATCTTAGAGAGACTTGATCGTATGTATGAAAACAAGATTTTTTTTTATTTGTTTTATAGTTTTTGTCAATATTTTAAAATATTATAATTCAGGGACAAAGTTTACCATCTTGATATTATAAGAGCCGCGACCATAATAATTAAGGAGTAAAAAATGCCAAGTGATGTTCTTCACAGTTTTTCACTTTCATGAGAAGGATTTAAATTGTTTTAATCTTGGCTGATGTGTGGGAGCTGCCTGGTCTATGTTCGATAATTCTTGATGAGTTAAATCATGTTTGCATGGTTGATAATTATTCTTTTATTGTGTCTACTCTCCTAGCTAGCTTCTGCTTGGTCCTAGAATACAGTGCTCAATCTTTGGTTTTTGTTTTTGTTGGCAAGTGGGTTCGGAATGACCTGATCTCTCTTTTCTTCTTGATATGTTGTTGTAGCTGGATTTTTTAGGGCTGCATGGCTCTTTTGTTGGTTAACTTCAACATCTATTCTAGTTATAGGTTCCTTAGTTAACCAATTTTATTCATATTTATATGTTCAGGGATCCTGTTTTCTTCTCTAGCTTTGCATTGTAGTCTGTATATGTTAACTTAATTTGCTTCTTTAAGAAAGATGTTACGATTTTAGGTTTGACATATTTGTATATATGACTTGTTGGATTTCAGCTCTGTTTCTTTTTTATTTTTATGTATACTTACATTTGATAAAAATAAAAAATATTAAAAAAATAATATATATTATATTATAAGATTTTACCGCTTAAACTATTAAATTAAACTATTAAGTAAGATTTTAAAATATAATTTATATTATTTTTTAATGAAAAATATTATCAAACCGCACTATGTGTGTCCGTTATTACATTATTTTAACTTATTTTTAACATTTATGTTTTAAAATCTTATGGCTGTTATCAATTAAGCATTTAATTCTCCTTCTCAGAAACGTAAAACAGATGTTGACAACGATGTGGTCTTTTTTTTATCAATTATATTTTAAAAAGATAACAAATTACTATCTTAAAAGAATAAAATAACATAAAGTATTTTATTATTATTCTTTATATATATTTAACGAGTAGGATCTTGAACAATTTTTATTTTATATTTAAGAGTTTTTGTTAATTATTGGCAATCTTAATCTCATAAAGCTGACAAATATTTCTTATTTAATTTTGAAGCTCTTGTTAAATGAAAATCTTGAATCATTGCCCACGTAAACCTTAATTTAAGTCTGCTTTTGAAATAAATTATATTAATTATGTCACTTTACACTTTAATATGATTATGAGAGGGAGAGACCTCACATTTAATCCCTAACATATTATATAGATATCAATTCACTCTCAAACTTTAGGATTCAAGTCATAAATTACACAATATATTAGTGTAAAATTAAGAATTTTCCTTGATTTTAACTCCTTTTCCACCAAGTTAAAACCAAAATCCAAAGTGCAATTGCCAGGTTTCGCCCAACGTCCATCACTCCATCTTTTTAACATTGTTGTGCTTGTTTTATGGTTCGATAAAATCTAAGAACAACAATTAATATAGACGTACCTTTTCATGTCACAATCATAATGGATTTTAAATGAATTAAGTTCATGATTGGTTACGGCATACTGTATTTTTTTCAAAGACGAACGCTTCTTTTCTCTATTGAGAAACAAGAGGTTACAAAGATGAGAGAATGTTGTGGATATGATAAAACATAAAGAAAGGAAAAGAAAAGAAAAGGGGGTTTGATCTAACAAAGTTATAGATATTGAAGATCTTCACAGTTCAATAATGAACATGCCCTTTTGCATGTTTTTGTGGAGTTACAATGTATTATAAGATTATGGATATCATTTTCAAAGGAGATTATGCATATCCTCTTCTTGTTTTACATTAAATTCATGTGCGTTTAGAGCATGCATGCTACTTTCACCCCCACCCCCACCCAAAAAAACAAAAACAAAAAGCAGCGCCTGAGGAAATCTTTTAAGCCATAAGTTGCAGTTAATCGGTGAATTTATGACCACAAAAAATTGTTATAGAAATCAAGCAATTGGGATCCCATAAGTACTTTTAATTGAAAGATTTCACCATATTTTCATCTTTTATTTTTAATGGTTTCGATGAAAGAAAATATCTTTTTCTTAGAAAAATCAAAACTAATTATCAATATAATTAAAAAACTTGGAAAGTAAACATTGTTTAGTGAAGAATGAATCATTTAAAGGTTTTTTTATTTTTATTTGTATTAATTTTTCTATAACTTGATTTTTTTTAATATGATCTTTTTATATAAGGTTGATATAAAATTGAACTTTGTAATTTGTTTTAATTATCTTAGTATTGAGTCTTTCGGTGTTTTAATTTGATATAAAATCGAAGTTAGTTTTGTTGATTTTATTTCACTGATTAAATCCTTCCAAGATATTAAAAACTTTAATTATATAAAAATTGAGGAAATATGTATTTCTCTTGTAAAAAATCTCTTTTATTTATTTATTTTGAAAAAAAAATTAATAGTAGAATTATTCTAACAAAAACTTAAAGCAACTACAATAAATATTTGCACAACTCAAATGATTTAGATTAAGGGAAAATATACATTTCTATATTCAAAGCTTAATTCTTGTTGTTTATTGCACCTAATATCATCATGAACTCTCCTTCTTTCCTTGAAATATAAAGGAAATAAAGGAAAGGAGTTTTTTCAGTGGATTGAGATGAGAGAAATACCTAATATTTATATAAAAAAATTGTTATTTAATATTATAATTATTAAAAATTCTAACTAATTTACAGAGCTATATGGTAAGAAATTGGCTACACAAGAAAAAATATACTATCATCTTAAAACATCTCACTTAAAATAAATATTATTAATTTTTTTAAAAAATTACTAATAATTTGTTTTGTTTAATTTCCTGATGACTTACCTATAAAATGATAAGGAGTTAAATATGATAAATTAAATTATTATTGATGGTTCAAGCAAAAATATTTTAAGGATTGGTCAATTGTTTTCATCACAGATACTTAGCGAATTACAAACTCTAAAATAATTCACTCTAGAAATCAGAACCTCGGGCATGCAGGGAATTACTCTTTCTTTTATGAAATAAAATTCTATGTTGTTCTTAACAAGTAACTTAAAAAACCAACATGTATTTTTGTGTTATACGTGATAATTCAGACGCATTTTCTTTCACCTATCTTTTCGCTCACAGTCTAATCAAGCAAAAGGCCAAATCTATAGAAAAAGGATGCAAATTAGCAACATGATAATTAATAAAGAATTTAATTATTATGAGAAGAGATAGCATGGGGACAGGGTTAGGTATTAGGTGATAGACCACTAGAATTATATTATTATTATTTATCATAAAAATCATTGAAACAAATTATTTAAAAATAAGATTTGAATCCAACATTTTTGTTGTGTTAAAGGTCGAATCCCTGCTACTTGTAGTAATAGTTGTTGGGTTTTCACTTTTATTTGCTTTCCATTATTGGTTGTCTTATCATACATTTGCCTAAGTCTTGATGAAATCATGTTGTTTTAAGTATATGCAAGCTTAATAATCTTGGAATTCGGTAAGGAGTGCAAGAGAATCCAACTGAACCAATACAAAACTAATTACTTGTAAAATTTATTATGTGAAACTTGGAAAAAATACATTAAAATTCAATTTCATACTCGAAACCCAGGAAACAAAGCACATTTGAAGAAACAGAAAAACTGAAAATACCAAGCACACAAGGTGTTGCACTGCCAAAACAGTTTCCTGTAATGGAATTTATCCTTTTAATTTTTTAGAGAATAAAGTTGAGAAATTAAGCCTTCACCTAGGGTAGAGTATGTTTCACAACTATAAATATGAAGAGATATCTCTTGAGGTATCACAACATGCACTAGCATATATACTACTTAAAATCAATGGAGTTGATTAACGAGGAAAGTGCTAGTGAGCTACTTCAAGCTCAAACTCATGTGTGGAATCATATATTCAACTTCATAAACTCCATGACTTTGAAATGTGCCGTTCAACTAGGCATACCAGATGTGATCCAAAAACATGGCAAACCCATGACCCTCTCGGAGCTTGTTTCTGCCCTACCAATCCACCCATCAAAAGCTCATTATGTCCACCGCCTTATGCGTATTCTCGTGCACTCTGGTTTCTTTTCCCAGCAAAATCTTAATGGCATTCACAACCAAGAAGCCTATTCTCTTACCCAATCCGCTCGTCTCCTCCTCAAGGACAATCCCTGGAGTGTGAGACCTCTTTTACTTCTGTTGCTCGACCCAGTTCTGACAAAACCATGGGATTGCTTGAGCACTTGGTTCCGAAATGATGATCGCAATGCATTTAGTGTTGCCCATGAAAAGACATTTTGGGAGTACGCTGGCCAAGATGCAAGACTCAACAATCTCTTTAATGAAGCCATGGCTAGTGATAGCATACTGGCTAGTAAGTTGGTTGTAAGCAAATGTAAAGGCATCTTTGATGGGGTGAATTCCTTGGTGGATGTCGGGGGAGGCTTAGGAACTATGGCCAAGGGCATTGCTGAAGCATTTCCCCACATGGACTGCACTGTGTTTGATCTCCCCCATGTGGTTTCTGACTTGCAAGGCGGCAAAAACTTGAAATATGTAGTGGGGGATATGTTCGAGGCAATTCCTCCAGCAGATGCACTTTTACTCAAGGTAACTTAATTTTAACAGTATTCTTATACTAACACTATATATTAGTTTTTCTTCTATTATGAGAGATTCATAGGTCTCTGCGTCATGTATCAACCCTTTCATCCCTACATGTATTAGAAAATCGGTGTTAGGCAGGGGACTACCATGTATTAGAAAAAAGATTATCTCCCGTCTTCATTTATTCATTTTATATATCTTATGTTATGAAAACAGTGGATTCTTCATGACTGGAGTGATGAATACTGCGTGAAAATACTTAAGCGATGCAAACAAGCAATTGCGAGCAAGGGGCAGCAGAAAGTTGGGAAGGTGATAATTATAGATATGGTGAGAGAGAACCAGAATGGAGATGAGGGGTCAATTGAAACGCAGTTGCTTTTTGATCTAGAAATGATGGTGGTTGTTAGTGGCATGGAGAGAAATGAAAAGGAGTGGGCTAAGCTCTTCTTTGATGCTGGTTTCCTCAATTATAAGATACACCCTGTGCTAGGCACAAGAGCTCTCATTGAGCTTTATCCTTCATAAGATCCTAGTGATGTTTTGTTTTGTTTTGTTTTTGTTATGTTTAAGTGTGAAAACTCATGATATTATGGTTTTCAAAACCATGTTCTGTGCTAAAAGTTTAGCTATGAATTGCTGCGAGTGACATCAAATAAAATTGTGACTCTCTAGCGTAAATAAATTTGTTTTATGTGCTGGGATTTATAGCGATCATGTCTTCCCCAACTGCTCGCATCAAAATCTATTTTTCCAAAAGTTAAGAATTAAATTCTTCAATAAAATGTGTCAGAAAGACGATGACAAACCGAAGGAAAAAGGATGGCAAGGTGATAATTCAGAGCGACTTTCTTTATTTATGTATAAATTCTTCAATAATAATTCTGCTTACTTCTTGTTGTTATTATTATTATTATTCTTTGTGGTTCTATATACTTTAATTTTTATGAATCAATGATAATTTTATCAAATTATTTATTATTTTTATATTTTTATACTTTAAAAAATATATTAATTATTTAATCATATTATACTTTTAATATTTTAATGTTGTTATATGTTAGTGTATAAAATATGAATTTTATTCTCATTTTTCTTTTCATAAGTCTTAGCCAAGTTACACCTAAGTAGTATAAAGTTATTATAGTTTGTCATTTTATAAGGTACTTTATGTGAAATCTTATCACTTACTAGTGAAACTTGAACATTAAGTTTATAGGGCCTTTAATATGTGAATCTAAAAAATAAAAATATTTTTAAGGTGAATAGGCATCATTTTAAAGTATATTTTAATGATTTTTATTATAAAAATAAATCTATTAGTTTGAATGATCTTATTTATAAAATTGATTTTTATTCTCATATTGTTTTGTATTTTATTTTTGTATGACTTTCTAGTTAGGATGATAAAGTAGGTAGGAACTCTACTCTTGACATGACTCTTAAAATCCATCATAATAAATATTTTACAATGGTTATTAGTAAAATTCATAACAAGGTTTTTTCATGTATTTTATTTTGAATTATTTAAGTTTACAAACTTTTATATTGTTATCACTTAATTTTACTCATATACTTATTTAGAAAGCATTCATAAATCACCTTGGATTCAAGTGTGGTTTGGCTTGATAAAAAGTTAAGACGTAAGCCTGAAACATTTATGAAAAGCTCAAAACTCAATATTGTTGTTTTCAAGTTCAAATGTTAGCAAAAATCTATCTTACAACCTATATATTGTTTAATGTTCAACTCCTATATGGAGTTATAGAAGCCCAAATAAACTTATCTTTTTGGGTTGGAAAGCGTGAACAACTTTCATGAAGACAATCTAATTAGATTATCATATTATTAATAAGCCACTAAATTAATAGTTAGTCACCATATCAATAATTCTATATTTTAGCATATAAAAAGAGACATTAACCATTAATTTAAGATTTATTTGTTTTGAGATCAAGATTCATTTTCTTGCTTTATTCATTTACATTTATAATATTCATGTTTTATTTCATATTTTATTTTTATTAATCTCTTATTTATACTTATCATTTTACTTATTATACTTAGTTAATTTTTATTATACTCTCATCTTATTTATTTATATTTTTCTTATTAATTATGTTTAGTTAAGTTTTTTTTTTTGACGAGGTGAAAAGGTTACACTAATAATATAAAAATAAGTATTATATAAATTCAACATGAACTTTAATATTTGAATTCAACAAAAAAAGTTGTTAACATATGTTATAATTATTATATTAATCAATTTTAATATCTTCCTTATTAAATGCTGAGTCTTGATTATATTGTATAATCATTGACACAACAAATACTTGATTCTTTCATAACTTACAACTTAAAGAACCGATACCTATATTATGAAAGGATTTTGATATGTTGTTGAAATAAATTAGCATCATTAACACTTGACAATATTTACAAGTGTTGGTGTTATTCAAATAAAATAATTAAAGATAATTAATATGATAATATTAATAAATTAAAATAAACTATTAATGATAAATCATCTTATTAAAATCTCTTTTATTTATGGTTTTCAATTGATTAATGAAAAAGATTTAGACTATTTATTTTAAATAACATTAATTGATCCTCTCACATTAGCAATTATTTTGTCTTTGTTAAATATTTATATTAATATCATATTTTAAAGATCTCTTTGATCTTTTTTATTATTATTTGTGGCTTATATATTCAATCTTTTCATGAATTAATCAATAGCAATCTTGTGAAGTAATTTATTGCTTCTAACATCAAAACAAACACGAATGTTCCTATTTTCATCGATGCATTTTCAAGATAACATGGTGTAACCAAAACTGACATATAAAAGATGTTGGCATAATGATTAAAATAAGATAATTTTCACATGCAAAGAGACCTGAAGCAAATATTATCACTACACACGAAGAGCGCGAAAAGGTATAAGGGGAGTGATGTATGGCTGAAGGTTATACCTGAAACAACAATGAGGATTCAACGGCTTTTGACCTTAGTGACCTGATGCTGGTAATCATGGATTAAAGATGGCATGAACTGTCAGTATTATGGCCCTCTCCTTGCGTTGATCTTTCAGTGACTGATATTTTACAAGCTGGACGGTGTGTTTGAGCTTGGCAGGGGAGAGTCGGCTGAGTGGTTTGTGTTTTTTTTCACTTGAGAGCGGCGGCTAGGCTGGGAAAACCATGGGAGATAGAAGAGGGTGGCTAGGTTTTTTTTCCTTTTTTTTTTATTTTTAATGTTTGTTCTCTGTATCTCGTTCTCCTTTTTGCCTTTCTTTTCTTCCATGTGGATTTGTATTTATAAAGCATAAGAACTCCAAATCCTAATAAACTCATTATTTTTTTAAATTTAAAATTTAAAATAAAAAGGATTGACTAAATATCTTAGTCATTTGTTTCAACCGAGTAAGAGGAGAAACAAACATCCATTATAGTTTTATACACACATACACACATTATCTAATTGCATACTCAATCAAAATAAATCCCGATCTTTTAATTTATAATCCTTAAAATAATATATAATTTTAAATCATGTTTGACCATTATAACATATATATCTCGATCACAAGAACTTTGTACTCTAGACTCTATAGTTCATGCATCCATAAAACTCCAAGCAACTCTTATTTTCCAGAGTACAAGTGAAATATTGGGATAAAAGTTAACCATAATAGTTGTTACAACCCATTATTTATCCTCAATTTTTCAATATATTTTCAAAATATCATAACAAAATGTGGTCATTTTGTTATTTTTGGCACTTCTATTTTATTTAAGTTTTTATAATAAAATAAAAATAAAGAAAAATATAAAAGTAAAAGTAAAAATAATATATTAGTAGTTGAAATAATAGTCAATAAAGAAAAGGGGGATCCAACATGAATCACAACTTGATTCATCCTTCAAATATCTCGTATGTGTTCTTCTTTTTATAGCATTGAATAAGGGCATGTGAAGAGCACACAACTCCATTCTCAGTCACTCGTCACTGTGCGTGCATTGCCTTTGTCACTTTTGTTCTAGCAACTTTTAGTCGATTCCAATAATCCCAAGAACCAATTTTAAAACCCTAAACGAGTTTTTGTGTATTTGTTCTAATAATTTTTTATGTGTTATTAATTTTTTCAAATTATGATATTAGACTTGTGTGAACTTCAAGTGTATTGGCTATGTATATAAGATGTGAATTTATCTTGGATGCATATTAATTGTTATAGTCCATACGGTTAACTCGGGAAAAGTGAAGCAGTTTTGGCCGTTGTTTAAGGATATTGATTCGTGGAAGACAAGTAGCAATCCTCGAGCCTATTTTAAATATAATATGAGAAATAAATTGAAGTTTAATTTATTATTTATCAATTTTTTTAGTCCCAATACATATATTCTAGAAGTGAGGACTGCATCATATTATCAAGTATAAATTTTAAATCATTATCTTAAATCTTATTATTTATTTATTTTCGATAATAAAAACATATATATAAGTTTAGACAAGTTCTTAACATATAAGCAAAATAAATATATTGTTATTAAAACAAAAATACATGAAGCAATTTACTTTATGTATAATATTTTTGGGTATTTTTTATTTTTAATTTAGTATAATTAGTCCTTTAATCATGAATCTCTAGAAAAATAGTTAAGGTTCTTGGTTATTATAAAACTAAGTTGTAGTTTTTTTTTACTATATTTACGTGTTAGTTCTCGGAAATGTTCCTTACAACATAATGGTAACTCCATTAGAAATATCATGGCTAATCTTTGTTTGCTTGTTTCTCAATGATAATGTGTTTCATGTGCTCATGCAGATGCTCTGAGTACTTTGATATGCTTGTTTATCTAACTTGATTAATGTGTGTATACTAGTTTGCGTTAGTGTTTATATTTTCTATTTATATGATTAGTAATTGATATGGCAATGCTCCGGTCTCTGTTTTTTTTTGGACCTTGTAGTCCATCAGGTTCGTATTACAATCTTTAGTGCACACCAACTTGTTTTTGGCGACGTACTAAAAATTTATGCGTTCTAAAGGAAACAAATTTTAGAGGCTACAAGGGCAATTCGTAACTCTAGCTCATGTATGGATTCCAATGTTCAGCTTCATGAATTCCATGGCTCTGAAATGTACTAAAAGCAATGTCCCGCTCAGCAAAATTTATACGTTCCTGAAGGAAACAAATTGGCTCTCTTCGTGTTGGATTTTTGTGCTTTTGGAGCATTTCTAACATGTTCTTCCATGCTGGTAATAGAAAATCTTGAAACTAGTCAATTAGAGGCTAAAACTTATCAGCATAAACAAATTACTTTTTATAATAAAGGGTAAGGGTTTTAAAAAGCATGTTATATAGGATTGGGTTCAGGTCTAATGGAAGAACACACACACACACATATGACCAAAAACAAGTAGGTGTACACTAAAGATTTTAATATGAACCTGATGATTTGCTTCTGGTACTTCAAAGATCTCTTTGTTATCCAACCACCAACTGCCGCGTTCATGTTGTCCTTCCAGACCCTACCAGACAACAAGGGTAACTCCCTTCTGCAATCTCTCTCATCTCATACAGGATCATACTAACTCATTAGCCTGAGGAACTAACTAGCGGTTCCTTTGCCAACTAGTCCCTTCTTGTCAAAGATCTTTGGATGACAAGTAATGAGCTAAATAAATGCTGAAGATGTATAGAGATTGCATTTTTTTAATCTTTTTTCTGCCTGCATAAAGGGATTTTTATTATGGGACATCAAAACCCTATATGGCATAAAACCTTTAATTAAGGGAGCCTAAAGGGTTATTCCCAGCCACAGCCCACCAAGTATCATCACTTCACATCACCTTGCGTGTCCATGTATAAATCTCCTCTCAATAAATAGTCTTTAACAGAGCAATTATATATTAAGTTCGACCAATATAACATATCCAGATCACAAGAACTCTGTACTCGAGGCTCTAGTTCATGCATATCAGTAAACCTCCAAGCAACTCCTATTTCCTATTGTGCAAATGAGATTATTGGGACAACAGGGAACGACATGTCGTAGAACAAAGATTTTTGAAGTACATCCAAGAGGAAAAAGCTAAGGAGGAGGCAGCATACGAACAAAATGCATGTCAGAAAGGTAAAAATGATCAAACAGAAAAAATCACATAAGCACATCCTACAATCCATAGTTATCTAGGTGTCTTCTACCATCTGAGTTAAGAAACTAAAAGGTGCCACCAGGCTGCGTGGGTTGAAATGCCACTGATCCTCAGGAGAAGACAGCGAGATTTTTTAGGGAATAATAGATGGAAACTGGGGCTCAATGATGTATCTGGAATGTTGTAGTATCGAGAAAGTTCTGTTCTTGTCCATATCAATGACTTCAATGTCGTAAGAACTCTGCAAAACCACATTCATTCAAAGCAAGTTGTACTTTCAGCTCAAAACACCAGATTAGAACCAGACAACTCAATATATGACCAGAAATGAAATTACGCTTCGCAAAGGTATGCAACTCCATGAATGCTGGCTTTCAAAGTGGCTAAAACTTATTCCCTAAAACCTGGTCCATTTCAGTGAATATCTCCTGCAATTGTGTGGCATTAGTTCTGGTTTTAGTTATTATATATTATGTTCCAAAGGTGTTTTGGTCTTCCACGTATAGCATATCAGATCATTGCAATTATTTGTGGAGGAAGAAGGCTGCTAGACATCAGTTGAAAACGAGGCAACATGACATAGTCATAAATTAGAAACAACTGCAGTCACAAGATGCAATTTTGTTTTTTTGACAAAGAGCAGGGAAACAGCGAAAGGCAGAAGACTTTTACAGCTACAAATCACAGGCAAAACCTTGCATGGAGAAATAGTAACGAGAAATTATGAAATTGACCACAATTGGTTAGTATACTTGATTGGGTGAGATGAGAGTGCCATGTGAAACCTAAATTTTAGCTTCCATTGGATTAAAATTTGATCTAAACTTGGGAAGTTGAACACAAACACTGAAACACATCTATATCTACTTGTGTCTTGTAATAAATATGATCTCGAGAGCCATATTTCAAGCTGCAAAATGTTATTCAGCTCTGAACATCGTCCCACCATTTTTTCAGGGGCCACAAACTTTAAATGCAAAGGAAACTAGAATTTGTAAGATCTTCAATAAATTTGCTTCCATCAAACTACAAATCTAACCATTGTCTCCATTTCAACACTAAACCTGGCTATTTACTTGAAGTTAAACTGCATAATTAAGATAATTAACATGACACGTACTAAAATCAACTGGATCATGAAGTGAAATAACCCACTACAAAAAATGAGAGAATACAGCACATAATAATAAAAATAAAACACCTTAACAGCATAATAAACGACAAAAAAAACAAATTAATGTTGCTCAAATATCAGACCCATTGTTCATCATGAGTCCTTAACAGGATGATAGCAAAACTTGTTGTGCAGAAAATAGAAAGTACACACTAATCCCTAGAGCAATCAACATACAAATGACACAAGGTCAGCAAGTTGATAGCAATCAACAGCCTTACAAACAAGTCACCGTATTGATAGAAATAGCAAAACTGAGGCTGTAATCAAGAAGCCATGGGTAAAGGCAATGTCCAAAAACAGACTGATAGCAAAAGGGACATCAGATTGAAAGTTTAGTTTGATGAACATCGCTGTCATACTTATGACCACAGATGCTCTCCAAAATGGTCTTTTTGTATTGTTTTGACTAATGTAGAAAAAACCAATGTAAAGAATTTAATTAAGGGTTACCACTACAGGAAATAAAAAAGATCTTAAAGTTCAGAAACAAACCCACATAAAAAAAAAAAAAAAAACCCACTTTAAAATGAACTTTGATGGACACTTTGCCCATGTCATACCAATGCATACCTAATTATGTCAAAATGGGAAGTGTATAATTTTGATTAAAAACAAGTATAAATTTGTATGGCATGGGTAAAGTTTCCATCCAAGTAATGCCTAAAGGGGTTTTTTTCATAGGCTTATCCACTGTAATTCATCTTCTGTAGTTTGCTATGTCCAACCCTTCATTGAATTCTTTATTTTGTATTTAATCAACAAAATCATGACTTCATCATCAAGATGTTATGTCAACATGGTAAACTTTTTGGAAAGTACGGTTTTTTGCTTCGAATGGCAATATTTAACATCGAACTGAGCCTTCAATTCATCTTGACACAACAATTGCAATCTACATGTTCTCGAAGACCACTTTTTCCTTTTCCTAAGGCTTCTCTATAGGGGATTTCGGTAATCTTTTGTCTTTCAATACTAGTACAGGTTCTAGTCTACTAGTCAACCTCATGTCATCTACATGTTAATTGCTAAGGGGATTTCCATGTACTTGATCTCTACAAAATTATTATCACAAAAATCCTTGTTAAGGGGAACCCAATATCCAATGGAGATTGTGCTCTTGTCAATTTGTGATGTTATTTTGGTTTCATCATGTATTATGTTCTCAAAGAGTTCTTTATCTCCCATGAAATAAGATGCATAACCACTGCAATTATTAATGTTATGATAGCATAATTGAGTCATTGATTGGCAACAACTATGCTTATAATATGTAGGTTTTCAAATTGAAATTATATGACAAGACCTTATATAGCAACAGCAAAAGAAATGCAGAAGAAGTCTATTCCTACATATCCTCTCCACATGTAAAATCCTTGTACGGAAAAATAGTAGATAGAAATTATACCGTTGAACTCAAAGGGGTTTACATGTAAAGCTACATTGAGTGAGATGAGCAAAACCTAATTTTTCGCTTCGACGGGTCCAGAAGGAATCTAAACAACTTGAGATTTTGAATACAAATACTGAGCTTTCATACTTACAACCAAAACCATAACTACTTGCAATAATTATAGTCTTATGAACCCCTACCCCCAATTTTTGAAACACCAATAAATTCAGCTGCAAAACAAATTTAGATCTTCAATGAAAATTTGTTCTATCAAACTAAACATCTACAACTAACACCATTTCAAGATCAAACCTTTAAATGCTATTTACTATGCAGCTAAACTACAGAATTGTGATCACGCTAGTTAAACTTATCCACAAGTAAAATATCCCAAAAAAAAATGTATCACTGAAAATATAAATCAGAAACCACATCACATAAGCAAACATGATAGAAATAAAGCAATCAAAGACAAAGCAAGGAAAAAACAAGATCAAGATTAGCAAGAACTATACCATCCACTTGAACCGGGCCGGTTCCCACTGGAAAAGGGTCGATTTACTAAACCCGGACTTGATTCATCAAATCTCCTCATCATCTCATACCCACCTGAGTTAGGCCTCCCTTCCTCACCAAACCGATCCGGAGAAGCAAAAAACTGCTGCTGCTGTCTTTGACCCACCTCCTTACCCCTAAAAACCTCCGGTCCGGGCCTTTCCTCTCTCCCAACAAAACCCGGTCTAAGATGTGGTGGCACAAACTTATCCGATTTAGGCGACCCCACACTAGACCCAACCTCCTTCTGCTTCTCCTGTCCATGAACCGGAGAAGAAGAAATCGAACCAGCCCCGGTTCGACCTAAAGGACGTAGAGAAATCCGATCCGATTCCGGTTCAGCCTCTGTTTGAGCCGGGATTTGAACTGGAGCTTGATGGGAAGGTAGGGTTTTCGGACAGGGAGTCAGTGGTGGTGTTTGGATAGATGGTATATGTTTAGGTGTGGTTCGGGTCAGTACCAGCATCCGGCCATGTGTACGGGTTGATGAGGATGGAAGATGGCTTTTGTAGAGATTGTTTGGGCTGTTAGGTGATGATATAGTAGAGTAAAAGGAAGTGGCAGATTGTTGCTTTGATGGGTTGTTGTTCGTGTTATTAGAAGAGGTGGAATTGCTTATGTTTTTGTCATAAACATGGTTAAAGTTAACAGAGGCATATTTATTGGCTCTTGCCATCCACCACCAGCAACAACCACTACGTCGTTTTGTTTGCTTGTTTGCAGAGAGCAAAGTATGGGCCTTTTGCTGTTATTTTAGTACAACAGAGGAAAAGGTGAGAGGGAAAACACAAGGATTGGATCTTGAAGATGAAAGTAAAAGGAATGGAGAGAAGAGTACAGGTGTCCTATTTTGTGCTGTTGGACCTTTGTGCACGTGACAGTGCTGTGGAGGATTTTTTTTAATATTTTTTGTTTTGAAATATATTAAAATAATATTTTTTAATTTTTTTAATATAATCATATTAAAATTATCTTAAATAAAAAATTTTAAATTTAATAAAAAGTCAGGTGAACCGTTACTCCATGAATACCTACGAAGCGGTTTTCTGTTGCTTACGTGGACAAAAGTCAGTGGATTTATTAAAGGGGATGATGTGGCGAATTCAAACACTTGTTTTTCTTGTACTAGGTGGTTTGCCGGACAGAAAGGTATCTTGGCTTCCGTACGGTTCTCATTATGTGCGTGCCTTTGTTCTTGCATTTTTTACTATTTTTTAAAAGTATTTTTTAGATATTTACTTAAAAATATTTTAATATATTTTAATTAAAAAATATTTTACACAATGATATCAAATATACACTTATACAAACATAATTATCATTGGAATAACATACATAATTATCAATTTTTTATTTTATCATAGCTACTAAACTTTTTCATTAGGATGCAAACTTATCATGTAATTTAATTGAACTTACTAAAATTAACTTGGTCATACAAGAAAAATTAAAAAAAAAATCTCATTTTAATAAAAATAATTAGCCTAAATTAACATACCAGTTAATTTTAATTCTAAATTTTATTATTTAATATATTTAATTAAAACTTGAAATTACAACTCTCTTTTAAGTGATACATATTTTAAACAAAGCTAAAAAATAATAAAAAATATATAAATTAAATAAAAAACAAGTCATAAATAATTAAGAAATATATTGCCAATCCCAAATAATATATATATATATATATATCTTATTTTATTTAAAGACATCCCCGACTTTGGATGGTATAAAATTTTAACTTAATAAAAAATATAGCTTTTAAATTTTTCTAATAAACTTTTAACATGATCAAAAGATTAGATCAAAAGTTAAATTTGTTAATATAAAATTGTGTATTAAAAAAATTTTATATTAGTCTTATTAGGTTAAAGAGAATTTGTTCTTTCAAATTACTCTTTTTCAATTCTATAATTGTTCAATCAAAAGTTTTTAACCATTTACATGCTTAGTCTTTTTTGTTAAAAATGTTAGATTTATTAGCAAAAATACTCAACCTCCTTAAAAACAAGATCAATCTCAAGCATTACATGAAAGATTATGTTCGGCAATTATCATGTTCAGTAATTGTTGTAGTAGTATTTTAAAACTCTAAATCAACTAGAAATTTATTATTAGAATGATCAAATAATCTCTCCTTATAATTTTTTATATATAATTACTAATATGATATGCACTAGCTTCTTTATTATAAAAATATATGAACATTTACTTCATGATTTTTATTTGAAATTCAAGAATATTAATTTTAACCTCATTAATTCCAAAATCCTCATAAAGCACATTTTAGATTGATGCAAGAGCTTTTTTTAGTAAAACATATATTTTTTGTATTTTATATTATTAAGTTTATCTTCTTTTTTTTTTCTATTTAAAGGTAATGGCTTTCCAACTTTATTATTCTTATTCATTATTATTAAGGGTTTTTTTTTACTATATAAAGAGTTATAATATCTTTTTAGCAAGTGACCGTACACAAATAAAAACTACGTATTTTGTATATCTCTTTATAATTATGATATTATTAGTCATTAAAGATTTTAACTTATAACAAACTTCAGTAGTCTTTATTTTCGTTTGCATCAATTAGTATCAGAACTTAACAATTCTTTATGATTTTGTTTTGTGGTTATAAAGGATATGTATTAGAGTTCAACAATTCTTAATTGTTAATTATTATGTGTTGTTGAATCACCATGACTAGAATAACCCTATGATTCTTCATGGTTTTGGTCTGAAGTTGTATAAAACTTGTGTTAGAGCTTAACAATTTCTAATGTTAATTATTATATGTTGTTGAATAACCATAACTAAAATAGGTTGTAGAATAAAACATGTATATGAATGATATGATAATGATGTTACTCCTCAAGAAAAAAAAAATCAAAGAAATAATATGTTATTTTCATTTACATCAATTGTTATTATTGAAAAGTCTAATGATAAGATCCATGATAAGGTTGCTCATATAAAAATATTGTGTTAGGATCCATATAAGATATCCTATATAAAGATGCTGGGGATTTATGATGAAGTGACCTATAAAAAAAAATGATGTTGGTAGTGGAGGATATTTTTCAAACTATGGTTTGAACTTGAGGGCAAGTTTCTTTTAACCTGAGAAAATTAATGCAAGAGCTTTTTTATGAAAATAGATATTTTTCTTAGAATTTTTTTTTCATTATTTATATTATTATACTTTTTTTCTTTTTTTGAATGTAACAATTTTCCTAGTTTATTTTTTTCATTTAGTATTGCTAGGGTTATCTATTTTTTTTCTTTCTATATAAAGGTTTGTTATAGCTTTTGACAAGTGAGACATGGATTAATAAAAATTAAATATTTTAAGTATTTTCAATAGTTATGGTGTTATTGGTCTTTAAGAGTTTTGATTTCTATCAAATCTTGTTATTGTTATCATATATCTACAATAGAAACACATCCTTTATGATATACTTCATAAGAAAATTAATTGTGAAATCACCTCTAATTTGGCTACTTTTCATGAAGAACTTCACCATGAAGATTAAGATTCAATTCAATTGGGTTTGCATAAATATCTTTTATATATTCAAGATTATCATAAATCAAGATTTTTGCATCAAAATCTTCTACTTCGACATTACCTTCTTTATTTTCATTGAATTTTGATGATTGATTCTAATTTCAAAGGAACCATAATCATAAGAAAAAAAATAATTTTAATATCATATTCATTCCAATTAAAAAAGAAAGGATGTCTTTTTCGCTCATGTATTTGAAATGAGTTTTTAAAATTGGTCATGGATCCTTGATCATTCTCCTTATATTCCTTTAGTTTTCTTTTTTTTTTTTTATCTCTGCATGTTTTCTATCACAAACTTTTTTTCCCAAGGAAGAACATTTTTAGCCTCTCTAATACTAATTGAAACAAATGAAAACAATACAAAAAAGATAACAAGCACAAATATTACACAAAATTCTATCAAATAGAATCACCATAAAAAAATCATAATTTCCAAATTTATTAATTAATATTCTCTAATCAAAACTCAATATTACAGATTTTATAGGCTACTCAAGAATTAGAAAAACCATCCTAAACAAATCTAAAGAAAAAAAGGTTCCATAAATAAATAAAAAAACAAAATCATAAATTAACTAAAAAAATTATTGAAAATATTAAACAATAATTTATAGGTCTTATTTGAAGCTCTTATCAACCTCATATAACTACAAAATATAACCTCATATAGCATAGGGTCTGTAAAATCTTGTAGCAAAATTTTAACTTAACTTAGTAATTGAATCAAAAGTTTTGCTAGTTAATATATTACTATATATTGGGAAATCAAATCTTATACATCAATATATTTTTTAATACATTTTATTTGGTATTTAGTTTCATCAATCGATACAATAAATAATGATATATTATTGTATTTAAAAAAAATGAGAATAATATAGAATTTAAATCCAATATGCATATAAAATCATTTCCATAAAAAAAAGTTATGTTTTTCATAAATACACTCCTTTAATAGGTATATCTTATCAAGGTTAATGAGATCTAAAATATTTCTTATTTTGTTTAAATTCTTATAAATAAAGTATAAAAGAAAACAACATGAATATAAATTATATATATTAGTGATAGATTTATTTTTTTAGAAATAATATCAATACTAATAAAAATAATAGTTATTATTTTCAATATTATTAATAATAATATAATATTGATAGCTTTATTGAATCCTTAAATGGTAAAAAACAAACATCAAATCACTTAGTCATACATTTGAAAATGAATTATGTTTTTTTTTTTTAAATAAGATGATATGAAGCAACCTAAATTTTTTCAATTAATACAATATAAAATAATATAATATAGACTAGAGCTCATGAAATAGTTATAGAGTTATTAGTTTACATGTTTCCAAGTCTATGTCTAGTTGAGGCCAAAGGCGTAGAATTTTATATTTTTGGCAAATGACCATGACAAGTATACATTGAAGTTCTTTCCATGGTCAAAGCCATAAAATTCAAAATTAGTTGTGGACACTTGAGATGATTGGTAGAGAAGCCATTGAACTTCTTTCATGGTCAAAGCCACTTGCAGTAGATATAATCAACATTTTTTTTATATTCATAAATGATAAAGGCAGATAGATATTATATAAATATGAATGTTTTTTTTTATGTTATTTGTATTCCTATTGTTATGATCATTGGTGTAAAAAAAACATTAGAAATTATTACACCAATCCTATTATGTAAATCAACTTATCACATTATAAGGTTTCCGGGTTTTATTATTGTAGTAGTTGAGATAATAATGTTAGAATTAAGTACTTTACCAATTAATTAAAACTATTTTTCATTTATCTAAATTTAATTCTTGTAATAATTTTTCAATAAACAATATATTTAGACTTTAGAACATACTCATTATAACAAAGAGATCTTGGCGAACTAAAGATAAAAATATAAAATATAAGTCGTCATCTAATTTTATAGTAACTATAACTATTAACTAGTTTTTAAAAGTTTGAAGTAAAGGCTTGTTATGCAATATGAAAGATATTCATCACCCTACATATTACTACATATAAAATAAGTTGTATTGTTACTCATCATTCATGACTAAAGTACTTTTTATGATTTATTAAATTTTTCCTAAATTACTGCTAATCCTATAATAGTGATTTGAAATCCCAACTCGACAACAAGGCTCAATCCTAACTTTTAAGATTAGATGTTGAACTCGATAGAAAGATAGTGATTAATTTAAGCTTTAGCCCATTCTACTAAAAACGAGACTACAGATTCCATTCACAATTATAAGGTTTTGATGGTGTCAAGTTGACCTAGCCTCAATCCGCTATCAATAACAAGGTAGCATTTTGACATGAAAAAAAAAATTAGCACACATTGATAAAAAAGAATAATATTTACAAGCATAAGAAAAAAAACATCCATACATACATATATATAATGAATTTTGTAATTTCAAAAGTTGAGTCAACATGACAACATCAAGACCTTATGAAGTAACCAATCTGATTTGAACTCCTTTATACTTAATAATGTTATTTGTTAGTTGTTTTGTGTTTGAAAAATTACTTTCCATCAAATACAGTATGAAGATATTTTTTCATCTTTGTTCTTTTTCCATCCACATATAATAAAGAATTTGCTTCTTTTATCACTAATGATTTATGATGGAGTTTTTTAAATAATCATTTGAATGTTTTTATTTTTGTAGATTCAAACTAAAAAATCACTCCCACCTAAATTTAGCTATATTCACTTTTACAATAGCCATTATGCGACATGCAAGCTTTGTCATTATCATATCTCAATCTTTTACTTTATATTTTTGTATATTTTGAAAAGAATAGAAAAAAAAAATCATGTTTTTTCAGTAGTTATAGTTAATTTTAATTATTTTGTTATTTTCTTCAATTTTATTTAATTTTATATGTTAACAAAGACTTGAAAATCATAAAAAAAATACAAGATATAAAAATACAAAAACAATTATCAAATACAAAATAATTAAGGTTTGAAATCGAACCAATAATCGAACACCATAAGCAAAAACAAGGTTTGAGAATCTTTGGGTCATAATTGAAGAGGAAATTGAAAAAGAAGTTAATTTAATTTAATTTGGATAAAAGTGAAAGAAATTTAAAGTTAAAAAATATATCCAAGTTTGAAATCAATGAAGAGCTTAATTGAAGAAAAAAAGTAAAAAAATAAGAGTTAAATTAGTCAAAATTGCATAATTTTGAGAACTTATGAGGAATTCACAATAAATTGATTCAATTAAGGGATATAATTGAAAAGATAAATGAGATTAAGGGGTTTGGGGAAACTAAGAACTAAATTGAAATTGAAAAGATTAATTATTTCAATATAGGGTTTAGATTGAAAGAAATTTAAAAATTAAATCATTTGAATTAAATGAAATTTCAAAATTTTAAAGCCAATTGTTGTAATGAAAAATAAAAAACATTTTGAGGGTCAATTAAATCTATTTACATAACTTTATTTTGATCCTATTTGTTCTGATCCAATCAATTCAATCCAATTTATTCTAATTAAGTTCAATTTAGCTGATTTAATTCAATTCAATCCCAAATTAATTTCATTTTAGTCCAATAGTTTTTAATAGATTCATTTTAATCCAATTAAACCTAAGATAAAACATTGAAGTCTAAACTCTTTATTACCACCTCTAACATTGAAATTCAGATTCTAATATCTTAATTATAGCTTCTTAATTCTAAATTTTAAGTTTAATCAAATCTCTATAAAGCCAAATTTTCAAATTTCAGCTCATTTTTTTTTTATTAACACCATGATTATACTAAAATCATCATTCAATCAATGAAATTAGGTTTAAAAGTTATTCTTAAATAAGACATTCTTTTTTTTAACATTAGAGGAAACAATTCAAAAGGGACAAATTCATTATAAAAGTGGGGTATCTCATTTAAAACAACCAAAAACATAAAAAATAGGAGGGGGAGTGGGGAGGGGCATTCATGATTCTAGCCTTTGGAATATGAAAAAAAAACCAACTTTGATGACCTACTCGACTTATTCAACTATACGTATAATCTTAATGAAGTTATTTGATCCATTCCCCAATGAGTATTCTTAAGACAAAACTACTGAATATTTTGATAAAAAGAGAGACCAACTCTTTTTTCTAGAAAAATGGTTGAATATGAGTCGTAACTTTCTACCAACACCAAGTTAAGTCTTTGATTGATTCCTAATGTTTCTTCTCTATCGCTTATATTGATGTATGAATTTCTCATCAATATCTATTTTATTTTTTTATTTTGACTTTATCCAAGCTAATATACCATTAAAGAGCAATAACATTTAGACTTTTAAGGGAAAAAATGGATAAGCAACTTGTCATCATTGATCATCTATGACATCTTACTATAGTAAATTTTTGTATGAGTCTTTTTGCATGTAACTCTGATATATTTGGTGAATTCTAGTATATTAACTCTGATATATTTAGTGAATTCTGGTATATTAAATTTTTTAGGAATAACTATGTATGTCACTAAACACATCTCTGATGTCCTTAAAAAATCATATAAAATCATGCATTGGATATTTTTAAATGTTTTGCAATCACCAAGAACTTGTCAGCCTCTAACTTTTCTTTTAGCTCTTTATTACTATTTTTGTCACAGACTTTAGAATAGGGGTAGACCTTACTTGTGGCAATACCAAAAGAGGTGTAGAGCTCTTAAAAATTGATTATTAATTGAAAAGCTTTAGTATAATAACTTAGTGTGAAATATAACTTTTTGATGAACACTTCTTTGATGTCCTTAAAAAATCATATGAAATCATGCATTGGATATTTTTAAATATTTTTCAGTCAGTAAAAACTTTTTAGCCTCACACTTTTCTTTAGGCTCTTCATTACTACTTTTATAATAGACTTTAGAATAGAGGTAAACCTTACTTATGGCAATACAAAAAGGGGTGTATAACTCTTAAAAATTGATTATTGGTCAAAAAGCTTTAGTGTAATAGCTTAGTGTGAAATACAACTCTTTGATGAGAAATCTTTGACATATATGAAAACCTAAAGGAAAATCCAATTATTCAAGAGCAATAAAGATATGTTATGAGGTATGTATTTATATATCATTCTCACTTAAAGGGTCATTTACTAGATAATATGTTCTAAGAAATTTGTCCAAACAAATTGCCGAGTAGAACTATCTCACCCTTCATTAGATTAATCTTTTTCAAGCAATTCTCCTTTATGAAATCCCTCAATTCATTCTCCATTTTCTTTTTAAGTCTAGTGTTGTAGCTTCATAAAGGAAGTTCTTCTTTATAAAGGCGAGCTATAGTTTTTGCTTGGCCAAATAAGAATGCACAAATATAAACACAAGAATAAAAAAACTAAATTAGATTGGATATGAGTTAGCTTTCCATGAAGGATGAAAATGGTTGCTAAATGTTTGATGTTAATTGATAGTCCATTTTAATTTTTTTTATAAAAAAAGATTTTATCTAATTTTGACATGATGTTTAAAATCAAGATTAAAGATATGAATACTTCTTACTAGATCCAGATAGTACTGAAGTAAAAGTAATTTTAAGAGTAAAAGTAAAAAAAAATCATTAATTTGAAACTATAAAAAATAACTAAATATATTGTCCATATATTAAAGGAAGGTAGTTTATAACTTCCCTTCATCCAAAAATATGAAAATAATTCGATGCATTAACCTTACATTTTGAGAATAAAAACTCAAGATTCTGATTCATCTAAAACTTGAGAAATATATACAAAATACTTTATTAATTCATTATACAAATCAACTCCACATTTTCTAAGTGATAATAATAGTATACTCTCAAGTAAATTTTGATTGTGTTATAACCTAATCTTATGAGATTTCATACACATCATACCTGCCCAACGACATTACAAGAAGACATTCTAGGGGAAGGTTCTAACCATTACACGTGGGTAGGTTGACTAATCTAAAGATTTTTATAGAGTCCCTTCTCGTTCATGTAAACAAACCCTATAAAAAACCTGATGCCTACTAGGTGAAAGAAATATAAACTAAAGCAATGACATGTTGACTACTAATTATAACCATATAGACTTTAAACGAGAGTTTAAGGTTTTTTGTGTGCTAACCAAAGATGATGCCACATCAGAACACCATTAATTTCTCATGTTAACCTAAAGTAATTCATATGTGAATAAATGTTGTGTATTGTATGCACGAGCATAAGTTCATATCCAATCCAATATATATGATAATGAAATAAAAATAAATAAAAAGTACAAAAGCAAGCAAACAATTTATAAATAAAATGATCATAAAAACAAAGGCATAACATAACTAGTCTACTAGATGTATTAAGATTTTTCAATGTTCTGAATAAAAACCCAAACTTAAAACACATTTACACATGATAAAAAAAAAATATTGCATATAATGATCATCCATCATATCCACATAAAATAAAATAAAACAAAGAAATCCATTAAAATAACCGAAGACTCATATACATGATCACCAACATATGGAAGGAAAAAAAGACAAATATCACACACACAAGATAATCATAGCATATTAAGATATTCAAATAAAAAGAGATGATGTGTGTCACTTATTTTCAATGATAAGAGATGTAATTTACTTGGTTTGTAAGGGAATAAAATGGTGGCTAGCTATTGAGATTTTAGACGAGAATTTATAAAGTGATTAGGCTAAAGCCATAGAGATGAAATTGAGGCTTGTGGTAGTTGTTGTTGTTAATGAGCCTATGATGGTTGACCAGAATGTATTTGGTTTATTTTTATGTAAAAAAGAAAGAAGATGATGAATGAAATTATTATTTTTTTTGTTTGTTGTTGTTCTCCTTATTTTTAGTGTGTTCGTTTTTTGTTTATTTTCTTTTTTATTATTCTTTTTTTATTCTTGGCGTATCCCTCCATAACTTTTTCTCTCTAATCACTAATGATTTTTTCTCTTATATATTTTTTTCTTCCCATTTAATTTCTCTCATATGATGTGTCTATAATTCACCTTTTACTTAACTTTTTATCTCAAATTCTTTTTTCTTACCTTTATTTTCTTTTCTCTTGATCTCCTTTTATAGTTAAATATGATTTAAATTTTTATGTTTAATTTTGATTTTTTTATTTTAATAATCATTTTACGCTTTAATTTCTATTTTTTAATAGCCCAAGACTAGAAAGCTCTAAACTCATTAACAAAATTTGTAGCAATTCTTATTTTTATTTTATTTTAAAAAATAGGGGTCAGGTTACTCAAATGATAAAAATACTCAATACTAACTAATTTTTTTTCCAGCACACTTTTATGAGAATTTGATGAGCAAACGTATGGATTATAGTGTTTATGGTACTAAGAGAGATTTTTTTTTTCAATTACATTAAGAAACATGACCATATAAACACTTGCATAACCTTGAATGATTAATCTTAGCATACCCATGGTACCTCATGCAATTGGGTTCCCGTCTATTAACAAATTGTTGCAATCTCATTTTACCCAATCAAGAAACTAGGAAGATTAAATGTTCATGATACGAATAAATAACGAGTAATAGCATGAAGAGATAGAATACAAATAATGACATAGATGGGGTACCAACAATGCAGGATATAAATTCAACTAAAACCTAAATAGGAAAAGAGAAAAGGAAACACCTAAATAGATTGGTGGCATGCTCAATGCTGCATGCCGTAAAAAATTTGGATGATTATATTTTTTTTTAAAAAAAAATTAATAATCAAGTTAAATCTTAATTAATTTAATAAAAATATATAGCAACAACAAATAAATAAAATATTATACCAAACAAAACTTGACTAAAACCTGAAACTTATGACTTGAATATGAGATATATTCAAATTACATATATATTGTATGTTTTATATTATAAGATCAAGATAATTCAATAAAAAAATTAATGATAAATAAAAAACTAGTAATGTTGAGAGACTAATATAAATCAAGATATTTAATATTATAATATAAACTATTTATTAGGTTGTATTTAATGAATTTATTTATTAAAATTAATTTGTAATAAGAATCGATATACATATAAAATTTATTAAATAAATAAAAGAAAAAAAATATTATACAAAGCTGTACTTATTAAAAATATTATAAAAACAAAATATTTTTATTTTAAAAAATAAATTTTATCTATGTAAAATTTTAAAAAATTTAGACGAATCATACGAACCTTTTTAAAAATTAAATACACCTAATATAATAAAAAAAATCACCACCAAGAAAATCATAAAGAAAAAATATTAATTAAAATATAAACTTAAAAATTATGTAAATTTTTTTTTAAAAGAATATTAATTATATAAAAAAATGAGCCTACACACTGTTAGGCTAGGTAAGTCAAGCTGAATACCTAGCCCATTAAGAAATGGGCCATGTATGAACCTTTTTATTTTTTTATAAGTTAATGAAGACAAATACCATATCATTTGTCTCAATTTTTTTTTAAAAAAATAGATGACACATCATCTGGATTACTATGGTGACTAAAAAAATAAAGTTCATATTTTTTTTTTCATGCAAAACACTTAAAAAACACTCTAATAACCATGTTAAATCAATTTATAAACTCAACACACACAATAAAAAAATATCTCAAAACCAACCTGAAATAAAAAAATCTTTTCAAATTTAGATATATTGTTTTTAGACATTTACAAGGTAAAAAAACACACACACGTATCTAATTTGAACTTTTTTTTTTATCATATGGAATCATTTGATAAATAAATCAACTGTTTTAGTGACCGTTATCGTTGTTAATGACAACTTTCTTTTTCTATATTAGAATCTAATGAACTCCTCTCCTTTCTCATGCTATAAAAGGAGTGGGAAAGAAAATAATAAAGTTTGATATTAAAATTAATTTTTTTAAATTTTTTTAAAAGAACAGTTATCTAATAACAAGAAAAGATAGGATAGCAAAAATAAATTTTTAGAATAAATTTCAAAGTTACCATCTATTTCATTTTCTTTTTTTCACTTTAATCTAGGATCTTTCAACCCAATCCTCCCTCCCAAGAAAATTTGCAATTGTAAAGTAAATTGAAAATTCTAAAAAGAAATCACTGCTCTCATTCATAATGATTTGTGATACGGTGAGCAGTGATGGTGCCAATGAGCTCCTTTGGTTTGTGTTAATTTTGATTAAGAACTCTAGAAACTGAGCGCAACTCCTTATTTGCTCTGCTGGAAGTTAAATTGAACCATCTACCTTAGCTCCCATCTTTTCTGGGGTATACCATAATCACTACTTCTATTAGATCATTAAACATTATGAGCCGCTTGCTCTCTTGTTTTTCTAAACAATCTGGGTATTTTCGACTTGCTGTCGTGTGTGTTTTTATTTTATTTTTTCTTGAAACCTCCTTTAAAATTAAAAATCTTGATAGCTTGTGAAGCAAAGACAATAAAATCAACTGTAGCGAACAGTTTGTTTTTCTTAGATCAGAGGAAGGGATTACATTTAGTATTTATTTTTACTTTATTATTATCAAAGATCTAGGACAAGGGACTCGAATTTAAATAATAATAATAATAATAATAATAATAATAATAATAATAATAATAATATGGTTATCAATTATCAATTCTTTTTTTTTAATGAAAATTAAGATTAATATATAAATAAAATCCCATTTTTACTATAAAAATGGCGGCAGGTTCCATTTCATGAATTGAACTGGAAAATGACTTACCAGCGGACCAATCTTGCCTAGCTGTCGATTGGTCATCTTCACCACTACACATCGCTAATTGCTAGATAGTGATTATTGGTCGACAAATGCTTGTAAGATTCCAATCTGTATTTGTTTATACTAATTTGACAATGCAATTGGTACGTTGGTGTCCATTTTAATTTTTAAGGATTTTTGTTAGTTTTTGATTGGATGATCCAAATTAACTTACGTTGCTGACATGTCAAAACATAAGATTTTTTTAATATATTAAATGAGAGGTGCGAACTTTATTTCGTTAATAATATACATACACACACGTATGTTTATATTTGTGGATGGATTTATATGGTGGTTGAGCTAGCCTTTCATACAAGCATACTTCCCGTCGGTGTAGTCTAAAATCACACACAAATACACGCTTAACAAAAACAAAATTTATATGGTTACCCTTCAATATTTGTATGGCGCTTGATGATTTTCCCATTAATGAAAAAAATCGTTTTTATTTTATCTTTAATGTTAATGATATTCTTGAATTTCCTTTATTATATACTAGATTTGTTAGCTATTTCTTTATGCTTGGAAAAAGATGTTTAGTAACACAAGCGTGCTTAAAAACAAATAACTCGGGAATCAAACCTGAAAAAAAAAATATAACGAGAATCATATTATAAAAAATAACAATAAATAATTTATATTAAATAAAAAATAACAATAAAAATAAGGGGGCTTAAATTTGAAGGTTAATAGATTGAAAGGAGTTTGAGATTGAAAAAGAATTCTAATTTTATAAATTATAAAAAGAAAAAAAGCTTCAAATATCAAGAGATGAAATTAAAAAAAATATTTCAATTTAAAAAATTAGCCAAATAAAACTCAATAAATAATGATAAATAAAAAGAACTAAGATAGCCAAGGTTGTTTAAAAAAACAACGAAAAATTGTATAGAAAATAAATAAATAAAAATATTGGAGCTAGTCTACATTTGAATAAATATTAAAGAATAAAATTGAAAAACTATAAATTTAAAAAAAAAATATAGCAAATTTAAGCAAACCTTCTAACTTTAAAATCAAATATAAAAGATTAAAAATTAAAGAATTTTTCTAGAATTTTTAAAGGGTTGATATTAAAATCTAGGAAAAGAAAAAAGAACAAAAAAAAATCATTAATATCAAATTAAAAGGGTCGAATTTTTAATAAAAACTCACACTACTAGCATAAAAAAAACAAAAAATATAGTCGATGAGATAATCTTTTATCAATTTCGCCTGAACCAAAAAAAATTAAAAAATAAAAGTAATGATGGTTTCGTTGGTGCTGCCACTGACATATTTGTTCAAATTATTATTGAATCACAGACAAAAACTACATCCTCATCACTTGTAAAATTAAATGAAATCAACTTAATAACCACCAGCCACAAGAGTTCAATAGCTACATGCCAATTACGACAGCGCAGCACGTCGGTAATGGGACCATTGGAAAAGCCATTCCCAACACTATCATGCTCAAACATTTCTGCACCCCACTCACAATTTGGTGGCATTATATATATATATATGTATATAGACACACGCACACACACGTAATAGGCATCACATTCTCACATGCCATGTTATGCCAGGCAGCCAAAACCTGGGATATGGACACCATTGTTTGTTCAAAAACCAACTGTCGATGATTAAAAACTGGAAAACAGCGAGCACAAGTTTAGTGTGTATTCCAGTAGCAGTTATAATTTAAAATATATTTTTTAAATATATTAAAATAATATTTTAATAAAAAATAATTTTTAATATTAACATATTAAAAAAATTTAAAAATAAAATAAATATTTTTTTAAAAAATACAATTTCAATTATGTTTCAAAACACTACCGACAGAAACTAACTAAGGCTATGTTTGTTTCTTAAAAAGTGATTTTCAAAAACTTATTTTTAAAATTTTAAAAAATTTTATTTGTTATTAGAAAAGTTGGTAAATAAAAAATATTTTTCAATCAAAGAAAAATTTGACATAATTTTAAAGAAAGTATTTTTCTAGAAAATTTGGGCGGAAACACTTATTAGAAGTTGTGAAAAATTTAGGAATATCATATTATTTGCTGATTATATTAAATTTGATCCTTAAATTTTTTATTGTTATATATATTTTATTTTAAATATTTATTTTTCAATTTCATCTTTTAAAATTTAATTTTTATATTAACTTTGATCCTCATTCTTTTAATTGTTACTTATTTTATTTGAAATAATTTATGAAATGTTAATTATTATTATTTTAATTTCTTCATCTTTCATTTTTATTTTTATTTTTTAGATTTGATCTCTATTATTTTGATTATTATTTATTTTATTTGAGATAATTTATGAAATTATATTTTTTTCAATTTCATTCTCATTTAACTTTTTAATTTGCTCTTCATTATTTTAATAACTTAAAAAAATAAAATATTAATAATTTATTTTCCATCTTATTTTTCATGACATAATCAAATATTAAAAAGTGTTTTCCAACTTATTTTTTATTATACTATCAAATATCATAATATAATTTATTTTTTTGAAACTTAAAATTTATTTTTTAAAAAAAATATTAGTTTTCAGTGAATAAATAAGATATAAGTTTAGAAAGAAATCAAAGATGTGGAAAGTTCTACTCTTTTAATTGTCTTAAAAAAGGAAAATGAAATGAGTAAACAGAATCATAGTTTAGTCCTTCTTCTTTAATTAATGTGGTCATTAATTTTTGTAATTTAATTTTTAGTGCCGTGCGAGAAATGCTACCATCCTACAATGACAGTATCTCAATGCCGGAGATCAATCATTATGCGTCCATTTTTAAGATGCATAATAGAATGGTAATGATTTTTCGGTCCCCCAGCTTTCCATGACAAGAGAGGTTTACTACAGCGTATAGTATTGCAGTAATAATAATTTTTTAAAATAATTTATATTTAAAAATATATTTAAACAATATATATTTTTTAAAAACAATTAATTTTTACATCAACACGTTAAATTAATACAAAGTTATTAAAAAACTTAATTTAAAATAAAAAAATTATTTTTTTAACAAAAAAAAACATAGCTAAGCAGGGTATACAGCTATTACAAAATTACCAACTATGCAATAAGATGATTGAGATCTTCTTAAATTCTTATGATTTATTTATTTAAATCGTTGAATAAAAAATTAATGATTAAATTTCAAACATAACCAGTCATGTTTTTAAAGGAACATGAGAAAATTCAAATTCATAAAACTTGAGAATTGATTATTAATTATTTCTTTCATTTATTACTTAAACTAATTTGGGAAAAACCCTCTAATTGCATCCCATGTTCTCATAAATTCATCAACTACGCCCTTGTGTTTTCAATTGGATCAATTCAACAAGTTTGATTTAAATTTCGGTCAATTAAATAGAATTTTTCAAAATCAATGATTTTTATGTTCAATTTAAATAAAAGAAATAATATTCTCATAAATTATACGACCTATATGAAGTATCAATATTAGCAAAATATTAAAAAAATAAATAAAAATAAAAATCAATATCAATACTACATGTGGATCAATTAAAAATTGAGTTTATTTCCGGATCCTAAGGAGGAGAAAATTATGATGGTGGTCATGCTTAGTTGGTGATAACTATAATAGTGTTTTAAATCATGATAATTATTGTTTTTTAAATTTTTTTTTGCTTGAAAATATATTTAAATAATATATTTTTTATTTAAAATTTATTTTTAATATTAATAGATCAAACACTTTAAAATCATAAAAAAATTAGTTTAAAAAAAATTAAAAACATTTTCTGAAAAAAAAACATACTCTAACATGACCAGGATGATAAGCCACTATTGTTAATTTATTTTTTTTCTTATAATTCTACATGTGGGTCTCATAATATAAGAAAATATTATGTTTTATTTGAGTGTCCTAAAAAATTATTGATTTTGATAAATTGTGATTGAAATGAAATTGAAAACACAAGCATTGAATTGAACTAATAGAAAGCATGGGGACTTATTTGATGAATTTATAAAAATAGAGGGTGCAACTAAAAAGTGGATTTTGCCAACTAAGTTGCAGCTGCATTAATCATTGAATTGAAGATCAATCGGAAAATTAAGCCAGCCAACTAATCTCATTAATTAAGCTTATTTTTAATCTCCTATCGGTGAGTGGGATTTGTCTTGATTCAATTGTGGAATAGCCAGCTCATTCCAACGAAGTCCCACCCCACATTTTACCTCATAAAAGCCATGCCAATCCTCTCTGCCCGCACACCACCACCAAAGCCTCCACAATGGCTACCACTCCCCTGTCTTTCTTTCTCGTTTCACTCCTCCTCTCCCTTTCCCTCAATGCTCAAGCTCAAACCCCGACAGCACCCGCCCCGATGCCCTCCGGCCCGGTTAACTTCACCGCAGTTCTTGTAAAGGGTGGACAGTTCTCCACACTCATTCGCCTTCTGAACAAGACTCAAACTTTCAATCAAATTGAGAATCAGCTTAACAGCTCTTCTGAGGGCATGACTATCTTTGCCCCAACCGATAATGCCTTCAACAATCTTAAAGCTGGTGCTTTAAATGGCCTCAACCAACAAGAACAAGTTCAGCTTCTTCAATACCACACGTTGCCTAAATTCTATACCACGAGCAATCTTTTGCTGGTTAGTAACCCTGTTCCCACTCAGGCCTCAGGCCAAGATGGTGTCTGGGGTCTTAACTTCACTGGCCAAAGCAACCAAGTCAATGTATCAACAGGGCTTGTTGAGGTTCAAATTAACAACGCTTTAAGGCAAGATTTTCCTTTGGCAGTTTACCCAGTCGACAAAGTCTTGTTGCCCGAGGCATTGTTCGGTGTTAAGCCACCGACTGCATCACCTCCGGCACCATCAAGCAACTCCAATTCAACAGTGGCGGCTGCAGAACCATCTACAGGTAAGAACTCAGCTGGTGGAAGGAATGTAGCATTGGGATTGGTTGTTGGGCTCGGTTTGGTTTGCATGGGAATTCTTTCTTGATCAAATGTTAATTTGAAGGTGTTTTCACATTTTTTTTCCCCACTTTTTCTTTGTAATTTGTACTTTAAAAGAAGTAGCTAATTGGAGTCTTCCTTGTACGTTTACATTCTTGTTAATGTCTTGTATTTCTCCATTGATTTGCTTCTTTTGTTTTCAATTTGATTATTTTTTTTTGTTTTTTAACCATGAATATCAGGGTTAATTTATACGTATCTTAATTAATTCTTTAAAATCTTTAAATTAATAATTATAGAAGTTTTTAATAGCATTATGATTTGTGATATTCAAATTAGAGTGGAAATAGATGACATTAATTGGTTATCTAAATATTATACATTATATATATAGCTGATTCACGTGCATGTGGAACATAATGCAATAAAATTGATAAGAAGAGATGCAGATTATAAAAGTATGAACTCAGAATAAAAACATGGCCAGCTCATTTTATTTAACTCGTGCGTTATAACCTGACTAGCAGATCTTTACCATTTTCTTATCCATTTTTTAGAAGAATGACTTCGAGATGTGTGTTAAAAGTGAGCCATGTCGAGCTATCATTCCTAAATCTTTATGTCAACTTCAGTTTTCTTTTTTTTTATTAATGTGGGTATCCGGATTAGCTTGTGTATATTATGACTAATTTCATGGCTCATTAAACATCCTGTAAATTTAGTGAGCAGATAAGGCATCGCAAGGATAATAGACATGTCGCATAGAGGGGATCCAATAGAAACACAAAAGAAATAACTCCGTAGCTCTATTTTTACTAGAACTCAAACCTAGATCCAATAACCACTGAGCCGCAACCTTGCTGGTACTTCAGTTCTTTAATGTCCTGCTGGTGGTTCACATATGATAGTCACGCATACGGAAATGAAATTCTTCATTAGTCAATTGTTAGTATAGAAAGGATACCTGCAGAGGAAAAGTGGCGTGCATAGGAAAAATATGTATGAAAATGTTATGATGTTAGTCCATAGGGAAACCAAAACAATACATAGAAAAACATGTCCAATACAGTTTTGGGTGAAACTTTCGTTGAAAATTCTCACGATTTAGACCTAGCCCAAATAGTCAGAGAATATTTTTTTGGTGGAGAGTTGCTGAAGACTGGAGGGAACCGAAGTTCATGTGGGAGGGAGATTAATTGTTGAACATTAAATCTTATCACCTAGATACACATAGTACCGAGTAGAACAATTAGTCTACGGAGAGCATCAACTACTTTGTTTGAGTTACTTGATTGGTGCCTTTGAAAAAAAAAAATCTTGTAGAAACAACACTCACTTTTCATGCCAATAACTTAGTTTATGTTGCTTATTTATATATTTTCAATGCCTCATGATTTATGATTAGAACAAAGTTTTTTTATAAGTTTAGATAATGTTGTAAGTGCTTGAGATTTTATACAATAACATAACACTTTATATCATAAGTGAAATAGTTTTTATTTGATCTAGAAAATTTTTTATTAAAAAATTAGTTGGCTGTTGATCCTAGCTAACAACTCTTCCAATACTTACCCAATATATATTATAATTTATCTCAAATAATTTTTTAAAATCTAGAAGTGCCCACGGAGGATCTTTAATCATCTTTTGTTTCACTAATTAAAAGATGGATTCAACTTCATTTGTTTACTAAAAATGCTCCATCTAGACACCTCATAATAAATTTAATAAGAGAACACTTATTTGAGTTGGTCACTTCACAATTGTAGATACATTATATTAAACATGAATGCCATTAATAGATATAATAAAAACTAGAAAAGAGATAGTACTAGTGAAATTCACATACATATACTCATTTTTTAAAGTTTAAAAAATAATCCATGGATGTTTTAAATGAGATGTCAAAGTAGGATTATAAATTATAATATTATCAAAATAAATTATAATAAATTTTCCCATGAGGTCTCTATACTTAATGCATGAAACTCTTGAAAATACTAGGAGCGTTAGATAAAAGAAATGACATCATTGTCCACTTGTATAATCTATGTTTTATTTTAAATGTTGTTTTATATTTATCCCATATTTTAATTATAATTTGATGGTAGCTACTCATGAGATCAATTTTGCATAACACTCCTGAATTTGCAAATTAATCAACATATTATCTAATCATGGTATTAGAAACTTATATGATGCAATTAATGGTTTGTCTATCCATCACACCCTATAAACCATTCTTTTTAGAAACTACAATAGTTAAAACTACATAATGGCTCATACTTTCTTAAATGTACCCTTCATCTAACTATTTCACAATACACTTTTGCAATTTTTTAGCCTTTTTTTAGTTAAGTTTGTGAGCTAGTATACATGGGAGACCGGTACCCAAAATTAAATCAATATGATGCTTGATATATAGCATAGAAAGAAAACCCTGGGGTAAATCGTTTGGTATCAAATTTGCAAGTTCTATTAGTGTAGTTTGTACTTCCTCAAAACTAGAGTGTACATTAATCATTCACCCTTTATCTTCTTTATAAATATGATAAAGATAATAAACTCTTTTCTTTTTTAGTTTTCATCTTCATCTTCTCTCTTATAGGTGCCAACACTATACATTTTTTTTATGCTTTGGGTGTGTGTTTATTTTCTACCATCATATACCGCACTTCTATCAAATTATAATGACATCTTCAATAATATATTGCATGTATCTATAGACACCACATTATACTAAGCACTATCAAAATATTTTTATGTTATAAAAAAGAAAACAAAGTATTATTTGTCAACAATTACCTCAATGTCACTATTAAGCCACATTAGTTTATAAGGCTTAGGATGATTCTCAATCATCATTAGAAATTTCTTTATTATCTCTGTAGATACTACATTCTCATAGCTATCATGTTTAAAATTAGACTGCAAACCTTTTCTTTAGTAGTGCACATAGAATGAAAAAAATACTAATGTACCATTAACTTTTTTTTTTTCTAAATCACCTTTGAACATCAATAAAATCTTTCTAATAATAAATATAATATCATTATCTCTATGCAAAATATTTTCATCACTACCTGAGTTATCATCATGTATAGGATTAGTCACATTCATAGTTTCCTTTATTAATAGTTTTTTTTTTATGACTTTCTACTTTGATACATTTGCTAACTCACTGCTCTAGTTCACCATATTTAAAGCAATAAATTTCAAATATAAAACCTTGAATCATCTTTTATTGATTTTGTTTGGTTAACCTGGGTTTTATGGTTATATCTCTCTAAAGATTATTATGCTTCCCCTATTATTCTAATTAGCCTAAAAACTTCTTCTAACAACTTGCTGTTTGTATACTAACAAAGCCTTCCAATATGTCTTATCAACTATTTATAGAGATTAAGATATACAATATATTTTTAATGGACTACTATAAACTACTCAAATATTTCATCACTAAATACTCTTTCATTTATACTAAATCATTATAAGCTACTAACTAGTAGAAATCAATAGTGTAATTGTTGACAAAATTACCCTCTTATTTCAATATGTGAAGCCTTAAGTATAGGGTTTGGAAATAGCCAAAAATAAAGGAAGTACTTTCTCATTTTTTTTCCATCTTGTTTCTTATTAATTTCTTACTTTTCTTGCATTTTATTTAACTATTCCTAGTAGGCAAATGCTCAATCTTTTAGTCTGATTGTGATTAATTTAACTAGTGTATACTCAAAAACCTCTCTATATTAAAAAAATCCTCTCAGCTTTATTGAATCAATCTATGAACTTCTTTACTTGTAAAGTTCCATAAAAATTAAGGATTTTGATACAAAAATCAAAATCCTTACGTCTGATCTCTTCCTAATCATGAGATTGTCTTCTCTGATCAAGTTTTTGGATTTCAATAATGGCTAAAGACCCATGATCACCATCCTGGTTTTGTTCTTATACCTCTTTGTTTTCTAACTTATGAGTTAATTATGCAATCTATATTTATATGTTTTTGTGATAAGATCCTGAATGTTTCACTCTTGAATGGAAGCCTTCTTATCCTTTTTTGGTCAGACCTTATTTCACAACATTTTCCTATCATAGTTGTTAACAACACACAATAAGTAACAAATTATCCATAAAATTAGAGCACACAATAAGCAATATAAACTTAAGACTATTAGACTTTATATTAATTGATATAGATGGAAGCTATATGAACAATAATAACATAAAAAAACAACAAATTTAATAAGTGAAAATAAGTGCAAATCCAAACCCTAAATTCACACTTTATTTATCTAAAAATAAAGCTTATAAAATTTATCTCTTTAAAAATTAATTTATAGGTCAAAAAAACCTATATTTATTGAAAAAAATCTAAAAATTTGAAAGCATTAAGAAAATTACAGCAGAATTCAAAAAAATTAATAAAATAACAAAATTGAGCTAAATAACAACTTATAAGTCCAATCTCGAGAGATTCAATTTATTTATTTTCTATTGGAATGCGAGATTTAATCAATGTTATCCATGTTTTTTCAGTTGTTAAAGTGATTAAGTGCTACTGTTTGATATTAATGCCTTGTTTTTGTTGACTTTGCTTAACAGGATGATTGATTTTTGAGCCTGGGAGGGATGCAGCACAGTAGTCTTTGAGAATTGGTGGTATTGGCTCGGCTGGGTTGGCGTGGATTGATAGCCACGGCGTGGTGGTTCAAAGCGGTTTCTTGCTAATAATTATCTGACTGGCTTGGCCAATTATTTGACAATGCCGTGTCTGATTTCGATGCTTCCTTCTCAATGCTTTTTTTTTTTAAAAAAAAAATTAAAAAATTTAGTCATGGTTATATTGCAAATAGAAAGTTTCTTGAAAATGGTTACAAAATGAATAATATGGGCTCGATCCATATTGGGCCCCATTTTACATTGAACATGGGCCCGGTCCGATTGTTTCTCTTGCACTTCTTCGGTTCCCTTCCGTTTAAGTATTATATTACCTCTTGTCTTAATCTCTCAAGAGTTTGCTGCTGTTGCCTCACTCGAAAAACTTCCAAGCTCTCTAACAATTGTAAGAAACCCTCGCCCTCCCTTTCTTTCTCCTATTTGATGTGCTTGAGTTTATGTCAAAACAGGAAATCTTTCTTGGGTTTCTGATTTTATGATCTGGGCTCTAGTTATTTTCTTGATTTTCTTTTTAAGCAATTTAAAATATTGAACCTTTTGTTTCTAATATGCCGCTGCTATGTATGTAGTTTTTGCAGGAAGGATGTCAAGCTCAAACATTATCATGTTTGAAGATATTTTTGTTGTTGACAAGCTAGATCCTGACGGAAAAAAATTTGACAAAGGTATCTGTCTTTAATTCTCCCTTAATTCTCTTTCTATAGCTTCTTGTTCAATGCTTATGTATTGGCTAGAAGAATCAACCAAGGCTAAGATTTTCCAACTTGAGTTCATTTTGCTTTTCGATTTCTGAAAAATCTTCACCTTGCCCCAAAATTGTGATTTTTCTTGTACTGGATTGCATATTTACTTTATTATATCCACGCTCTTGTCAAGTGTGGTGTGAAACACTTTTTTTGAATGATTCTGATGAATGATCCTATTATTGTAATAGATCCATTGTCCTTGGGTTCTTCAAGTAGAATGTTCCAACTTCTGTATTTATTTTTAGGCTTTCCTCGTCAAAACCAAAGAATTCAAGTGGGGATATCATGTCTGTTTTAAGTGGCAATCCCCAATTATGAGATAATCAATATCTATGCTTCATCCAGTTCTCGTGTTAGAAAGACTTCCTTGTGACAACAGTATGCTTTCGCTTAGAAAATTCTGTGCTGTATTGTGCGTAACTATTTGGTTGGGAACTTGATGTGGTTGATCTGAGTTTACTACAAAATACTGCCTGGTAGTATGGTCTGAGGATCTGGGACGTTGGAACGATTTATCTTAACTTTTATTACGCAATGAATTATGTTTTGAGTGACATGTTTTCATTTTAAGGAGATACTCCTACACGCTGCAATCCTGTTATCGAACTGATACAAATGTGGCCATGATCTAGCTACTATTCCATTTTTGACTCTTGTGAATGAATCTTGTTGATAGCATGTTTGGAAAATACGTTTTGACTTCGTTTGAGCTCAACGTAGGCGCAGATTTGTAACTCCTTTTATTTGGATGTAGTGACCCGCATTGAAGCACATAGTCAGAACTGTGATATGTTCATGCACCTTGATGTGAACACTGATGTATACCCCATGTTCGTGAATGACAAATTCACAATGGCTTTGGCCCATACGCTGAATCTGGATGGGACACCTGACACAGGCTATTATACTCAGGTAATCTTGTTTTGTCATTGAAATTTTCCGTTGACTTATTTTATTTTATTACTCATTTCCTAGTTCATGAATTTATAAATGCCTTGTGTCAGGGAGGGAGAAAAACACTTGCTGACAAATATGAATATGTCATGCATGGGAAGCTATATCAGATTCAAGAGGAAGGATCGAGGAGGGCAACTCGAACGTATGCATCCATGTTCAGAATTTGCGTTTCTGCAAATATGTTCATTATATTGTATTTATATAATTTTTCTTGATATTCTATTTATGATGACAATCTTTATTCATTTACTTGTTTATTACGGCCAACTGACATTAATTACCTTGTGATATTTTTTTGGCCTCAGGGAGATGGTTATTACATTTGGTGGGCTTCTGATGTTGTTGAAGGGAGATCCTTCATATGTCTCTCAATTCGAGCTTGATCAGAGGCTATTTTGTCTGATCAGGAAGCTGTGAAACTCAGTAATATGTCCCTTTATTTTCTGAACATCACAATCCAATGTTCCTCAAAATGTTGGTGATTTAGTTTTCTTGTACCATACTTATTCTAACGAATCTATGTAGGGTTGTCCACTAAAACTGGGGTATATTCCCTAGATTGGATCGTACTATCTGCGCTGCATGATATTGTGTTCTCTCTCGAAAACCTGTGTCTATTTGGTAATTGTGCCTGTGCCTCGTTGCTGGTGCTCTTGTTGAAACACTCCCATGGTACTTTGTTGTGATAGGAAGGAAAATGTGCTTAATCCCAAGCCCACAGTTTTATTAGATGGTGTGGTTTGTCTACGTGCTTTGCAGACAAAAGTAGAGGCATGCATTCCTTGTATGCTGCTATTAGAAGAGAACCGAGAATGTTTTATTGACTTGCTCATCACCTTCACTTGGATAATTTCATATTTATAAATAAACAGAAATAAATGATAAAGCTTAATTTATAATCAATATTGAAACTAAATGTTTAGGTTGAAGATGTTAAATGATGAATTTTTTATTAAAAATATTAATTAAAAACATAAACTAAAAAATAGAGTTTAATTTGTTAAATTTATAATATGGATAATGAGATTAAGATGATTAATAAAAAATAAATTATAAAATTTACTTTTTAATAAATTAAATATAAAAATTAAATTAAAAAAAATAAATTAATTGAGTTATCCTAAATGGATTGAGATAGATAAGATTTGTTTGGGTTTTTTTTTTTTTTTTGGGAAAGGTTACGAGATATATAGATACTTTTCAGATGAAATAGTACATGAAAGGGATAATCTTGAAAAAAAAAAATATAGAGTTAGATGACTCGTCTTCTGCCTGGAAATTTTGGGCAATGGCCTTGCAACTTTATGCCTTGCTACCTACAACTTTTGACGACGATCGTCACCAGAAAAAAGTGTGCACTATTTTTGGAATTCAGACCCAATTTATACCATTTTCTATCTAAAAATAATTTAAAATCATCTTAAAGATATGTAAAAACTCATTTTTAATCTGAAAACACGTTTTAATCTATCCTAGATACTGAAAAAACCAAAACCTCCGATCTCACATGCCTTCTTTCTCCTTTAATTACGATCAGAGACTATATTATAACACAAATGAAGTCCAAGGACTGCTTAACACAAATATACAACTTTAAGGACTAAAGTGAAAAAATTCAGAATTTACAAAAAAAAAAATTATTTTAGAGCTTGGAGCGCTTTGTCTTTGTTATTTTTTAGTTAAAAATCACTGATGGAAGGCATTGTTTTTTTCTGTTTTATATATCAAATATTATTGGGTGTACTTCATTGTAAAACCTAATATTATTGAATCTAGATTTAAGTAAAATCTAGATATTTTTAATTTTATATTTTCAATTAGTAGAATTTTTTTCTTTTCTCTTATTTTTTTCATAAATAAAAAGAAACAAATTGATGAGATCTTTTTTTATGTTGTATGAAAATTGGGTGATGATAATTTTTATTTATTTAAGGTTGGGTTGGGTTGAATTTCTTCTTTCAGCGTTGGGTTTTGTTGGCTTTTCTCTCTCTTTTTTTTTGCCTCTTTGAATTTTTTTATTTAATTTTCTTTCATACAGTAAAAAGAAAACAAATTTATGGAACTTTTTTATATATTATACAAAAATTAGGTGATAATAATTTCTTTTCATTTTAGGTTGGATTAGGTTGAATTTCTTTTCTTTAAGCTTTGAATCTTGCTACCCAGAAGAACCCAATAATGTTGGGTCTAAGCCAAACCTAGATATCTCATATTTTATGCCTTTGTAGATTTCTTTTCTTTTCTTTTATTTCTTTAATTGGATAAAAAAATTAATGAGATTTTTTTATATTGTACAAAAGTTAAGTAATGATAATTTTTTTTCATTTAAGGTTAGATTGGTTTGAATTTCTTTTTTTTTTAGCATTGAGTCTCGTTGCCACCAGGACCCAATAACGTTGGGTCCTGCTGGCTTTTTTTTTTATTTAATTTTTTTATATAGTAAAGATAAAATAAATTGATAATATTTTTTTTATATTGTATAAAAGTTAGGTAATGAATTTTTTGTTTTTCATTTGAGGTTGGATTAAGTTGAATTTCTTTTCTCTTAGTGTTGGGTCTTACTATTCAATAGGATCCAATAATATTAGGTCTGAGTCAGACCCAAATATTTCATATTTTATATCTTTATAGATTTTTTTTATTTTATTTAATTTTTTATACAATAAAGAGGAAATAAATTGGTAGAACTTTTTTTATATTATCCAAAAGTTAGATAATAATAATTATTTTTTATTTGAGGTTGAGTTGGGTTGAATTTCTTTTCTCTTTGTGTTGGGTCCTATTACCCAGCAGGATCCAATAACGTTGGGTCCTGCAGGCTTTTCTCTTATTTTTTTTTTCATATGGTAAAGAGAAAAAAAAATTATAGGATTTTTTTATATTTTATAAAAGTTAAGTGATAATAATTTCTTTTTATTTAAGGTATTTTATAAAAGTTAGGTGATAATAATTTCTTTTCTCTTAACATTGATTCCTCTACCACCAAGACCTAATAACATTGAGTTTTGCTAGCTTTTCTCTTATTTAATTTTTTTATATGGTAAAGAGGAAACAAATTGATGGAACTTTTTTATATTGTATGAAAGTTGAGTGACTATAATTGGTTTTTTTTCATTTGAGATTGAGTTGGGTTAAATTTCTTTTCTCTTAATGTTAGGTTCTATTGCCAACATGGCCCAATAACGTGAAGTCCTGCTAGCTTTTCTCTAATTTATTTTTTTGTTAATTTTATTTTTTTGCCTTTGAAGATTTTTTTTTTTAAAATTTTTTTATACAGTAAAGAGAAAATAAATTAATGGAACTTTTTTTTGTACAAAAATTAAGTGATAATAATTTTGTTTTCATTTAAGGTTTTGTTGAGTTGAATTTCTTTTCTCTTAGGGTTGAGTCCTGCTATTACAAGGATCTAATAGAGTTGGGTATAACATTGGGTTCTTCTAGCTTTTCTCTTATTTATTTTTTTAATACGGTAAAGAGAAAAATAAATTTATATAATTTTTTATATTATATAAAAGATGAGTGAAGATAATTTCTTTTTTATTTGAGTTTGGGTTGGGTTGAATTTCTTTTCTCTTAGCATTGGGTCTTACTACCCCATAAGACCTAATAGCATTGGTCTGAGCTAAACCTAGGTTATTGGATCCAGCTTTTAGCTAGACCCAAATATTTTTTATTTTATTTTTTGATTCTTTAAATTTTTTTCTTTTCTCTTATTTATTTTTTTATATGCTAAAGAGAAAATAAATTGATGAGACTTTTTTTATATTGTACAGAAGTTGAGTAATGATAATGTTTTTTCTTTTAAGGTTGGGTTGAGTTGAATTTCTTCTCCCTTAGCATTGAGTCTTGTTGCCACGAGGACCAAATAGTGTTGGGTCCTACTGGGAAATCGGACCCAATAGTGTTGGGTTTTGTTGACTTTTTTTTTATTTAATTTTTTTATATGATAAAAAAAATAAATTGATGAGATTTTTATATTATAAAAATAATTAGGTGATAATAATTATTTTTCATTTGAGATTAGATTGAGTTGAATTTTTTTTCTTCTAATTTTGGATCTTATTACTCGGCAGCATCCACTAACATTAGGTTAGATTACCTAACTAGACCTAATGCTATTTGGTTTGGATTAACAGCTATTTAATTTTATTTTTTTATTAGATTCAATGTTCATAAATTTAACTTTATACCTAGCTTGTTAGATCTAGATATTTAATATATTTTTTTATATTATTTTTATATTCTTTTAAAATTATTATTAATCCGATGTAAAGCATGGTTAAATAAGCTAATGTGTATGGAAACTGCGTTTTCACGCCAAAGAAACGCCGTTTAAGCAGTCCCAATATTAAATTCAACTATATATGTCTCGTTAGCGGCTAATTAATTTATTAAATCCTAAACGACAAGTCAGGCAATCATCTCGGAAAGAGGTTTTTGTTTCCCATACACACAACGTTCTGTTAGGATTCTACGCAGAAAGTTTCTCTTTGGGGCTAAACTTTGTGGGTTTCTTCTCTTCCATCTCCTTTTTCTCTTTCCGAATGTTTCCTGTTTGGTCTCTGAGAAGAAACCAAAGTAAAAAACAAGGCAAAGAAAAGAAGAAAAAACACACATCTCTCACGCATCAGAGCCTTTCCATTGAGAAACCAACCCATGATTTAATTTGTTATAGAAACACATAAATAATATTACATAATGATATAACTTATTACTGACAACATAATACGGTTACGTAAACTTTGTTTGGTTGACGAGAAAAGGAAAGAAAAGGAAGGAAAATAGTTTCGAGTCATTTTTTCTTTGTTACAAGTACTCGCACTGTGCCGCTAACACAGCTTGATTCACATGATTTATTTTTCCACCTTTTTGATCGTGCATATTATGTTGAAAGCTTGTGTGGTGCTGTTGATGGATATATTGCATAAGAGTACCATGTTCTTATTTTCTTTAGTTCTTCTTTTGTCTCAGGTGTTGTGTTTCTGTGAAGAGAGAATTTTACTAGAAGTATGGAGGATATCTTTATTGTTGGTTCAGTTGGTAAGAACTTTGACAAAGGTATGTTCCGAATTCTCAGTATCTTTCACCACATTGTTAAATTCATACTAGCTAGTTTTTGTTGGTGCTTGGTTATGTTGCTAGTAATTATCCCATATCAAGTCCTTAATTTGAGCATTAATTAAAAGCACTATGTTCCTCTCTAGATCATACATTCTGCTAGTAGTCTTTGCATAATGTTTTTATTGAAACTAGCTGGACAGAGTGTTGGAAATTTCTAAACTTAGAAGCATACAGCAGGTTGTCTTTTTATGAGCTCGTGTTGGAGTGCTTAATCCTTATTCGAAATCGAGAAAGAAGTTCTGGGGGATGGATAGGAGAAGCTCAGTCATGATTCAGACCATTACTTTATTGTTTCCCAAAATTTAATGATTGGCTTTAGAGAGGTTACAGTCGATCTCAGCTTGGGGTGTAGCTTCTTGCTGAGAGGGTAATCTCATAGGTGTTACCGCTGCGGTTTCTGATACTTCATGTGCACTGATTCAAAAAAGATCTCAAATGTAGTTTTAATCAAACAAGGATGGACTCTTTTCTGCATGTCATCCTAGAATCTTTTTCATAATCCATTCTGAACATGATAAATAAATCCAATTTTCTGATAAAATTGCACTATTCTTACACTAGTTCTATAAGGTGATGCTGTACAACATAATTGAACACGCCCCCCCCCCCNNCCCCCCCCCCTACCCCCCTCTCTTCCCTCTTCTTTCAAGCTCACAGGGCCTTAAATATGTTTCTGCAGTCACACGTATAGAAGCGCGGAGCGAGAGGCTTGAGTTGTTCATGCAGCTTGATGTGAATACTGATGTTTATCCTATTAAACAAGAAGAAAGATATGCGGTGAAATTAACTACCACACTAGATCCTGATGGAACTCCTGATACTGCTTATTACACTCCGGTAAAGTTACTCTTCTTTTTTTGATGATTAGAGTATATTCATTCACTTAATATTGTTGTATCTTTTACTTTTGCATGTTTCCATTCTGCATCAGTTCTAGTAATTTGCTATGTCATCTTATTGTGAGACCTAATGATTTTCAAAGTGTTCATAATAGTTTAGAAATTACTGCAATTAGTTGTTGGTAAACAATGCAAAAACTAGCTAATACGCTTGGATATCAATTCTGGGTTTGTTTTAGCTTTTAGGACACAAAGTACAGGGGAGTACTGGATATTGTTCTTTACTGTCTTCTTAGTGCATTAGAGTTCTTACCTCTGCTAAAATTCATTTCAGGCATCCTTTCTTGTGAACGTAGAACGAACTTGTTTGGAGTCCACCATATCAAGATTCTTTCCAAAAGTGACTTGAGTTATGTCACTGAGATCAGGATGTTAATTTGAGTGATTAGTTGGTAGGATTAGGAGATTGATAAATTGGAGGAAAATTCTCAACCTGGCAATAATTTTGGACAAGAGAACATGTTGGTATCCCAATATAGAATGATCTACCACAAGCATCAGACCATGGAAAACAGATCGAGTTGTGTTGAAGCAACATAAAAATTTAGTTTGAATTAGAGAGCAAATGCGGTGGAAACAATGACAATTTGAACTCATCATTTTTTCTTACTGAAAAATTTGCAAATAGTATATGGTTTGGAGATTCTCCTTGAGTTTTGATGAGTTTCAAGAGAGAAAAATGGCCATTTCTTCTCTATGATCTGTGGTCAAGTTGAAATGTCTTTCGAAGAAGAGTTCAGCATAGGCACTAGTTTTCTACCCATCATTCTGTTTCACTCTTTAGTTTCCTGAAATTTTTTTAAATATCTGAAGTGAGATTGGTGACTAGCCATAATTTACTAAGAAGATTTAATGTCCCTCTAGCTATATTGCCCTCAAGATTTAATGTCCTTAATCACCAAATCTTGATGTGTATAACACCCAATTCAGATTAAGCCAGGGTCAATTGCTGACAACTTTGACTACCTCATGCACGGCAAGTTGTACAAGATCCTAGATGAAGGTTCAGGAGGGAATCATAAAGTGTATGTATCGTGTTCTTACCCCTTTCTCATACTCCATAATTTTGATGCATGAAGCAAGGGAAACTTGATGGCACTGGCAAGCCAAAGTTCCATTCCAGTTCCTGACAGTTAATTTATGCTGTTTGCTTACATGAAAGTTGATTTCTCAATGTTTGTTTCGTTCTTGAACTTAGGGAGATGCTCATTTCTTTCGGCGGTCTTCTGATGTCATTGAAGGGAAATCCTGAATGTATTACTGACTTTCAGCTTGATCAGAAATACTTCCTTTGTATGAGAAAGTTGGTTTAATGTTCTATTATCCAACAGGAAATGTCTTTCAACCTTCTATCTAAGTAATCTTTATAATTCTTCTTTCCACTTCTAGTTTGGCATGTTCTTAGGCTGATTCTACTCCATGTAGGAATCTGAAACTTCTGTTTTTGATGAATTCGTGAAGCAATTGCTTATTATTTCACTTTGTTTGAAGAAAAGCATTTCTGCTGTATCTATCTCTGCTATGTTTGGACAGGCCGTATTGTAAAAGAGGTATACCAGATTTCTTAAGAATGTTCACACCATATTTCTTAGCTAAAGGCCCATGATGATGCCGAGAGTCCCACCAAAGATCGAGTGGAAACTCCATTCCCAATATCATGTTCAATTTGACCCCAGATATCCTCTCTTGTTTTGAGGATTTTGCTCCAGCTCCAAGTACAATCAGTAGGCTTCTTGAGACTCCAGAAGCTTTTACCTCTCAGCTTGCAGGCCATAATCTAAGCTACCCTCGAGGACTTTCCTCCAGCTCCAAGAAGAATCGGCAGGTTTATTGGAAGCTTTCATAACTATAGCTGGAAGCACGAAAAACATCGTATGAGTTGAGTTGAAGGCATTCAGAAAAAAGAAAGCATTTTGGATGCATAATGCTGCCATTTTATCTTCCCTTTTTTTTTTTTTTTTTGATAAACCAGCAGATAGGGAACTTGTTTAGAACATATAATACCAGCTCAAATCTATCTTGTAAAAAAGCTAATTAAACAACCGTTGAAAGGCTCATATTCATTTTGAATATTTTCCAACTTGGTACATTTTACAAACAAACTTGGAGAGATGATAGTCTTGCACGAGACAGGGCTCGAAAGGTGCTGACAACTCGGAATTTGATATTTTGTGTTGTCTATGAACCTGACTTCTATGTATTTAGCTATGCATTTTTGTCAAAAAGGGTGTGTACAATAATTTGTGTTTCGAAATTATTTGAAAATAAAACATGTTTACTTAATAAACATTCAAAACTATTTATTTATAAATAATTCTAAATAATATATTAAAAAAAAAACTGCAAAGCACTTGTCAAAACACTTAGCTACCCATTCAACTCAACTCATTATTGCACTTATTGATTGATACAGAGACCGTTTCTATGCTCACCAGGCCACTCTCCCAGGCAGGCTTGCATCGTTACAGTCATCTCCTCCGAAAAACTCAAGCGGCTCCGATGACACTTTCGAAGATCAAGATCAAGTTGCGATGATATCTTTCTAATAATCCCCTAGTAAAGCCTGACTCAAGTCAGTGCCCATGTGGAAGGTTTCAAAACGACTATCACGAAAAGAGTGATGCAATTTATATATAATTAAATTATTTATATTAAAAATAGAGCTAATATTAAAGTTTGATGATATTTTAACAACATAAATATTTGACTTAATTATTTGTAATATTTTATATGATCTAACGCTTATAATTATTGACTGGTTTCAAGAAGATACTATTTAAATTTAATATCTATCATGAAATAATTTTCAGTACTAAATGTATTATGATACTCAACTTACGATTTATATTATTTATTATTTATTTAAATTTATTTTATAATCTTAATATGTAAACCATGAAATCTTTATAAAAGACTCAACTAACTCACACATACTTTTGTATACTTTTGCGAGGAGACACGAAAAGAAAATGTATAAGCATCTTAGTTAGGTTTGTGACTAGAATAATGATTAAAAGTATGGAAATAAACATTAATTGAATTCTAAATCAATATAGATTAGACATAACCTAATGAATTGAGACCATTCTTATCTTCTTTTTTTTTTTATTATGAATAAAGGGATTAGAATTCAAACAGCTTGGCAAATTGCTCAATTTATAATACGTTGGATGTCAAGCATAAAGGACAAGGCATCAGGAAACATAAGAGGTTGCTCAAAATCCATGACATATACGACAAGTGGTGAAGAATTAAGGTAGAGGAACAACTAACTTAAAAATTGTCTAACACATCACTTATCTTTTCAGATAATTCTATTGGAGAGTCTACATAAACTTCTTCCACAACTAGAGAAGACTCAATATACTATTCATTAAATTTATTTTCAAACACTTTTGAATTTATTATATTAACAACATTTACCTTATCCAATGGTTCCACTAGAGAAATTTCTTAAGATTTTTTGTTTAATTAAATTAAATATAATAGACTCTTATTTAACCTTAATTTTATTTTTAAACTTATTTGGTCCTTATTTTTTCATGTATTTTTTTCTTGTTTTTGTTGATAGGCCTTGATGGTAACTCAATAAGATAGATCTTTTTATTTGTAAAAGTAAAAGAACATATAAATTTGATTGATTTCTAATACATCTAAATCTTATATTCATAATCTACCAAGAATGATATGTCCTACATCTATTAGAGTTATATCACATCAAATCTTATCATGATAATCAAGGAATTTAATAAGAAACAAACATTTTTCATTGGCTACTATGAAAGTACTATTAACCCATGATATATTATATGGCTTGGAATAGAGAATAAATTTTAAGCTTAAATGAGCTAAAATATTTGAAGATATTGCATTTATATATTATTGTATTTATAAACAACTCTCTTGTTATCAATAATTATCTTACAATTTGTATCCCCACACTTAATATAAATGTGAAAAATAATAGTTTATTTTCAATCTTCCGTTCTTTTTGACTGTGTCAATGCACATTTAACTACACTCAACCTAGTTATACCAAGTTTACGGTGTTTTGCTCATGAATGATTCTAAAATCATCACTCAAGAACAAGTCCATGATAGTTATAAATTAAAAACGTAATATAAAAAATAAAAGTAAAAGTAAAACTTATTTTATAATTTTATTGTGGATATTAATCAAAACCAAAATATAATATTATATATTTAAGCATGAACTGCTAGATATTTAAGTCTAAAGAGTTGATAAAACAAAATTCATAATTTTTCACAATTTTATAAGCTCTACAATTAATAAAAAGCAAATTTAAATAGTAAAAATATAAGGTCAACAAAAATATAGAGTGTAATGCAATATTTGTTTTAAGCACATATTGTAGTATTAATTATAATTTGAATAACAAGTGCAATATTATAGAAATAAAATCCAACAAGTTCCTAGTTTTACTATTATCATTTGTCGGCTATTTGGAACAGAAGAAATTAAACATATTTCAAATTACAAGTTCCCTTCACCAGGGTAAGGTACATCTTGAATAATGGACGATTACAACAACACCCAATCTGCCTAGTACTTGTATGTATCCAGATCATTGACTAATTCATTTTGAAGAGCAGAAACCTTCAACCCAACATTTTGATTTCATTTCCAATCCATTATATTATTTTCTCGTAGGAAACTGTGTTGCATAATGCAAAACTACAACAATCTCCTGTCACTATATAGTTTGTTTGTAAAAGAAACAAAAATCCAAATGGAGAAAGACTTTCCTTCACTACTACATTTAACAATGTTACATTTAATAGTTTTATTGATAAAATATTTTGTTAGTATTTATTTTACTATTTTGTTGGTATATATTTCACCGGTTGATTTACAAACTAAAATTATCTATTAAAAAACTACTTGTTAAGAATTTATTTTGTACTAGAATGTTCATTACTAAAAAAAATAAACCTCAATGTTTTATAAATAAATAATATGTGCCAAAAAAAATTTACTAGAATATATGGATAAATTTATTCTAGCAGTGATTAGTATTGACATTTAAAGTAATTACATCAATATTTGTATTCAAGTAACATGCTACGGTGTACCTTCTCTGTTTGAATTCAATTAAAATTTTATGAGATATATAAAAACTTACACATCATTAAATTATTTGATTTTTTTATTTTAATTGCAATTTCCTTAATATATATTAATGACATATTTTTATTGATAAATACTAATGTAATTTGTAAAGGAAAAAATTCAGTCGGTAAAGATTACCAGCAAAATATTGTTAGAAAAAATTCATTAATACTTCTATTTGTATTCGTAAATTTTCTGACAGTGGCTACCAAGTCGCTCAACGGACTGAACTGATTGAGACTAATCAAATGACAAGTTTACTTCAGCCAAAAAACAAACAAAAGAAAGCAAATCAACTATGCTCTTTGTTTTATTCCCTGATTATCAAGGCAGTTGACGTGGCATAAAGGCAACGCCTTGTCAAGTACCCATAATGAAAAGAAGATCATCTTTACCCTACTAGCAAACTTGGTAAACTAATTAAAACTTAAATGATATTTTATTTAAAAACATCATTTTAATTAATTTAGTTTAAATAATCTCAATTAAAATCAAATAAATCATGCATCCTATATTTAAACTTAATTAATATATATTTAAAAAAAATCAAAACTAAAAAATAACCTACTTGGACTTAGATGATCTCGCGTGTAGGTATATAAGATCAAGACTATAGATCTTTCTTTTTTTCTTCATATATATATAGGAGATGGATTATAACATAACATGTCATTCACCTCTATATTTTATTAAAAGAAATAAAGTAAAATCATGTGTTATATGCCTCTACTTTTTTTTTCAAAAAAAAAAGAGAAAAAAAGGCAAATAATGTGTAGTTTGCCTGCTCAGGATATGACCACCATTATGGTAATTAAAAAATTAGGTAGACTATTTTTTATTTAAAATTTCATTTTCAACTTATTTTTACTTAAAAATATATCATAAACAATCTTAAAAGGTAAAATAAACCAATTCAACAACCAAAAAAATGATCAGAAACACAAAATGAAAACCGATTAATTTACCTCTCGACCTTAATTCACTTTTAAAATAAAAAAAGATGAAAGTTCAAACATAGCTCACGGGATCTCATCATTGAATGGAGTTTGTTGACACCAAGATCAGTTTTTTTTTTGTTAGAATATAGTAGACCGATAACTTTAACTGTAATTCAATTACTTTCATGTCTCTCACATCAAGAAATTGAAAAATAATAAAAATAAGTTTGTGGATCAAAATTAAAATATCAAAAACTATAGGAATTGAAAAAAATAGGTGGACTAACAAGTTTTTTTTTTTAATGTGAATTTGAGATTGGAAATGGGATTTCTTCTTTTTTCACACTTTAATCCTCTTTTATTACAAAACATTTTGCTTGATATTTTTTCAGAAATTAATCACTAATTTGTTCATAGAAAGAAAAAATTATATGGTATTCAGAAAATAACTAGTTGAGTTACTCTTTGAATCCACTTTAAAGAAAAATAAATAAATCAAGTAGTAGAGAGAAATTTATGGTGGAGATAATTTAATCACTTTTGGTGGAACATGAGTTTTTTAGGAAAAAATTATGATACTCGAGTGATTTACTTAGCCCTTTTAGTATACTTTATAATATAATTATGATTGCAATATATTTTAATTTTGGTCAATTACAAGGTAGTATGAAAAAATTGAAATATGAATTTAATTTTAGTCAATGATAAGTTAGTTAAAAAATATCAATTGGTAATTAAAAAAAACTTTAATATTTCAAGTGATCAAGTGAACAAATAATTTCGCTTCAAATTCGAACTTAAGAAAACAAATTCCCAACTATTCCACGCCAATGACATGATGAATGGATTGGAAATAAGCAATATACAATTCACAAAATTTAACTTTATTTAATAATTTAACATCTGGTTGTATAAATACATCAAAATTTAAAATTTATTTTTATATATTTTTGATGTATTGATATTAAAATAATTTTAAAAAAACTAAAAAAATATTATTTTAATATATTTTTACACAAAAAATATTTTAAATCATAACCATTATCACATTTTCAAACACATTCATATTCAATATTTTTTTCCATGTCCAGAACATCATTAACATCATATTATCTTGTACAACAATTAAAATTAATTAATTAATTATTTTTTTTAATAATCTTAAATACGCACCTCCATATTTATCTGATGTATTTAAAAGATAAATCCTTTAAAAAAATAAAAAATCTATTAACCGCGAGTTCTGTTTATTAGAATTATATATTATCTACGATTCATAATTTAGACAACGGCGAGAAATTCAATGTCACTATCATATTTATATCTCAAACTTATTCTTAATTTAGTTCAAACAACAGCAATTATGATAATTTATCTTCCCTGTGCAAAGCTCTAATTCAAGTGAAGGAATGCCATCACTTGACTCTTGGTGGACACGGAAAGTTATCTTATGATATTCTGCGTCGCAAAAGGCTGACTTTTCAATGTCAAATCTCGAGACAGTTCCTGACAATTCTGCTTCCATGCTCTATGATATGATCAAGATGAAAAATCTGATAGATATGAATAATTAGTCGTGAATCTTATTATAAATCAGTTTACTGAGAAAAGCTAGAGATTTATTTATGAACTAGTGGTAAAAGGTTTATTTGCGCTAAACAATTAGTGAAAAAGAAACGAGCTTATAATTTTCTATCCAAGATTCTCTAAAGTCCACGTCTTTAGAAAGACTAGCTTGTTTTATGTGAAGGTTTAGAAAATGATGTTTGAGCTAATTTTATCGTTTTATAATTTTATTGTTGAAAAACTCATGCATGACTCATCAAATGAGCTAGTAACGTGACCGATCCGAATTCAATTCCTTGAAATTGAGATCGGTGATGAAAGCAATTTCTGCTCAAAAATGCTTTTTGGGTCAAGTTTCTGACTCCATGGATAGCTGGCTGGCTCCATTTCTTTCTGGGTCTACTACTTCGCTTTCTCTGACTTTTGTTTTTATCACACTTCCATTTTTCTCTGATTGATGCCCTGGCTACTATTCTCGTTTCAGCTTTCTATGGCCTTTCTGCTGTATTTCGGCTACGGCCCTTCTGCTGTACTTAGGCTATGCCTTCTCAAATAAGTTGCAAATTAGGAGCGGGCACTGAATATATGAAATACAATGGCATTCGTGCTCCCTCATAATGCAATAAGCTGTGGAATGTTTCCAACTGTATTGCTTGCTGAACCAGCAAAGCAGAATAATATTGCTGTATAAATAATCAATCAGAATGATGTGACATTTTGACGAATCAGATCAACAAATCAGAACTTTCCCTGTAACAATAACTGAACATGTCCAGAATTTCATGGATGTTCATCTCCCGAGTAGAAAAAGGTTCAAGGATAGAACAAAACTAACCCCTGTTAAGTTCTAACCTAACCACTGAACAAACTAGTATATTATTTTTGTGTATTAGAAGAACATCATTCACAAACTTTTTTGAAAGTTACACCATCTTTCTTAAACATCACGCTCGAAAATTTATCTAGACATGGCCAGTGCAACTGTGAGTCTACCCTTTTCTTGATGGGACTGAATGTACTTCAAAATATACGAAGTAGCAGAAAGCCAGTAACATCATAACAACAAATAAATTGCAAAGAACATTTCCACAGAACTTGTGCTTACAAGGACCGAAATGGAATGGCCCTCCACATTGGTGGCAAAACTGAACCCCACATCTGCATTAATAATCAAAAGAAATCAGAAATATACACCAATCACAAATTAAGTATATGCGATTTTGCTGGTTTTAATTTATCGTTTGTGAGTTATTTCAGCTCCCTTAACCAGGGTAAACTACACTTTGAATAATGGAAGATTTCAATTGCATACAATCTGCCTTCTGTATAGCTGCAAATCTTTAGAATCATTTTGAATGGAAGAAACCTTCTGGGACCAAGGCCGGATAGAACTTTGACATTCAAGTATACAAGTTGTCCATTAAGCCAGCCAGCGTACAGCATCAATCCAGTTTAACCGAATTAACAATCATTAGTTTTTAAAATTTTTCTAAAAAATTAATTGTTTTCCGCAATCATAAATACATCTTCTGATGAGCTTGAAATGATCATAGGATGTTCCTTCTTATTATTTTCTCATGTATATGTTATGGGAAACGGTGTTGCATAATCCAAACAATAACAATCACATGCCACTGTATAATTTGTTAGTAAGAGAATTCAAATGCCCAAATCACAACTATTATGCAGATGGAGAGACAGATATACATAAAGAGAGGGAGAGGGAGAGGGGAAGAGAGAGCATACTTGCATTTTATATCCCTGCAACCACTAACTCGCTCAACCGAGTGACCACAATTGTAACATCTAGTCCACTTTTTCTCTTCAATCAGTTCACCAACCAGAATGTCATTCCTATCTCTTAGATGTCTGCTCTCATTGCACCGGTATCCTGCATGCCACGGAATCTTGCAAAGAAAACAGAAGTTTTTCTTGCAGTTAGGACATTTTATCTTCTTCAGGTTATCCATACACTCATTCAAAACCAACACGGAGCAATCTCGGTATGGGCAATAGCAACTTTCAGACCCTAAAACCGTAGAATCACATAGATGATCACACCATTTCTCAAATATTGGCTTCGAGATGATAAGCCTGCATGAGAGAGGGTCCAAAGGTTGTTTGCAGTTCAGCCCAGGGCATTCAATGCAGCCAGTGGATTCCTCAACTGTTACTTCAATATATTTGGCTATGCAGTCCAAACAGAAAGGATGTTTACACAAGCTCCCATTCTTGAACTTCCTGATTGCTAGCACTGGTTCGGTGCAAATTTCACAGGTAAAGTTTGAATCTTCATCTTGTCGCAGCAGTCCTGGTTCTTCTACTTTTGTTTCTTCGGATTTTTGCATTGTGTTTCCCATTATATTTCTGGCTTCTTGCTTTGCTTGTGAACCTTAGAGTAGTATCCTGGGTTTCAACACTTCAACTTTCAATCAGAAGTTCTAGTCCAAGGCAATAAAAAACACTCTCAGCTTCAATGCTGAGATGAAGATTCATAACACTTGAGACTAATCAAATCACAAGTTAACTTCAAGCAAAAAAAAAAAAAATTCAGCTATGCACTTTGTTGTGTTCCCTGATTATCATAAGGCAGTTGAAGTAGCATAAAGCAAAACAAAAAACAAAACAAATCAACTAAGCCATGTCAAGTACCACAGATGAAAAGACGATTGTCTTTACCCTGAAAAAAGTGTTCCAATTTACTGCTGACATAATTCAGCACTTCCAGCACAGTCAATGGGATTACACTATCAAAGAAAGCAAATCCAAGCATATGAAAAAAATAAATGAAGAAGGAACTATCTGTGACCGCTGACTGATCACAAAATCAATTGCGGAAGTATGAACAAAGTTGTCAAGATATTCAAGTGTAATACCTCAATATTTTAGTAAATCCAGAAGTCAGATTGTCTTGAAGTCCCAGTTAGTCTCCCGGTACTTCATCTAACAATGGTTGGTAGTCCAGGAAGGAATTTCTCAATCGATATACATTCCGTATGCTTACAAAAATGGGTTTTATTGTCTTCCAAATTTACAGTGTGTCTGCAGAACCTGTGTCAATAAGATTTGATTAAGCAAAGGTTTAAACCATGTAAAATATAATTTGATTGGACAGCAATTTGATTGCTAATTGAAAACAATAGTAAATGTGTGGCGCATCAAATGGTAATGGGATTCCGATGATGTTCAAGACATGCAAAATTCAAGTTTCTTTCACTTTGGAACATTTTCTCAGCAATCAAGCAGAAGAAAAAAAAACAAAAGGAGTTGAACTTACAGTATAATGAAATTCAAGCTATATCAACAGGCAGAAATTTTTTAGAAATTCAAGCAATTAAACAGAACAAAAAAGCCAAGGCAATCTTCTTCCACTTGTTAGCAATAATAAGCACTGCTTAAAATAGTAATTCTCTTTTCTAGGATTCCAGCAAGCAATTCCTTTCACTTTCCATCTAAAAACAGAGCACGGAGTGTAACAAACCAAAGAGTTAAATTGAACAAAACCATTTTAGTCTTTTAGACTCATAGGTCACTAGAACGTTTCATTTTCCAAGCGAACAAACAGGAAAGCAAAGAAACACTGAAAAGTTGAGATTTTTGTCTCAATTTAACAGAAATAAAGTACCCAATTCAGCAGATACAGAAGAAAATCACCATAATTTAAAAAGAAAGAAAAAGGACCCAATTCACAAAACATAATATTAACAAAAAAATGCACAGTAATAGACGTTGAAATTCACTTTCACTTGCAGGGGAAAAAAAACTGAAATTCCATAACAAAGCAAAAAACGAGCCAAGTATTAAAAAATTATATCGAAATTAAACTTATTTGGCTCTGCTTTCTCTTTAACCAACAAAATCCCAAGAAACATGGCTCTCTTTACATTTTCAAAAAGAAAAGGAACTGAACGTACAGAGAAACTTCTGTTCCTTTTCTTTCCCCGGTACAGAAAGGAAAACAATTCCGTGCAAGAGATTGAGGGGTGGGGGGGGCAGCTACGGAATGAAAATGCGTGAGAGATGCTTCATATAATGAGTAATGTTAACTACAAAAATACCCTTCATCTTTATGCTTATTTACAATGTGATCTTTTACTAATTGACTGAATCAATTTCACCCTCAATATTAAATTGCAGTTTCTATTTCAGTGTATATTCCAATACACACGTAACACATAAAAATAGAGAAATTATTAGGTCCTTTAAGATCACTACTCCTTACCTCACTTAAAAGTTTTCTTGAATATGTAATAATTCCTCCATTTTTTTAATTAAAAAACTAATTAAGAGTAAAAATCACTCTAAGAAGAAATTAAAAAGAAAAGTACATAAAAGAAATGGAAAAGAAAATTAAAATTTCAAGTCATTCATAATTTTTTTATAAGTTATTTTTCAGTGAGAAGAAAGATTTTGTTTTCCTCCTCATGGCTTTAAAACTAAGAATTTTATTATTATTATTATTATTATTATTATTATTATTATTATTCGAAGACAAGGGTGTTATTGAACTAGATTGTGCACCATCGAAATTAATTTATTTTTCAATAAATTTTAAGGGAATAAATATTTAATTAAAAAAAATGAACCTATGAAATTAAAAAAGGTATAAACTTCTCTAACCTCTAGAACAATTTTGTGATGGTATTTAAAGAATAATTAGTAATATTTTATTAATTATTATTAAAGTCCACTTAAAAAAATAGATACAAGAAGGTGATAGAAAATAAAATAGCATAACCTCTAAATTATTAAAAATAATAAAAATATCTTCATTTGATATTTTTTGTTTATATGATGTATGTCTTTTTTCTTTAAATAAATTCTAATTAGTTACTCCAAGAGCATCATAGGATTTTCTAAGTATTAATACAATTATCCATAAATAAGAGAAAATGCTTGTATAAAGTGGTTACAAAATTTACTTAGTTCACCTTTTTATTTTAATTTTGATATATATATATATATAAAGTGTTTCTATGTTACAGTGTAAATGGTAAATTATCCATCTCAATCACGTTGAATTAGCAAGCCTGGATTAATGGGGGAAAATCATTAAAACTTTTAATAGAATGTATTAACCATTTTTATTGAAATGTGGATGGAAAAGCAATAAGAAAATGTGAATTAGACAAGGCATATGAATTTGCTCGGCAACATTGGTTATGCATTTGTCAAAATCTTGAATTTATTTTGTTTAAAATTATTTTTTAAATTTTTTTACATCGTTATCATTTTGAGGTGTTAATATTAAAAATATATTTTTAAAAATAAAAACTATATTATTTAGATATATTTCTAAAAAAAAATTTAAAAGCAATTATTATCATAATATTAAATAAACTCTATATCACCTTACCTAAAGCTACCTTTAGCACCTCAACCAAACCATCAAGTGATAACAAGAAAGAGAAGTTTTGGTATGGATAGATTATTTTTCAAGTTTTATCATGAGTTACTAGTATAGTTTGTAAATAAAAAAAAAGATGTGTATCCTATATTAAAAAGAAATGCTCTTTTCTAAGTGTTTATAAATATGATCTTTTATTGTGTAATAAATTAAGTAAATGGCATGATAAATAAACTTATCTAATAGGTTTTTTAATGCTATTATATGAATATTTATAATATCAAAAAATAACAATTGACACTTGAAACTTATTAATTCATTTTTAAATTAATTTTTTTAATTAATTTTGATATTTGTGACTATCGAGATATAATTGAATAGTAATTATCTAGTTTAATTTAAAATATAATTATTTCATTAACAATCATATAGTTTTATTAACAATCATAATATTAAAATACATAATGTTTCATTATAATGTTTTCAAATCTAATAAAAATTGTTATTACACATAAAACATATATATATATATAAAATTCATTTGTCTTATCTTTTTATTTTTTTAAGAGGTCTAAAGAACCTAGTTATATCTTGGAGGTGTTGTCTTTGTATAGGATAAATAAAAATATAAAAAACAATGTTTTCACACTTTCAAGCCAACTCCGTATTTGTTTTTATCTTAAACTATTTCTCTAACATAACTCATAATATTTGTGTTCATCTAAAAGAAACTCCAACTCATATGCATATAAAATGCCCTTTGATTTGTTGATCCTTACTGATACTAGGGTTAGGACACAAATATATATTTTAGTTTGATGTAACTAAAAAATAGATCAAAAATTTTAATTTAGTTTTAACCAAAACATGTTAGTCCAAAATTATCACTCATTTGTTAATTACCAAAAAAAAAACCTTCAATTCAAGTGATCAAGTCATATAAACTTGGCTTTAAATTTCTATTTAGTTGTATTAGCAGTTATAATATAAAAATATACAATGTTTCATTATAATATTTTCAAGTCTAATAAACTTATTACTACACATAAAACATATAAAAAAATATATTTTTTTCATTTGCCTTATCTTCTCATTCTTTTAGAGGTCTAAAGAATTTAGTTGTAGCTTAAAAATATTGTCTTTGTATAGAATAAATAAATATATTAAAAATAATATTTTCACACTTTCAAGCCAACTCCTTATTTTTTTGTCTTAAACTATTTTTCTAACACGACTCATAATATTTGTGTTCATCTAAAAGAAACTCTAACTCATGGCATCAATGCATATAAAATGCCTTTTATTTTGTTGATCCTAACTAATACTAGGGTAAAGATACCAATATATATATATTTTAGTTTTGATCTAACTAAAAAATAGATCAAAAATTTTAATTTAGTTTTAGCCAAAGCATGTTAGTCCAAAATTATCACTGATTTGTTAATTATTAAAAAAAAAACACTTCAATTCAAGTTATCGAATCATATAATAACTTGGCTTCCAATTCCTACTTAACGAAAATATTTCCAACTATGATGACACAAAAAAAACATGATGAATGGTTTGAAGATAAGCCATAAACAATTCATAAAAGTTAATTTTATTTAATAATTTTTCTATAGCTATATTTTTCCCATAATGAAAATAGTTTTAGATTAACTTATTCATCCATTGAAACTAATTAAGTTTTTTATTCCAAAGGTTTGTAGGTAGATGGAATGGTAAAAAAAATATTTATAATTCACTAAGTTAAAAGTTTAATTTTTTATTGAACAAAGTGGTTAAATAGCCTATTAAAATATATGAAAGGGGTAGTTAAATAACCCTATAATGCAATAATGAAATTTAATTTGAGAACCTTGCAATAATATTTTTGTATTATAGTCTTGGTTGGTTGACATATGGAGTTTGACTTGATCAAACTAACTATTAAATGTTTGCACATAAATTAGGGCTTTGTGTAAATGAGAATTTTGTAAGAAATAAGGTAGCTAATTTTCAGGAATATTAATGTTAAAAATAACATTATTTCTTCATATAAATTTGTCATAATGGGTTAACAAACTCCTATATAAACATAAATCAAAAGCTATCAAGTAAAGATAAAAAAAACTAAATAAAAATTCTTTTATTTAGATAAAATCCAAAGTCACTCTCACTTATTAATATAGAACAAGTTCTTTTGTTTTGTTTAGATTAACTTTATATTTTTTGTAGACCTATAAAAGCTATTATTGGTATTCGAGTAATTATTTATTGATCATTATAATTTTTAATTTGTCTCCTAGAATATAACTTTATATATTTCTCTTTTCTTTTATGCTGTTATTATGGTCATCATTTCAATCTTTTCCAAGATAAAAAAAAAATCAAGATTAGTCTATGTCATAGATCAACAACATATTGGTGAAGTAAGATATAAATAATTATATCAAGATTCTCTATTGGTTATTTTTCTAACATAATTTTTTTAGTTGTCTCAATTATAGCTAATAAAATTGTTAGTCAAGAATTAAGTAAAACTAAACAATTGAAAGATACCAATTTCTTGATTTAGAAGTGTCAAATTCATCATTCTTGATTTAGAAGCTAGCGTTTTTTATTAGAAGGTCTTATAAAAAAAAATAGATGATAAAAGGACTCCCAAAGAGATCATGCTTACTTTTATGGAATCCAACAAAGAAATTTGCTTGAGTTTCCATCACTAATGCATATGATAGTGTTTTTGAGTATATGTTTAACTTCTAATTAAAATTTTAATGGTACAAAAAAAAAGTGATAATGTTATTGAACATGTGAGTAGATTAGTTATCATCTAAAGAGTTGGTTCCCTCACGAGATTTTATTCCTTGTACGATGCAAGTTTCAATCATATTGCATAATTTATCTAATTCATGCGAATAAGTTATTGAAAATTTTATCAACATTACTAGGTGTAGAAAATGAAAAAAAACTAAAATAAATTCAAAATCATCTATTATGACTATTGCATCTAATCGTGCACCACCAAAATTTGAGTTTTTTAAAAATAGAAAGAAAAAAGAAAATAATTTTAAATTTCCAAAAAAAATGAAAAAGATAGAGGCAAATATCTTAATTTTGAAAAATCTAGTCATTACCGATTTAATTGTTCTAAAAAGAAAAATGATAGCAAATTCAATAATAAAGATTCTAAGGTTATAATTTATGTTGTTTCACAATATTTTATAGTAGATGGTGATAGAATAATTTAATGGAGGAGGGCTAAGATTGGTAAACTTTATCAACTTAGTATTTTTACTTGTAATAATAACAATGTATTAAATTATTCTTATGTTTTTATTAATTTTGTTCATAATGATTGTTCATATAGTGATGATTTTTATATATGGCATTTATGGTTAAGACATTATTAAGAAATAATAATGACAAAATAAAAAGAATGGTTAATGTAGGTTTAATTCCAAACATCAATATATAATGTAATGCTTGTGAACCATGTATTTATATTAAAATGACAAGGCAATCTTTTCCTAAAGGATTAAGATCTAATGAACATTTAGTAGTTGTTCACTCTTATATACATGGTCAATTAAATATTAAAACTCATAAATGTTTGGATTGTTTTGTTATTTTTATTGATGGCTGTTCTTTTTATGGTTTATATATAAATATATTTGATGCATAAAAAATATAAAGTTTTAGAAAAAAATTAAATTTATAAAAATAAAGTTAAAAATTAATTGGAAGAAAATATAAAAATGATTAAATTTGATTAAGCTAAAGAACACATGTCTGATTTATTTGAGAATTTTTTAAAATAAGATGATATAGTTGAACACAATGCCAAATAAAATCTTACTATTTTGTTAATGTGAAAATTATTTCGAGAATACCCCACTAATTACAATTTTTTTAATTATTTTTAAAAAATCTTAAATGCACGTTTTTATATTCACTTGATAAAATAAATTATTACAAATACTAATTTTAATATTCAAACTTGAATTAAAAAGAAAAGGAGAAGGCAAATCTTGATGAAAGGAAAACTATCTCTTAGAATTATCACCCACAATTCATATTATAAATAATGGGGGTAATTAGATGTCACTATTATTATAAACATATTTTAGGAGATATATTTACCCATTAAACATGGTTTTAATTTAATAAGAATAATAGCAATAATAAATAATTCAAATGTGAACCATAGAAAAAACAGTGAAGAAAATAACGTGCTGTTAGCTTAAATTTGGTAGGTATTTGATATTATGATTTAAGATATTTTTTTTAAGATATATTTTTATTTAAAAATATTTTTTTAAATCTTTTTAAAACTCTAAATTGTCAAATTCCATGATTTAAGACTAGTAAAGCGATGGCTCACCTAAAATTGTACAGCTATCGTCTACTCCAAATTGTCAAAGAAGGTAAAGTGTGAATCGTGGAAGGACATGGAAAATGTGTTGCAAATTACAGAAGACAGGATAAGGGGGGAAGAAGGAGCAGAGAACTTTCCTGAAGTCAGTATTACTCCCGTTTGTCAACAGCTCATAGGAAATGAATAGCAAATTTATTTATTTTTTATATATATATATTACGTTTAGTACAATTCCACGTGACATAAGGTGTTGTATTCAAGGAAGATAATAATGTTTTAGTGTGGAACTTTTACCCACACAAGCAGATAAAATTTAAAATAAAACACAAATTAAAATATGGGTTTTTTGAATGTGAAATTAATATTTTCTTTCTTCATTTACTTTTCTAAATTTAGATTTTGGGTTATGAATATGTTTGGTAATTTAGTATAGTGCATTTTATAAAAATATTTCTCATTTAAAAATTCATTAAAATAATTTTTTTCAAGATTTTTTATTTTTAACTTAAGCGTATCAAAATTATTAAAAAGCATTAATTTTGATCTCTTAAACTATATTATATCAAAAGAAGCATTCATTTCTTCCTTATTAGGTATGTTTTAACTCATCAAAACAACCCTCGTAACCATAATGAAAGTGGTTAGGGGTTAAAAAAAAGGGTAGGTCAAAAGTAAGTTAGCTTTGACAAATGTTCAGAGAAGCTGTTGACCAATTAGCCTCTTAAGTCTTAAAGCACAATGGAAAGACAAAAAAGCTTGTCCACGCCACCAAAAACAGTTTGCCATGTTAAACACGCAAAGGAGAAGAGAAATAACTATGGAGTCCATCTGACGAAAGACGTTTGGAAACAATGGTCTGAAAAAGAGATGAGAAAGTTTTAGAGAAGCCATAACTATGTAAGAGCTTGAGATGTGAGTTTGGTAGCTCATGATCTTACAGCCAAGTTGACATATAGAGGATTCTAGAAGTATATGTTCGGTAATTGAATGACAAATAAGAAGGAAGAGTGCTCGAATTATTCCTTTATTGAACTTCTTTTCTATAATAATAGTGATGATTGGATCTTCCTTACCGATAACCTCATTAAAACTTGTTATTATAAGAAGAGCTAAATGGTATGGTGTTTCAATTGTTTAATACTTATAATTCATCATCTCACGTATTACTATGGCTATGGATGGGAGTCGTGATTTTTTTCAAATTCCCAATTTGATTCTTAAATTATTATTTTTGTGCAATTGTGCCCTCTAAGCCCAAATTACCATTCCAATTGCATTTTTTTTTAAGAAAGAATTGAATTGAAAGTCAAATAACCAAAATAAGATATACGGGCAAAATAGATTATGTCTTTCAATTTTGTTTGAAAATTATATTTGAGTCCTCCATCTTGCTTAGTTTTCAAGTGACCAATTCCTCTTACTATAGAAAAAATAATTTCAATGCTAAATTTTTTTCCATCATTTTTCAATCTTTATTTAGTGAAGGAGGAGAGAGAATTGTTACATAAAGATAAAAAGATGTTTATATGATTACCGCTATGATTATTTTTAGTTCCAAATAATTCTATATAACGAGGATATATTGAATTAGGTGTATTTGTTTACCTGAAAATGCCTAAAAAACATATCTAACCTTGGTTTTTGGGTTTTAAAGTATTTTTTTGTGCACTTTTAAATATTAATGATTAATTAACAAGGTTATTAAGATATTTTCTAGGTATTTTAAATTAATAATGGGTTAAAAATAGATTTTTAAAAGAAAAAAAACAAACTATCTTGGTTTTTCAACTACCATAATAATTGAAATCTAGAGATTCCAGATGATGCATAGTCTATTTGTTTTTTTAAATTGAATTATGGTAGAAGATATATGATCTTCTGGGTTTTCTATTTGTTTTTCAAACTGAATTGGAGTGGAAAACATGTTATCCACTCTATTATTTTATAGAAAAAATTAATAGGCTAGTAAGTTTGTCATTTTAAATTTTTTTAAAAGTAAAGTTATGTTTTTACTAATTCTCAAAATTATATTTAAATCTATAAAATCAATAAATTTAATTCAAATTAACTTATATATGATTTAGTTAGAAACTCCAGTACGGAAAATAAATTACAAGATTTTAAAATTAATCCATTAAATTAAGTTGAATAACATACTCAAAAAAATTTATGCTCTTAATATTTTATTTTTTATATTTTAAAAAATAAGTTTAATATATTGCGGAGTGGAGGCTACTGAACTAGTAAAGAAACTAAAAGAGGTAGAGTAATAGTAGCATGCCACGTAATAGTAGCAGCCCTGGTATGAAAAGGTCTCAATAGAACTCTTGTTTAATGCCATCAGAATCTTTCGTGATCTTTAGTTAATGCTATAAGAATCTAAATGTTCTTTTCCATATGGATGCTTCAAATCCCCACTTTTGAGCTATACATTAAATTATATGTCTCACCTCTTAAATATTATCTAATACATCAAAAATAAAAATAAAAATAAAAATTGAGAGACCAACTCACTTTTTTCACTATTCATAATTTTTTATTTTCCTCATATTTTTTTTTCATTTCTTGTTTCTTAATTTTAATTTTTAATATTTACTTGATTTTAAAATTGTCTTTATAAATTATTTTGAATTATTTTTTATAAAATTATTATAATTTCATCGGTTGGGTTTATTTTTCGTTTGGGCTTAAACTAGTTTTCTCAGGCCTGTGCATTTTGGACTATTATTAGCCGTTTTCTAGTGCTACGAGCCTGTATAGCCATGGAAGAAATGGGGCATTGTATTGCAACCCGTTTGATTATGCTTGTTTAAGATTTTTATTTTACATAACTTCTATTTTTTTTTTTACAAAAATGGATATATAATGATATAAAAAATTATGATAGATGTATTGTGGTGATGGAGTTGAAGGTGATGAAGCAATGATGAGGAAGCTCTAGTTGTTGCTGTTGTTGTTGAAATAATTGAAAAATATTATAGGTGAACTATGGCATTTAAAATATTTTATAAAATTTTATGTATTTTAAGATATTTTTTAATATATAAAATTTTAAGGTTAAGTATAAAATATTTTATGAAAAAAATTAAATATTTTAAAACATAAAAAATAAAAAAATATTTTCTTCGCCAAGCAAACAATCTCCTGAACTTCTTTGTTTTTTTTTTTTTTTAAAAAAGATGAAAATCAAAGGCGCCGCGTACATTCAATATAGTAATTTGCTCTAGGATCCAATTATAATTTAATTAGCTAGTTATAGAATTCAATTATGGTCCGTAATTCCTCTATGTATTTTCCTTTTCTTTTTCTTTTTCGTGATGAAAATAATTGCTTTAGATTGTTGTTTTAACATCCTGATTAAGTTGTATAATAAAATAAGTTACCAATTTTATAAAAAAATAAAAATAAAAGTAAATCATAATAACTCTCTCGAGACATTGTCAAAATTATAGGGATCATTCAAATATCTAATGGTTTGATAGAAAAACCCTTTTATGTTTTTTTAAAATATTACATAACCCTATTTTTGCATATAAAATACCCTTAATAGCCATGTAAAAAAGATAGTTAAATTATGAACTTAAAAAAATTGGAGAAATAATATATGAAAAATGAAACATATTAATTATTCTTTAGAACATGAAAAATATTAGTTTTACAATTTGATTTCATTAATTTCATTTTGAGTTTTTTTTATATTCTTTTTCTAATTTTTAAAATTTTCAATTAATGAAAGTATTGTTTCCAGACCTAAATAGCAGTAATTAACAGTATTTTGGATACATTAGGTAGTTTTTGTCAAAGTTTCAAATTTTTAGATGATTTCTGTAATTTCAAGATATCTGAAGTGGGTTATTATAATTTATCCTAAAAAGAAAATGTTTATGAAAAAAAAAAAGTGTTTCAAGAAAGGCATCGTAAGACCAATTAATTTGTAGTTTATACATAGATTATTTCCATTCTCACCTGCAATTATATATTTGGGATATCTCCAGGGAACTTGGAGGAATGACAAGTTGAATAATACAACAATTTTATTAGAAAAACATGTATTTAATACAAGATTTAGAACAAGTCAATTTCCGTTGATGATCGTAGAACTAAAATGCGCTTCCCATAGAAATGGAGTTTGGCATATGCAAGGGCCGGTGACCCTCTCCCATGACACAGCTTTTGGTCGCAGCCTCGTTACAAATGTTCTTGAACTATCCACCTTCCAAACATGGCAAAACATTCTGCAGGCCTGTACGAGGCAGCAGTGTGCCCTCCACCCTACAAATTAGCCAAAGAACGAAGTAAACAGAAAGAAGCAGTAAGAATTCTCTGGGCAGTAGAAATGGAAAGTTGACCAGTCTCCTTACCTTCACAGTCGCAAATGTCAACTGACTGGAGTAAGTCCTCGTGTATCTGCGCGCACTTGCTCAAGTCAAACTCCAAATCACTTATTTTCTCCATTTATTAGGCTCTTTTAGCAGGCAGATTAAGAACTAGAGAAGAGTTACAGAATTCCAGCAAATTGATCAAAACGAATATTCATTTGAAGAACATACCCTGCAACTTGACCTTGATAGTGCCATGGCTGCCAGTCATCGACAATGGAGTAGTTTAAATATCTTATCCATGCTTGAGTTCCCAAGAATGGTGCCTCCATGTCATGATCGCCACTGTTCAATCAACAGAGTGACAGACTATATCAACCAAACTATATAGTGTCATAGTATGTCGTATGTCGTATGAATAATAATAATAATAATAATAGGAAAAAAACAAGACCAGCAACCTGTAGATTAATCTGCGGTAACCTTTTATCCCAACGTCTATATGATACTTGATGCTGCTCTTAATTTCATAAGTATAAGGTAATTTATAATTGCATCGTTTCCACTCCTCTATACTTCCCTGCATCAAAACAGGCTTACATTATTCTCTTACTGATTTCTTGCAAGCTTAAACTCTTACTACTAGTCTCAAACCTCAATCCCATACCTCTCGCACATGGACTGCTTTGCGGACATTATCGTCATTTGCCCAGTAAGTAGCGAGAACATGTCCGTAAGCCTGTAGGCATCAAGGACAATTTTCAAAATGAGGAAAGGACCAGAAACAAACTGGCATAAATTCATAAAAAAGAACTGTGTTGATTGTCTGTTTCCTCGATGATCTTCTGTCAACATTTCTATATCATAATATTGATATCTTGTGACAAACCGGTTACACAAGTGGAGCTTTAAAGATTATTTTGTCCTGTCTTAACAATTACATTTCTTGTATGCATGAATATTGCATATTAGAGGAAGGGGAAAGGGAGTTACACGGCATCCGATGGTAGGAAGATCAAGTTTGAAATGGAGGAGTTCTCGAGGGTTCTCACGGAGATATCTTCTTTTGCCCAACGTCTCTATCAGACGTGGGGCATCACTAGGACACTTGCGTTCCAAAATATGTGCATCTTCAATATCTGAAATGCACTGAGAAAGCGAATGGCTCTACCTGCATTAGCAATGAGTTCTGGGGAAAAACATGAAGGGGATTTCGCTGGATATAAGTTATGGATGAGTACCTTATCAAAAGCCTCTACATTTTTCAGACACTCTGCATTGCTCGGTTTTATCGTTTGATATTCTCCTGCACAACTTTTCTTCAGTGACTGAAACAATTTGTGACACTTGTTAGACATAATTTCAAGCCAGTAAGCAAGGCTCTATAATACCAAGTGGATCACCTCATAGAGTTCATCAGAAATGAGTCCCATTCCATGAGCAAATGGAATCCTCGAGTTAAAATCAAAAGTAGGATCAGTAATAGGGTTCCCAAGTATGTATCCCTGCAAACGTACAAATTAACCACGACTTCCATCAGCACATCTTCCATGCAAGCACAAATTGATAGGTTGAACAAAGAAAATTCATATTCAAGTTTAATTTTAATTGTGTTTATTATTTAGTTTTACGTTATCAAATATTATTATTAATTTAATTTGTGGATTTAGCTGAAATTTTACAAAGAATTTTTAAACATATTATTCTAAAATAAATTAAAAAATAAGGTTAATTAGAACTAAATTTTTTTGAGATATAAATTAGAAAATACAATACTAATTTTATTATTTGTTATCTTTCTATTTATAAATAATTTTTTCCCTTGTAATATAAGCATATTCAATAGCTTAATTTTAGAGGTTTTTTTAATTTTATAAGGATTTTTAATACACCACAACATAAATTTTCAAATATACAATAATTTCTTAATATTTCAAAAACGTTTTTCACCATAATTATTTTATCTATCTTAACTACACAGAGAATCAAGAGCTCAAGCATTTAATAGCTTTATTTTATAAATAAAAAATTCAGATCAATGACATAATCTTTTAGTACAAATAAGAGAGAGAATAATGGAATATATAATTGGAACCTTGACATTTAGGAGAGGCTCGATACCATCATTGTTCCCTGCAGCCATTAAAAGTCATGTGAGTGACGGCAGGTCCTGTCATTTCGATATCTTAATTAAAAACAAAATTTTATCATACCATTAGAAATATTTTGGACAATTGCTGGAACGATCTTGCCAGAGTAGGAGTCACCAGCAATGTAGATTGGATTTGCAAGAAATTCTTGGTGATCCATTAGCCACTATACAATGCAATCAAGAAAAAATAACTAAAATAAATTCACAGATTCTACCCTTCAACCGCAAAACGGACCAGAAAGTTACCTTTCGAAGAAATTGCTCAGCATGCGAAACTTGTTTGAAGTCGCTTCTCTGAAGAGCAAGAGGGGTTCTTGCATAGGAGAATCCAGTGCCGGCAGGCAAATCTAAAAATATTATGCTGGAGACCTGAAATTTAATCACAGACGCAGCCATGCTTAAGAATAATATGGTAGAAAACGCAGCTTCTTATCTGGCAGCTCCTGCCTGGTACAAAAGGCAATATCACCTGCGTCCATGAGTATGGATTCAAAACCAATGTAGGTAAGCTCCCGTTGTACTCCTTTACCTCAAAACTTATTGGACCTTCGAATATAAAACATCAGAAATTCATTAAATCTCAATGGTCTGGATAAACTCAATGTACCTAGTTACAGTGATCGTTCAAGTGCAGTGCTGTATATGTAATTAAGTGAGCTGCTGGAGCTTCTCATACCAATTTCGAAAACAAGACCAGAGAAGGCAGAGCAGCCGGGGCCACCAGTTAGCCAAAGCAAGAGAGGGTCGTCTTTAGAATTCCTCTGGGACTTGATGAAGTAGTAGAAGAGCTGCACATCCTCCGCTTTATCCACTCCAACATACCTGATAACTCCACAAACCCATCATTACATGATTGTAATTTTGATCAAAATCCATGAGTCGTCTATGAAAGTGTATAGAGTAGTAAAATCTGTAAACCAGTAAAGGTGAAGGTCTAAAGCTCACCCTGTTTCAAGGTGGAAGGGAAGGGGCCCCTTAAACCCAGGAAGAAATTTAACAATGGAGTGGGCGGCAGCAAGTTGTAACCAAACCTGTAATAGCAAAAGAAAAGGAAGGCATTGTTTGGTCATTGAAAAGTGTGCCTGTTTCTATGGTTGAGTTTGGGTTTCGTGTATGGAGCTCTTCTAAAAAAAGCTAAAAAAAAAAAACAAAACTAGTTTTTATGATTGAGATGGTTTAGTTCCATCCACTCAACAGCCTCAAGGACAGCCATTAAAGCAAACACACAGAGATATACACTCAATTATTTAAAATATAGGTTTTTCTATATCAGCATTTTAATATGGTTATTTAATGTCTGATCTAGACTTTATTGTACTCTCATTCTTTGAGTTAAAGGAATTAATTTTCAAACATTTGGCCAAACCTTTTCTAAATTTATATTTAATTAAGATTTAATTCATGTAATTTTAAATTTAGTTGAATTTTTATGTTTTAATATATTTGGAATCTTCCTTCTTTTTTTCAAGATTGCGTTCACATTTTACATATAAAACTAATGAGATAACTTAAATACTTTCAACTTCAATAATATATATATAACCTAACTCAACATTTTTAACTTTTAGAAATAAAATTTAATATATCAAGATTTTAATTATTCGTTAACAATTTTTTTTTAAATAACAAAGCAGGCATTAATTAGCGGGGTATTCGAGCTACTAGTTTTGTTTTAATTTAAAACCAAAATATTTCGATGAGGAATTATAATTATGATATTAAATATTAAATTTATTTATTTTATTTTTTATTTACTTCAAAAAAAGATATCTTGTACATTTCGTTCAGTTGAGGGCTGAATTTTGATCGTGAGCTTGTTGTTACGCCTTTGCCGTTGTACTCTTGTCTTTAAAAGGATACCGATCTTGCGTGCTTGCAGTTGAAGCTCTAAGAGTTTCTAGGACATGGAATCGTTTTCTACTCGTTTCCATTGTTATGGGCAAGGTGGAGGTGCTCTTGGCACTCGTACGAATCTTCCTGACCCGTTCGCCGGAGTTGTGAAGGTCAGATCTTGGGAGTGTTTGTCTGCACTTGTACAATAATACTGTGGTGATGATTTGTGAGCGGTGATGGCTTGTAGCGTCGTGATGTTACAAGGACTGTTTTGTCAGTATGTGAGAAAAGAAAGATCGTGAGCATTTCATGGAGGGGAAGAGTGGATAAGATATATCTTATCCAATTATTTCTTTTTTTAATTAAAAATGACAAGTGTTGAATTATTTGCATTTTTAATTAAAATAATATTATCCAATTAAATATATTGTTAGTAAATTATTCAAATGACATATATTTTAAGACAACTTGGCACTCATTTTTCTATCGATCGATGTCATTCGATTTGGTCGGTCGATCATTCATAATTGTTTTTACCTAGTTTGAAAATTTATTTAATTTTACTGGCGTCAACCTTGGAGATTTTTTTTAATTTTTATTCAAGCAAAGTGGTTTTAAATTTCTTTAAAAAATAATTACTCTAAATATCTTGTAGTTTATTTCATTTTATATTTTATTGTTTCAAAAATTACATAAAGTTTTATAAGTTTATAACAATTTACATGGCATAGAAAAAAAAATCAACAATGAATATTAAATTATTTATATGTTTGTCATTATATATAATTTAATGGCTGAAAAACTGTTATTGCTTTAAAATAATGAAATTATTACTATAAGAAACTCTCTTTTTGTCAAATATGAAATCGCAGCCACCAGCGTGAATTCAGCTAATATCATTTGTACCTAAGCAGCCCAAGTAATTAAATAATCTCACCAGGCTCAACAATCTCTAGTTAAGTATAATACTCTAAAAGGCTTCCCCACGCATTTTAATTATACTGATATATTATTATTATTATTATTATTATTTTTTATATTTTTATAGATGTCATTTTAATTTATAATCCGATTAAAATCTTATTTATATGTAATTTTTAATTAAAAAATAAAAATTTATACTATACTTATTTGATATATTATTAGTAGATTTTCTAATCTTGATATTTGTTGTTATTATTATTTAATTTTTACGTTAATCGGTTATATTAAAATTCTTATCAATTTTTATTATTATTATTATTCTTATTGTTACTATTATTGTTATTGTTATATTATTATTATTATTATTTATAATTTATACAATTAATTTTTTTATGATTTGACCTCGGTCTTGCCAGGTTATTTATTACTTTGACACTCCTGTATTTAGGAGAAAATATCAATAATAATAAGAATAAGATTGCATAGTTAAAATATCAATTTTTTAATTAAAACAAAAATATGCATAAGAATAATTAAAATTATAATATACTAAGTTTTAGTTTTAAAATTTAAAATTGCTTAGTTATGTTATTAAAAATAAAAGTATTTATGTTATCTAATTAATTTTATATTTAAAATATAAAGAAAACCTTAAAAAATAATAATAAAACTTGGATTTAAATATATTTACTATAAAACTTGGATTTAGATATATTTAAATAAAAAATAAAAATAAAAAATAAAAATAAATCAACTAACTCTCAGATAATTTTAAATTTATAAAATTGCACTACCTCGAGGAATGTGAATATAGTCAGAAAGTCCAAAGCCATTAAATGATTAAACAGTCATTTCAAAATTCCAAAGTTAAAGTTGGTATTTATTTTTATGTTTTTAAAATAGTTTTTAAGAGTTTATTTTTTTTTAAATTGATATCTATAATGTTTTTAAATTATTTTAATATATTAATATTAAAAATAAAATTTTTAAAATAAAAAAATATTTTAGTACATTTCTAAATAAATAAATAAATATTCATTACCGCTTTATGATTAACTCTTCACTGTCAGCTAGCTGAATGATTGAATTTTGGATACCACAGGAAAACATTATCGGCATCAAAGCCAATGGCGAAACAGTGCCTTACCTTTCTTTTGTTATTACAGGTTTGCTTACATCTTGCTGCCGCACACGACATTGTCAAATTTCTTCCAGGGTTCCAGGGGCCTCTTCCCCTCCACCTTGAAACAGGGTGAGCTTCTGACATTTTCATTTACTACTGCACACACATACATAAAAAAATGCACATAAATTTTGATCAAAATTACGTTCATGTATTGGTGAGCGTGTGGAGTTCTCAGATATGTTGGAGTGGATGAAGCAGAGGATGTGCAGCTCTTCTACTACTTCATCAAGTCCCAGAGGAATCCAGAAGAGGACCCTCTATTGCTTTGGCTAACTGGTGGCCCTGGCTGATCTTCCTTCGCTGGTCTTGCTTTTGAAATCGGTAAGAGAAGAGACATCAGCTCACTCAATTTCATATAGTGCTGCTGTAACTGAAACGGACAATCACTATAACTATATATATTGAGTTTATCCAGGCATTGAATTTTCATGAATTTCCGATGTTTTATATGCGTTGGTCCAATAAATTTTGAGGAAAAGGAATACAATGGGAGCTTACCTACATGGGTTTTGAATCCATACTCATGGACAAAGGTGACACTGCCTTTTGTATAGAGCAGGAATTGCTGTGCATTCTTTACAACATTATTTTTATACATGGCCGCGCTTGTTATTAAATTTCAGGTTTCCAGCGTAATATTTTTAGATTTGCCTGCTGGCACTGGATTCTCTTATGGAAGAACCCTACTTGCTCTTCAGAGAAGCGATTCCAAACAAGTTTCGCAAGCTGAGCAATTTCTTCGAAAGGTACAACTTTCTGGTCCGTTTTACGGTTGATAGGAAGAACCTGTGAATTTATTTTAATTAATTTTTTCTTGTTTGCGCTATATAGTGGATAAAGGATCATCAAGAATTCCTCTCATATCCAGTCTACATTGCTGGTGACTCCTACTCTGGCATTATCGTTCCAGCTGTAGTTCAAAAGACTTCTAATGGTAAAATAACACATTGATCATTATGTTATCGAAATGACAGGGTCTGCTTGCATATTTGTTTTCTATATTTAATTGTATTCTAAGCTTTTTGAAAAGACGTAATAGTTAGAAATTATTGAGGAAACTGTGTCACAGGTGTGTGAAGTGAACCACCTAAGTTAATAATTGTGGGAGAAGGTAAAGTCATCCTTTTACGCTATAGTAAAAAAATTATAGATATCAAATTGATGCTATTTGTGTTACCCCTTGTCTTTTGCATGAATGCTTGTTTATAAATAGACAATGCATCTAATCATTATAGACAAAACACAAGAGAGAAATTTGAGAGCAAGTAGAGAGAAAAAAGAGAAGTTGAGGAGAGATTAATTCTATAAAATTATGAGGTTTTTGTGAGATTGTAAGTGGGGTATTTTTCTCCTAGTAATAGAGAGATTTTGATTGTTCTTCTATTATTAGAGAAAAGTTGTATTCCCACATTACTTAGTAAAATTCTTCTATACTTGCTTGTTGACGTAGTCTAATTGGATGAAAATAGACAATGCATCTAATCATTATAGACAAAACACAAGAGAGAAATTTGAGAGCAAGTAGAGAGAAAAAAGAGAAGTTGAGGAGAGATTAATTCTATAAAATTATGAGGTTTTTGTGAGATTGTAAGTGGGGTGTTTTTCTCCTAGTAATAGAGAGATTTTGGTTGTTCTTCTATTATTAGAGAAAAGTTGTATTCCCACATTACTTAGTAAAATTCTTCTATACTTGCTTGTTGACGTAGTCTAATTGGATGAACCACGTAAATTCTTGTGTGTTTTATTTTTCATTTTATCCTGTTCTTTATCTTTTGTCTTGTCGAGTTTGCATGCCAGTATACTAACATGGTGGAGGCATTCAGAATCGAAACAGAGACATCCTTTCTTACTGTGTTGCAGAAAGTGATTGCTCTGTATCCCATCCTGTGGAATGGCAGACTCAAGTTATGGGGGTAGATAGTGTTTGGAGAGTGGAAAGAATCATAGCAGGCTTTAGTGCTAGGGTTTAGTGAAAAGATAACTGGGAGAAATGATATAGAGAAATTGTAAGGAGTTGATATAAGGAGATAGAATCCTTATATTACTTCTATGCTTTTCTAATTCGTTCTTGAGATTAAGTGCATTTTTCTTCTAATCTATGATCAATTTGGTTTAGTGGAATTCCAGTAGTGTGGTTGGGGAAGGTAAAACAGGAAGAGGGCTGGCTCTAAGAGGCTGAAAGGGAATCATAAGTTGGATTTTCCCTGTTTATGCAAAACTTGTTGTTCTCAAGCTTTAGAGCTATTGGTTTGCAAAAGGAGTATCCAGGTTCGAGAAGCTGCTGATCTGATTGTGATGGGCTGTATATTAGTCTCTTATCCTTCTATCATATAGTGTGGATGGTGTCTATTTCTCACTTTTATCAGGGCAATGGTTCATGAGATCTCTTGATTACTTTGTTATGCTGAAGCTTGCTACTACATAGTTTTCTCCTTTTATCTGTTGAATTGAGCACTTGAAATGGTGATGGCAATCATATAAAAAAGCCATCAGCTTCAACAAGATATATTTGTGGGAGTCCGCAACTAATCTGGAGCGTATGGAGTTTTGGTAGAATTTGTTTTTTTTTTCCTTTCTTTCTCCTGCAGAACTTTTTCATGCAGCTTCTGTCCATTTTGGTGCTTTATCTCACTAATTGATGCAGATCAGCCTAACACCAAGCGTAATCATGCCAACAACCCATTGGAGATGCCAATTGGGTCAATCACAAGAGCTAGGGCTAAGCAGCTTAAAGAAGCATTGAATGACCTTGTTCAGAACATATGGAACAAAATGGTACAAGTTATCTTTGTGTCACACTTCTATCAAACCTGATTTACATGGCTTTTCGGGAATTGGCGTCTTTGCGTATGGGTTGCGTGACCATGTGATCACGAGGTTCGCATCATTTAGTATCAGAGCTTGGCTCCATTAATTAGGTTATATCTTTCTAAAATTTTCGTTCCTTGTCAATTCCGCAAAAATTTCTTAGTATCCAATTTCTTCTTCTCCTTGAATTTGTGGCATATAAAAAGAAAAAAATTGTTATTTCATTCTGTTATTGTTCAAAATATATCAGTAGCATAAAAAAAAAAGAAAAGAGAAAAGAAAAGAAAAATTGTTCGGAAAGACGTTTATTTGATTCTGCCGCAAAGAATACTAAACAAGAGACAATTGGATCAAATTAACTTGGAATTAGCTCAAATTTGATATTCTAATTATTGGGGTCCTAATTGCATTATATATCAAATTCGGTGTCAATTGGATATCATTTGTTTTGGGTTTCAAATTCGAGTCTAACCAAGTCTAATGCATAACATTTTTATGTCAGTATATCAAACTTTGTCATAAATTACTCAAAACGTAGGTTCTGTCTATTTGGGTTGATATCGCACTATATATAAAATTTTAATTCAATTGGATATCATTTACTTCGGGTTCCAGATTCCGACTTAACTTGTCGTAAATGAGTCTGTTTTGCATCAACGTTTGAAATTCACTTGCTTTCTATTGATTTTGTTTCTTTAAGTTTATTTTCATAATATCCATCATATTTAGGTGTTGTTTATTTTTTCGATTGTGTTTTTTTATTCGAGTCTTCAGTTTCGTTCATATTTCGGATAGACTCGCTTGCTACTCATGAGACTATCATCGCAGTTTTGTTTTGCTTGTTTTCTAGTTCTTTTATTGCCTTTTGAGTCATATATATATTTGGATTGTGCTACCAAGTTGGTTCTATTTGGTATTGGTTTCAGTTTCGCAAGAACCGCAAGAAGATGAGACGAAAGGTGTGAGTGTGTGAGGATATTAAGAGTGTTTGAGCGAAACATGAGTGACGTGAGGATAAATTTCTTTTACCACTAACCATTTTTTACAGGTACTATTATGTCAGATCAAAACAACACACTGCCCCATCCCGAAGGAGAACTTACATTTCAAATACAAGCCATGCAACAAATGATGGAGAGGATGAATTTTGTGATGGGACATGTGTGTGACAGACTTGATAGGGTGGAGAAACGTGGTAATGAGGCTGGTATAAGCACCTAAAATATGAAGCTTAGGGTAGAACCAAAAGCAAACAATAACAGTAGGGCCAACAGGCCAAGGTGGGTTGATTGTGAGGATTTTGAGGAGGTTGTTGGTGATACTGGTGATGGTGGTTTTGATGATGAGGCCATAGACTACCGGGAAGGTTTTCGACAGCCTAGAAACTGAAGGGATTATGGGAATAGAATTAGGGGCCAATTCAGCCAAAGGGAAAATTTCCATAGTGTTGGGGGACATGCTGATTTAGATGGTGATTTGGATGCTATCAAACTGAAAATACCTTCTTTTCAAGGTAAAAATGATCCCGAGGCATATTTGGAGTGGGAAAAAAAGGTGGATTGGATTTTTGATTGCCATAACTATTTAAAAGTGAAGAAAGTGAAATTGGTAGTCATCGAATTCATGAATTATGCATTGATTTGGTGGGATCAGAATGTTACTAGTAGAAGACGGAATGGAGAGAGGTTGGTAACGTCTTGGAAGGAGATGAAAGTGTTGATGAGAAGGCGATTTGTGCTTAACCACTATTATAGAGATTTGTATTTGAAATTGTAGGGTTTGAATCAAGGTTCTAGGTCTGTGGATGAGTATTTCAAGGAAATGAAGATTGCCATGATTCAGGCCAACGTGATTGAGGATCGGGAAGCTACTATGGCTAGGTTTTTAAATGGACTGAATAAGGACATTGCGAATGTTGTAAAATTACAACATTGTATGGAATTGGAAGACATGGTCCATATGGCAACGAAGGTAGAGAGGCAAATAAAGAGAAGGGGCAGTACATGTTTTCAGATCAATTCGGCTTCATCTTCTTCAACATGGAGGCTAAATTTGAAAAGAGAGGGGTTGTTCAACCAAAGCCTTATGCAAAGGCTGAACCACCTAAGGCCAAAAAGAATACTTATACGGATGGAAAAGGTAAATCTAAATCTCAATCTACTCATGATAGAGATATTAAATGCTTTAAATGTTTAGGGAAGGGACACATTGCATCTTAGTGTCCAAACCGAAGAGTTATGCTTATAAGAGATAATGAGGATGTTGAATCTGAAAGTGACAAATCTGAAAGTGAAGAAATGCCACATTTGGTGGATTGTAGCGATGAGAAGATTGCATATCTTGTTGACGGGGAGGCTTTGGTTATAAGACGTGTGCTGAACATGCAAATCAAAGAAGGTGATATAGATGAGCAACGAGAAAATATATTTCACACTCAATGTCACATCTAAAACAAAGTATGTAGCATGATAATTGATGGAGGTAATTGTGCTAATGTTGCTAGTGATACACTAGTGAAGAAATTGAATCTGAGTTGTATTAAGCATCCTAGGCCTTATAGATTGCAATGGTTGAATGAATGTGGTGAAGTGAGGGTTACAAAGCAGGTTTTGATTGCGTTTGCTATTGGGAAGTATTCTGATGAGATTTTATGTGATGTCGTCCCGATGCATGCTAGTCACTTACTTTTGGGGCGTCCATGACAATTTGATCATAAAGCGATTCATGATGGGTTTAGAAATAGCTTCACTATTGTAAAGGATGGTAAAACCATCACTCTTGTACCTCTTTCTCCGAAACAAGTGTATGATGATCAAATGAAATTAAAAAAAGAATGTGAGGATGGGAAGAGTGAAAATTCACGTGAGGACAATGGTGAGAGAAAACCATCAGATTCGGCTAAACCTAAATTATTAATTAAACTAGTTGAGAGTGGAGGTAAAAACCGAGGAGTGAAGAAAGTAAGCTTGTGTGATGATAATAGTGTGGAAAAATTAAAGAAACAACCTAATTTTTATGCAAAAGGATCTCAAATCATATTTGTATTTTTCACTAATAAGCCAATGATCTTACTTGTGTATAAGAAGGCTTATTTTAACACTAATGATCTTGATTTTGCTATTCCTAATGTGGTTGTTTCTTTGATGCAGGAGTTTGATGATGTATTTCCTGAAGACATCCCTAATGGATTACCACCATTAAGGGGGATTGAACATCAAATTGATCTTGTGCCCAGAGCTTCAATTCCTAACCGTTCAGCCTACAGAAGCAACCCCGAGGAGACAAAGGAGCTTCAAAGGCAAGTAGATGAGTTGATGATGAAGGGGTATATTCGTGAGAGTATGAGTCCTTGTACTGTGCCGGTGCTACTTGTGCCTAAAAAGGATGGAACATGGAGGATGTGTGTCGATTGTCGTGCTGTCAATAACATAACGGTAAAGTATCGACATCCTATTCCTAGGCTTGATGACATGTTAGATGAGTTACATAGATTATGTATTTTCTCTAAGATTGATTTAAAAAGTAGGTACCATCAAATTAGGATGAAAGAGGGTGATGAGTGGAAAACTGCATTTAAGAATAAACATGGTTTATATGAGTGGTTAGTCATGCCGTTTTGACTTACAAATACGCCAAACACATTTATACATTTAATGAATCATGTTTTGCGTGCATTTATAGGTAAGTTTGTTGTTGTGTATTTTGATGACATTTTGATCTATAACAAGAACTTAAATGAGCATCTTGATCATTTGCGTAATGTACTTAGTGTGTTGCGTAGTGAGCAATTATATGCTAATCTTAATAGGTGTACCTTTTGCATGGAAAAAATTGCGTTTCTTGGCTATATTGTTACTGTACAGGGTATCGAGATGGACAAGGAGAAAGTTAAAGTCATTCGAGATTGGCCTACACCAAAATTGGTAAGTGAGGTAAGGAGTTTTCATGGACTTGCTAGTTTTTATAGAAGGTTTGTGAAGGATTTTAGTACTATTGCTGCACGTTTAACTGAAAATTGTGAAAAAGTGTGTTGGATTCAAATGGAATGATGCACAAGATAAGGCTTTTAAATTATTGAAGGATAAGCTTTGTTCGACACCTGTTTTAGCTTTTCCATACTTTACAAAAGCTTTTGAAGTAGAATGTGATGCGTTAGGTATCTGTATAGGAGCTGTGTTAATGCAGGATAGGAGGCCCATTGCATATTTCAGCAAAAAACTTAATGGGGCAGTCTTGAATTACCCTACATATGACAAAGAGCTCTATGCCTTGGTAAGAACTTTAGAGACGTGGCAACATTACCTGTGGCCCAAGGAGTTTGTGATACATTCTGATCATGAATCATTGAAGCACTTGAAAGGGCAAGGTAAATTGAGTAGGAGACATGCCAAATGGGTTGAATTTATTGAAACATTCCCGTATATGATCAAGTATAATCAAGGGAAAGAAAACATTGTGGCTGATGCACTTTCATGCAGGTATGTTCTTTTATCTACTTTGGATGCTAGATTTCTAGGGTTTGAACACGTAAAAGAATTGTACAAGGATGATAGTAATTTTGCTAATGTTTACAATGCTTGTGAAACTTCAGCTTTTGGAAAGTTTTATAGACTTGATGGATATTTGTTCAAAGAGAGTCGTTTGTGTGCTCCATTAAGTTCTATACGTGAGTTGCTTGTACGTGAAGCACATGGAGGCGGGTTGATGGGGCATTTTGGTGTTGTTAAGACTTTGGACGTGTTATAGGAGCATTTTTATTGGTCTAAAATAAAAAAAAATGTGCAACGCATATGTGATAAATGCATAACTTGTAGGAAAGCAAAGTCTAGGACTCAATCGCATGGCTTGTATACCCCTTTGCTTGTACTGAAAGAACCTTGGGTAGACATTTTGATGGACTTCGTCTTGGGTTTACCTAGGTCAAAACGGGGTAAGGATTCCATCTTTGTAGTTGTTGATAGGTTTTCAAAGATAGCACATTTCATTCCATGTCATAAAACTGATGATGCAACTAACATTGCTGATTTGTTCTTTAGGGAGATAGTACGACTTCACGAGGTCCCTAAGAGCATTATTTCTGATATAGATGTTAAGTTCCTTAACTATTTTTTGACGGTGTTATGGGGAAAAATGAATACTAAACTATTGTTTTCAATTACTTGTCACCCCTAAACAGATAGACAAACCGAAGTAGTTAATAGGACCTTAACACAATTTTTGTGTGCTGTCATTCAAAAGAACTTAAAGAATTGGGAAGATTGTTTGCCATTTATAGAGTTTGCATATAATTGTAGTGTGCACTTAACTACTGAATTTTCACCATTTGAAATTGTGTATGGATTTAACCTTTTAACTCCAATGGATTTGATTCCTTTGCCTATTGATGAAAGGGCTAGTTTGGATGGTAATCGTAAAGCACAGGTGGTGAAAACTCTTCATGAGAGTGTGCAGCAACAAATTGAAAAGAGAAATCGTGTGTATGCAACCGAAGCCAATAAGGGGCGCAAACATGTTGTCTTGCAACCTGGCGATTGAGTTTGGGTGCATATGCGCAATGAGAGATTTCTGACCCAGAGGAAGTCAAAACTACAACCATGAGGAGATGGGCCATTTCAGATCCTTGAGAGGATCAATGATAATGCTTATAAAGTTGATTTGCCAAGTGAGTATGGTGTTAGTACTACCTTTAATGTTTCTGATCTTACTCTGTTTGATGTAGGTGATGATTCGAGGTTGAATCCTTTTGAAGAGAGAGGGGATGATGTGGATTAGCCTAACACCAAGCGTAATCATACCAACAACCCATTGGAGGTGTCAATTGGGCCAATCACAAGAGCTAAGGCTAATAAGCTTAAAAAAGCATTGAATGGGCTTGTTCAAAATATATGGAATAAAATGGACTTAGAGGGGCTTGAGACATTTAAGGAGCATGAAGGATAGCCTTTAATTCATTTAATTCAGGTCAAAGAAGAGCCCAATTCATGTGGAACAAGGGGTTGATGTGTCCGGCCTAATACTAGCCTTGTTAGGCTTGCCTTTTTCTAATACTAAAAGGATAAAGAATCAACAATTTATTCTAAGAAGTTGGCCATAGCTTATCCATAAAGAGGGGAGGACTATTTAATGCTTTTCATCACTTAGGAAGGAAAGTAATTAAATCAGCAACACAAATTTTTCAAATTAGATTTTTCCAATTTTGTTTAGGACTTCTCAAGGGTGACAGATCTGATTCTAGTTTATCTAGGATGATATTTTTGGATTTTTAGTATTTTTAGAATTTTCTTCTTAGTTTTTGGATTATTATTATTTATTTGGGTCAATTGTAAGTGGGTTTTATATAAGTCCACCTAAGGGAGGTTCATTAAGGTTTCTTTAAGTCTAGTCACTATAAATAGAGGCATAACTACACATGTAAAGAAGACTATTCAGATCAATAAAACTTCTTTGCTGCACTTATTGTGTGTTGGTGGGATAATCTCTCTTCCTTGGTTCTCTAACGAACTAAAAATGACTTATCGAAGAATAACTGTCTTCATGACGTCATCCTTATACTTCTTGTTTGTGAATCAATATTTGTTGGGTGAGGGTTTTCTGTTTTCCATAGTGCTGGTGCCTAGGTACAAGTTATTTTTGTGTCATACTTCTATCAAACCTGATTTACATGGTTTTTCAAGAATTGACATCTTTGCGTATGAATTGCGTGACCATGTGATCACGAGGTTCGCATCACTAATAATGATCATCATCCAAAGTCCTTATCTACAAGGAGCTCATGAATGGATGCAGTTTGTTGGAGTCAACATATATGTTAGTACATGAACTTAATTTTAATTAGTCACTTCGAACTCTATATAAGAAGTGTTTTATAGCTTGTTCTGCAACGCCGTGGACGCAATGAAAGCATCAAAATGATGCTTTCAGTGCGATGCACCACGTTGCCAAATGTATCCTTGGTCTCTGCTTAAGATTAGAAACATGTAGGCACGTATTCAAGTACAGTGAAAGACGTTCTTCCTACATTCAAGAATTTCTCACCTTCTGTTGCTGTTAGTAACTTATTAAGTAACATACTACATGAATGAGTTGTGTTTCCACTATGCATGGTTCCTTTCATCCTCCCAGATTTTTTTATAACAGTTAATTTATGTCACATATGACATTTAATTGCTTTTTCCCCTTTTCTTGTCTCGCATGAGATCATCTTGAAGCAGGCTGTCCAATGGCTGCAGGGAACAGTGATGGTATCAAACCGCGAATAAATCTCAAGGTTCTGATTATATATTCCATTATTCTCTTTCTTGTTCATACAAAAAGATTGTCATTGATTGCGCTATTAAAAATTGCCTATTTTGTAGCAAAATACTGGACCAAATTTATTAAAAAAAGAAGAGGAGGAAACAAGAATATACATTGCATACTTACATCTAAGATTTGCTGATGGAAGCGGTCGCTAATTTGCACGGTTGCAGGGATACATACTTGGGAACCCTATTACTGATCCTACTTTTGATTTTAACTCAAGGATTCCATTTGCTCATGAAATGGGACTTATTTCTGATGAACTCTATGAGGTGATCCTCTTGGTGTTATAGAGCCTTGCTTACTGGCTTGAAATTATGTCTAACAAGTGTCACAAATTGTTGCAGTCACTGAAAGAAAAGTTGTGCAGGAGAATATCAAACGATAAAACCGAGCAATGCAGAGTGTTTGAAAAATGTAGAGGCTTTTGATGAGGCACTCATCCATAACTTATATCCTGCGAAATACCCTTCATGTTTTTCCCCGGAACTCATTGCTAATTCAAATAGAGCCATTCGCTTTCTCAGTGCATTTCAGATATTGAAGATTCACATATTTTAGAACGCAAGTGTCCTCGTGCCCCCCCACACCAGATATATGTATTGGGCAAAAGAAGATGTCTCGACGAGAGCTCTCAAGAATTCCTCCATTTCGAAGCTGATCTTCCAACAATCGGATGCCGCGTAAATTCCCTTCTTCCTCCTTCAAATGTGCACTACACAGAGATAGATGCAATGAAATTAAGAAATTGCCAAGACAAGAAACAATAATATTTAAAGCTACACATTTAACCAGTTACTACTATATAAAATATGTAGGTCACACCATACAGCATTGTTGTGGAAATATTAAAAACTTCCTTATGTTCTTCTGCACAACAAGGATTCATATATATACAAGAGTTCCTACACCTACACTATCTGGGAAACTCGATTAAAAAAGGAAAAAAAGTAGGCTAATTTAGGAAGTTGTTTCTGCTAACAATCTGCCGAATATTAAGAGGAGACAATTAATTATACAATTACAAATTATCAAGTGCCAACAATTATGGTTTGAAATACTGACAGATCAAGAACAAGGAGAATACACATAATTAACAGATGTTCTTTTTGATGAGTTTATGCTATCTTGTTTTCTCCTCCTCGCCTCATTTTGAAAATCATCCTTCGTGCCTACAGACTTATGTACAACTCCTTGGTACATATTGGGCCAACAACGATAATGTCCGCCAAGCACTCCATGTGCGAGAGGTATGGGATTGAGAGTAGTAGTAAGAATTTTAACTAGCAAGAAATCTTTGAGAGAATAATGCAACCCTATTTTGATGCAGGGAAGTATAGGGGGGTGGCAACGATGCAATTATAAATTACCTTGTACTGAAGAAATTAAGAGCAGCATCAAGTATCACACAGACCTTGGGATAAAGGGTCGCCGCAGATTGATCTACAGGTTGTTTTTTCATTTCTCACATGTTAATTAATTGGTTTTGATACTGTAATTCTTTTCCTTAATCCTATGGTTGATATAGTCTCTCCTTGTGTTGAACAGTGGCGATCATGACATGGTGATACCATTCTTGGGAACTCAAGCATGGATAAGATCTTTAAACTACTCTATTGTTGATGACTGGCATCCATGGCACTTTCAAGGTCAAGTTGCAGGGTATGTTCTTCAAATGAATATTCGTTTTGATCAATTTGCTGGCATTCTGTGACTCTTCTCTAGCTCTTAATCTGCCTGTTAAAAGAGCCTATTAAATGAAGAAGATGAGTGATCTGGATGTTTGACTTGAGCATGCGCGCGCAGATACACGAGGACTTACTCTAGTCAGTTGACATTTGCGACTGTGATGGTAAGAAATTCAGAATTTCTCCATTTTTTCTTGCACAGATGATTCTAACACTCAATTTCTGGCGCATATTTTGGACTTCATTGTTTGGCTAACATGTAGGGTGGTGGGCACACTGCTCCCGAACACAAGCCTGCAGAATGTTTTGCCATGTTTAAACGGTGGATACTTCAAGAACCGTTGTAAAACTAGGCTGCTACTGGAAGCGCAGTCATGGGAAAAGGTCACTGGCCACTGCATCGGGGAATAAAAAAAACCAGTTTATATACTACGACGGGTATTCTATCCGAATGCTAATACTCCTAAGTCTAAATAAAGAAATTAAGCACAGTGCATCATTTTAGTTCTGCTACCATCAATGGAAATTAGCCACAATTAATTATTGTCAAGTTTATTGCTAATGAGCTATATAATACTTGGCAAATCTACCCTTCGTAAAAAGAGAGAAGTGTTTTTTGTTACTGACCAAACAAATTTGAAGCAATAAATGCTTATTTTGCATTTAGAGCTAGATATTGATTTGTGCTTGACTGCACATTAGATTTTTTTTTTTAACAAAAGATTTATATACAAGTTTTTTTCCAATATATTTTCATAGTTAAAATAAATTCTAAGTAAAAATAAAAAAATGCATGCATTTATTTTTGTTAATAAATAAAAAAATTAAGAAATATGTGTAAATTAAGATATTTAATGATATATTTTTTAGATTGTGTTTGTTTAATTTATTTATCCAAATAATTTTATTATTTAATCAGATAATAAAAAATAAATAGATATTAAATTAATTGAATAAAAAAAATATAAGACTGTATATATTAAAAATATTATATCAAAGTATAAAATTAAAACAAATGATATGTTATTTTCTAGTTTCTTAGTTAAATTTCTATCATTCGGGGACTAAAGTTTTTGGATTCAAATACTATTGTTGTAGATACATTTTAAAATCTCATGATTCCTTTTTAATTCAAAATACAAATATGTTGTGGTTGAATTTTAAGTTAATATCTAATATGAAAAATTAATTATGTTATGAATATGTTTCATGTATTATAATTTTTTAAATTAAAAATTAGAAGGTATTATTTATATTTTATGAAATAAACTAAAAACATAAAGAAAAATAAATTGTTAACGCCACAATATTATTGAAATTATTAGCAGTCTAAGATAATAATTCGAGAAACAGTTTTTAGGAAGTCTCCTCGTAAAAAAAAAAGAAATGCAGTTGTTAAAAAGTAATAATATTTTAAGTTTTTAGATGAAATTTTAAAATATAATTTATATAATTTTTTAATTAAAAAGTTTTTAAGTTTAAAATTTATATAGATTCATATCATATTATATTTAATTTTTATTAAATAAATAAAATATTAAGATTCAAATTCATAATTACTTATTTATCAAAATTCTAATATTATATTAAATAATTAATTTAATTTAAAATTTAAAATTATTAAATAAGATTCAAACTAATAATTTCTTTATCATAAATTATTTTATGGTTTCCTCTCGAGCAAACAATCCGATAGTAGCAATTGATACGCAGGTGCACCGCAGGGGCATAACCAAACCCTTTACTTGATTTCTTTATCAAAGTACTTGATATGGTTGTCTGATATCCATTTTAGAAGGTGCTATTACTGTATTGACAGTAATTTTTCCTTGAGGTATATGTCTCACCTGCAAGTTCTAAAATACTCAATGATCTTGACAGTATTTGATCTTCTTAATGATTTCAAGCCTCTGCTATGGAGAAACAGAGGAAGCTTGGCGAATCACCTCTAGCTCTAAGCTTTGTTTATTTCTCTTCTGGGCTTAAACTGGTTTGCATAGTCCAATGCATTTTGGACTCATTAAAATGATCTTCTGGATGACTTCGTAAAAGAATATATAGTGGCAGAAGAAGTAAACACCCCTCCTGAAGAAAGCACACAATACGAAGAAGATGAAGTCAGTGGAATAGTAATTATGATGCTATAAATGCATGACCAAAATGCAAGGAAGGAAGCGACAAGGTAGGAATCCCTTTTTAGGGCAGAAACGAGTTACCTTGATGATGCTACATCAACAACCATGGTTTTCAGCTCTCCCATATTCTTTTGATAAACCTCGCCAATTTCCCTACCTTATTAATGGTTGGGAAGATTAAACAGACAAGAAAATAGAAATTAACCAGTTAGAATATGTGATCATTTAGGGATTATGTTTCACATTCTCTAATCTAACAATGTCTATGATCATGCATGCATGTCAAATCTTTGTAAATAATAACCAGTTTTAAAATTGGGGATGCCCTGTAACGCGTTTGTTTGCGTTAAATATTTTACAAATATAAAATATTTTATAAATAAAATATTTATTTTACATGGAATTTTTTTTATAATATTAGATAAATAATAATATAAAAAATATAATTATAATGACGTATTGCAATAATAAAATAGCTCAGATGATAGTGATTATAAGATGGTAGTGATTATAATGATAAAGATGATAGTAGTAAAATAGTAGTAAAGAAAATAACAATAGTATGGTGATAATTATGAAATTAAATTAATAATTAAATATTAAAATGATATTATAAATAAATATATTTTTTGTAGGATATTTTATAGAATTTTGTTAATAAAAAATAATTTTAATAAATAAATCAAGAGTAGCGGGGGCTACTAGCTTGTCAAGGCAAAACGGGTCCTCTTTGGGATTTCTTTAAGATCTGAAGAAGGCTGTATTTGTTTTTTAAAAAATTATTTTTAAAAAATAATTTTTAAACTTTTTCTGTAATTGTTTGCCATGGTTAACAAAAAATATTTTTCAGTAAAAAAAATTAGTTTGATTTACAGAAAATGGTTTTTCTAAAAAATTTGGACAAAAAACACTTTCTGGAAGTTATGAAATTTTTTGAAAAGTCATATTATTTGCTGATTATATCAAATTTGATCCTCAAACTTTTGATTGTTATATATATTTTGTTTTGAATATTTATTTTTTAATTTTATCTCTTAAAATTTAATTTTTATATTAATTTTTGTCCACATTTTTATAATTGGTATTTGCTTACTTTATCATTTTTATTAAAAAAATTTATCTGTTAAATTTAGTCCTTATTCTTTTGATTGTTACTTATTTTATTTAAAATAATTTATAATATATGAATTATTATTATTTTAATTTCTTTATCTTCTATTTTTTTATTTTTTAGATTTGATTTCTATTATTTTGATTATTATTTATTTTATTTGAGATAATTTATGAAATTATATTTTTTTTCAATTTTATTCTCATTCAACTTTTTAATTTGTTTCTCATTATTTTAATAAACTTGAGAAAAATAAAATATTAATAAGTTATTTTCCATCTTATTTTTCATAACATAATTAAACACTGAAAAATATTTTTCAATTTATTTTTTATTACACTACCAAACATAAAAAAATAATTTATTTTTCTAATTTTTTTTAACTTTATAGTAAATAAACAGGCTGAAATAATAAAAAAATTACATATCCTCTAGTTCATCCACTCCAATATACCATATAACTCCACGAACTCACCATTGCCTGATTGTTATTTTGATCAAATTCATTTTAAGTATGTCCCAATTATAGAACAGTGTTCCGGTTTGGACTGCACCAACATCTTTTTTTTTTTTAAGTTTGGCCATCTTTTTATCCTTTTAATTTCAGTTCTTAAATTCATCAATCAATCCTTTCATTTATATGATAGGCCTGCATTTAAAATGAACATTTGCCATAAATTAAAGGTATCTTATATTATTAGATATATTATTATAAAACATGCTTTAGTTAAGGACTTATTAATACTTCAAGTGCAAAATGATAATATAAAACCTTGATAAAAATACACTTTTAAGTATCAATCACTTATTACTAGTTTTCAATAATTAAAGCGTTAAAATAATTTTTTTTTTGCAAATTCCATAAAGTAAGGTATTCATCATTCAACTTTTATGAATCTATTCAGATAAACAAGCTCTTCTTAAATTTATATATTTTCTCAATATCTCTTAAACAAGATGTTAATAAACCTTCCTTTTATGCTTAATATATCAACATATAGTTATAGGGCTTTTCTTGGAAGAAAACAAAATTTTTGTTTTAATGTTTAAGGTTAACTTCCTTAGGTTGAAATTATTATTTTTTTCTTTTTTCTTTTTATTTTTTTAATACATATACATATAACTTGAAACATGATGCATCTTTAACCCATGTAACGAGCTTTTGGCTAATGACTCCTATACCAGTTGGTTTTAGAGCATTAGGTGTTGAGACATCTGTACAAGCTTAGTAACTTGGGTTGCAGATACTGATACATAGATAATACAATGTTTGATTCCCTTAAGCTTTTCTTCTCAACTCATGTAACAAGTGTTGGGCTAATAGTTTATAAGTTAGTTGACTTTAGGATATTAGGTGTTAAAACACCATTTCGGGCTTAATTCCTTAAGTTAAGGAGACTACGAAACTAAACTTATCTATATTTTTATTATCATTATTTTTTTTTGCTTATTTTTTTGGCAAATTATATACAATCCCTTTTTCTTAGTTGTTATATTTAATAAAAGAATATAAATAATGTAATAATCCAATATGCAACCCATAATCATATGTTAAAATGTGTGTGTGAAAATTAACGTTTAAAAATACATGTTAAATGAGTATATAAGTAGAATTAAGTGATAATAATGCAAGAGTTTGTAAATCTATATATTTCATGAAGTATTTTTATAGACCATGTAATGAATATTACAAATAACTATTGAAAAATGTTAACCAAGATATGTCTCAATAGTCAATAAAATTCCTTTTTACTCTGTCATCTTAGTAACAACAGTTTGCAAATGGTTTATGAAATAAAAACATAGTTAGTTTTTTTTAAAATATCAACTACTACCTGCCCCCCAACTAAAACAAGACATTGTTCTCAATGTTCTAAGGTTCAAAGATAGAATATAGAAGATATCACCTGAAACACTAAACACTAACAAATATGAAACACATTTAATCAAATATGAAAAACAACAAAACATAAATATTATGCTATTAATAAAACTAAAAGACACAAGTTTTTACAAACTAAGACTCAAATTGTAGTTGTGATTGTGACTCACATCTTCCCTTGATTTTACATCCAATAACAACTTAAACGTCTTTTATAGGTTGGGGATAAACGTTCTATCTGGTTTTCATAAAATTCGACAAACATGGTCTTTTTTAGTCAAATTCCTAAGACTATATTGAGCATGTTCTTTATGGAATAGTGGCCATAAATCATGAATTGCACTATGTATATCTCTACTAGGATACATCTCAAGAGTCAATAGAAGATTATTTAAAGACCCTTTAATTAGGCCATCCTTAATGAATATTATTTTATCTTTATGATTTATAGATACTATTTCTAAAGAACAACATTATGCATTGCAAGTTCATCTGACACATCGATAATAGACTTTCAGTCCTTTTGCATGACATTTCTTTACAAAAATACTTTTACCTATCCTAACTACGTATGAAATAAAAGAATTGGAAGACTCACCTGATAATCGAACAACCTCAATTAGCCAAGGAATCTCTTCAAGAATTCCATGGTTCATTAACAACCTCAATCTTGCACATCTAGTATAGTAAATTTTTGTAATTGCTTTTTGAGGCAAAATGGGAAAATACTTTTTTAATTTTTCAAGAGTGCTGATTAGTACTCAAAAGTGCATTTTTATCATGGTTTTATATTATCATTTTGCACGTGAAGTATCAATAACTCCTTAACTAAAGTATGTTTTATAATAATCTATCTAATAATATAAGATACCTTTAATTTATGGTAAATGTCCATTTTAAATGGAGGCCTATCATATAAATTAAAGGATTGATTGATGACTTTAAGAACTTCAATTGCAAAGGCAAAGAGATGATCAAACTTAGAAAAGAGATGTTGGTGTAATCTAAATCGGAACACTGTTCGGTAATTAGGTTATATTTGGAGCTATAGTTCTCAGATTTAGGTATACTTTATATGGATGGAAAGGTAAGACATAGGCCTGCAACTTTCATATGGAGCCCAAGATCTAAAAAGGTCATTTTCAAGTCCAAATTGTTGCAACAATAAAGAAGCCCGAATCTGTCCTCTAACCCGAGCACTGTTCAGTATTTGGGCCATATCTGGAGTTCTAGAAGTCGAAATGAGCTGAATTTTATTACACAAGAAAGCTGAGACAATTGCCTAGAAATTTCATGTTTTCAAGTGGCTCTAATTTTGACGTCATCAATGACGTTGTGGGCAGACAAAAGAAGATAAGGATTGTCACCAAGTCAAGGGTTGACCATCTACTCATCAATTAGTCATCAAATCAATAGTTCCTAATTTTGGCCTATAAAAGGAGGCATTTGCCATGGATTTAGGCATCTTGGTGTCTAGATCAAGATCATGCTCTTGTTTTCTCTTTTTGTATTCTTTGTAATGTTTATGCTTTATTTTCATTAATATTAAATTTGTGCCTTTCATTTCCTTTCCTTTACTTAGTTAAATTTTATCTTATTTATGTTATTATTTTGTTTATCTATTTTTCTTTCTTTTATTATGTCTAACTAAGTTAATTATGTCAAGGTGAAAAGGTTACACTAATGGTGTAAGAATAAGTATGGTATAAACTTAATATGGACTTTAATGTTTGATACTAACATGTTTTATATTTATTATCTTATTCACTCTTTAATACTTTGCTTGTTAAATGACTAATCTTGATTTATATAGTATAACAATTGGTACAACAAATGCTTGGCACTTTCATAGCCATACTGTATGGTATAACCGACACCTAAGCTATGAAAGAAACTTGATTTATTGTTAACATAAGTTATAATCATGAAAGCTTGATGAAATTTACAAGTATTAGCATTAATTGAATAAGATGACTAATGTAATCATGTTAACAATCTATAATCTGATTGGAACCTCCTTTATGTGTGGTTTCCAATTGAACAATAAGAGTTTATACTATACTTGTTTGACATATTATTAGTGGAACCTTTAACCTTGACATTTGTTATTATCGCTTTAATATTTCATCTCAAAGTTCTCATCTTCTTCTTCTTCTTTATTATTGTTATTACTACTACAACTACTACTACTACTACTACTACTACTACTATTATTAGTATTATTAGTATTATTATTGTTGTTGTTGTTGTTGTTGATAATGTTGTTATTACTATTATTGTTATTATTATTATTTATAATTTGTACAATAACCTCCCTATGGTTCGACCTCGGTCTTGCCGGGTTATTTATTACTTCGACACTCCTGTATTTAGGAGAAGACATCAATCTTTTTGTCGTGTCAAGTGCTATCCATTTTCAAATGAGAATTAGAGGAGATATTTAAAAAAAGAGGAAAGAGCAAAGAATTGCATAAATATATACACAAATATCAGTTATTATAGGAAATTAAAAGAACTGACTTAAGTTATGGGGTATTGTTATCTGCCATTTGACCGGAGTGAGAAAAGCAGCAAAACAAAAATCACATAAAAAACACGAAAACAATGTGTGAAAAGAATCAATCTTTATGTACAGGATCATCGAATTCAATAAAGTCATTTTCAACTGAAAAATTATCAAAGTAAACTTTAAAACGGTGTCCATTTACCTTAAAAACATTATCATTCTTTGGATTTTCGATATCACAGGCTCTATATGGATATACATGTTTCACAATAAAAGAACCACTCCATCTTGATCTTAGTTTTCCTGAAAATAAATGGAGTCTAGAATTATAAAGTAAGACTTTTTGACCAACATTAAATGTTTTGCTCAGTATTTTCTTATGATGAAACTCTTTGATTCTTGCTTGATAAATTCTTGAATTTTTATATGCATTATTTTTTATTTCCTCAAGCTCATTTATTTATAATTTTCATATTTGACTAGCATTATCAAGGTTCAAATTAAAAGCTTTAATAGCCCAATAAGCTTTATATTCAAGTTCCATAGGTAAGTGACAAGATTTTTCGTAAAGTAGTCTATGAGGTGACATACTTAGTGATGTTTTATAAATAGTTTGATAAGTTTAAAGTGTATCATTAAGTCTTAAAGATTAGTCTTTCCTAGGGTTCACTCTTTTCCTCAAGATCTGTTTGATCTCCCTATTAGCAAGCTTAACTTGTCCACTTGTTTGAGGGTGATAAGGAGTGATAATTTTATGTGTGATTCCATATATCTTCATTACAAACTTGAATGAATTGTTGTAAAAATGTGTTCCACCATCACTTATCATGGCTCGAGGCATTTTAAATCAACTCTAGATATTTTCTTTCAAAAACTTTATCACTGTTTCGATTTGAAATTTCCTCTATCCATTTTGAAACATAATCTACTGTGACTAATATGTATAAAAAATCAAATGATGGAGGAAATGGACCCGTGAAATTTATACCCCAACAGTCAAAGATCTCAATGATAAAAATATGATTAGGCCATGTTTGTTTCTTGGAAAACAGTTTCCAAGAAACCACTTTCCAAACTTTCCTGTGTTTGTTTGTCATTAGAAAAGTTGGTCAACGAAAAACACTTTCTCGTCAATAAAAAACACTTTCCAGTCAACGGAAAACACTTTCCGATTAATGGAAAATACTTTCTGTTCAACGAAAAACACTTTTTGGTCAACAAAAATATTTTTTAGTAAAAACAAAATTAGCTTGGTTTTCAGGAAAGTGTTTTCCTTTTTAGCTGTGTTTGTTTTTCGGAAAGTGGTTTTCGGGAAAAAACTTTCTAAACTTTCTTGTGTTTGTTTTCCAGAAAGTGATTTCAGAGAAATCACTTTCTAAATTTTCTTGTGTTTGTTTGCTGTTAGGAAAGTTGGTAAACAAAAAACACTTTCTAGTCAAATGAAAATTTGGCTTGATTTTCAGGAAAGTATTTTCCTGAACAATTTGGGAGGAAAACACTTTCCGGAAGTTGTGAAAAGTTTAAAAATGTCATTATTTGCTGATTATATCAAATTTGATCCTCAAACTTTTGATTGCTATATATATTTTGTTTTGAATATTTATTTTTCAATTTCATTTCTTAAAATTTAATTTTTATATTTACTTTGGACCTCATTTTTATAATTGTTATTTGCTTTTCTCCTATTATTTTTTTATTGAAATTGTTTTCTATCACATTTGGTCCTCATTCTTTTGATTGTTATTTATTTTATTTGAAATACTTTATGAAATGTTAATTATTATTATTTTAATTTCTTCATCTTTTTTTTTAAGATTTGATCTTTATTGTTTTGATTATTATTTATTTTATTTGAGATAATTTATGAAATGTTTTTTTCAATTTCATTATTATTCAACCTTTTAATTTGTAAAATTTATTTCTTATTATTTTAATAAACTTGAAAAAAATAAAATATTAACATAACTAAACATTGGAAAGTGTTTTTCAGTTTATTTTCCATAACACTGCCAAACATCAGAAAATACTTTACTTTTAAGGAATTCACTTTCCTCAGAATTTACTTTCCAAAAGAAAACAACTTTCTTGCAAACAAATGGGGCCTTAAAGACATCATATGATGTTTTGAAATAAATCCCAATTTTTGACAATTCTTATAAGTCTTGCAGAATGCATATGAGTCCTTGAACATGGTGGGTCGATAAAATCCACTTTGTAAGGTTTTTTGCAATTATTTTTCTTGATGAGAAATAACCCCCATATGATTTAGAATAACACAATTTAATGACACTATTTACCTCATTGTCAGGAATGCGTCTTTGAAATATTTAATCTGGATAATATTTGAATAAATAAGGGTTATCCCAATAAAATTTCTTCACTTTATTCAAGAACTTTCTTTTATCTTGGGTACTTCAATAAGCTAACAATTGTCCTGAAACAAGAAAATTGACAATATTAGTATACCAAGGCAATGTAGAGATAGAAAGTAAAGATTTATCAGGAAAGTAGTCATTGATTGGTGTGATATCAGATTTCAAATCTGTTTGTCAATTTTAACAAATGATCTGCGACAAGATTTTCTATGGCTTTCTTGTCTTTGATTGTGATATCAAATTCTTGAAGTAACAAAATCCACCACACCAATCTAGCTTTAGAAACTTAAAAATAAGATATTTCAATGCTGCATGATCACTAAAAATAACAACAGGTGAGTCAATAAGATAAGACCTGAATTTTTCACATGCAAATACTACTACAAGTAATTCTTTTTTAGTGGTGGTGTAATTCATTTGAGCACTATTTAAATTTTTGCTTACATAATAAATCACATAAGGTTTCTTATCTTTCTTTTGTCTTAAGACATCATCCATGATATAATCACTAACGTCATATATTTTTTGAAAAGGTAATGACCAATCAGGAGGTTGAATGACAGGAGCAGAAGTAAACAAGTTTTTAAGTTTAACAAAGGCTTTTTCACAATATTCAGTCCATTCAAAATTATTATTCTATGTTAGATGGTTATTTAAGGGCTTATATATTACACTAAAATCTTTAATAGACCTTTTATAAAAACCAATATGTCCTAGAATAATATAACATCTTTAATAGATTTTCGTTTTGGCAAGTTAGTAATTAACTCGATTTTTGATTTGTCAACCTCAATTCCTTTTGATGAAAGAATGTGACCAAGTACAATACTGTTTGTTACCATAAAGTGATATTTTTCCCGATTTAGTATAATATTCTTCTCTTCACACTTGCTCAAAACCTTTTCTAAGTTAGTCAAACAATTATCAAATGAATCGTCAAAAACAAAAAGATCATCCATAAAAATCTTAAGAAAATGTTAAACCATATCACTAAATATACTGAGCATGCATCTTTGAAACATGTCTGGTGCATTATATAATCCAAAAGGCATTATTCAATATGCAAAAGTACCAAATAGACATGTGAAAGTAATCTTCTCTTGATCTTTTAGTGTAATTTCAATTTGGTTATATCCTGAATAGCCATTTAGAAAACAATAAAATTCATGACCTACAATTCTTTGTAGGATTTGATCTATGAAAGGTAAGGGAAAATGATCTTTTTTAGTCATTGAATTAAGTTTCCAATAGTCAATACATATGCACCAACTAGTAACGGTCCTAGTGGAAATTAACTCATTGTTCTTATTTGTTATTATAGTGACTCTAGACTTATTGGGTAAAACTTGGGTTGGACTAACCCATTTGCTGTCAGAAATAGGATAAATGATTCTATTATCTAGAAGCTTAACGACTTCATTTTTCACTACTTTCATATTAGGATTAAGCCTTCATTGTATTTGCCTAAAGGGTTTAGCATTTTCTCCAAATAAATCCTCTATGTGCAAATAAAAAGACTTTTATGTTAGTTATAATCCATACTAATGGATTTTTGTGCATTTTTAGAGTTTGTAATAACTTACTTTTTTGATGTGCATTAAGTTTGGAAGAGATTATTACCTGAAAAGTTTTATTTTCTCCCAAAAATGAGTATTTGAGATTGAATGATAATGACTTTAAATCAGGTTTAGGTGGTTGGACATTTAAAGGAATTGACTGAATTTATCGTGGTGGCAATTCCTCAATTTATGGTCTCCAATTACTTGCATTTGATTCTTTCTGAAAATAAACCATTTGCAAATCATCATATTCATAAATCTCAATTTCACTAGTAGTGGTTTGAAATTGATCATGAACTAATTTTTCAGTAAAGTTCACTTCTTGTAAATCATTATCATCTCCAAGTTACATGCAAATGTTGAAAATCTTCATCTCTAATGTCATGTTTCTAAAAGATAGCTTCATCAATCTATTCCTACAATTAATCAATGCATTAGAAGTTGCAAGAAACTAACATCCTAAAATAATAGAAAATGAATTACATGCTTCAATAGGTTGTCTGTCCAAGACAATAGAATCCGAAAGATAAATGAATTTATTGACTTGTACTAACATATCTTTAACTATTCCTCTAGGTACTTTTATAGATCTATCAACAAGTAAAAAGTTATAGAAATTGGTTTTAACTCACTAGATTGAGACTCGAAAAAATTGAATATGGAAGTAAATTCATACTAGCTCTAAAATCAAGGCTCTTTCAGTTTTATATTATCCAATAAAGCAAAATAATATAGGACACCTAGGGTCTTTATTTTTCAAAACATTATTGTTCTCAAGAATGACACTTACTTGTTTAGCTAAAAAGACTTTCTTTTTCACATTTAGTTTTCTCTTCACAATGCATAGATCTTTAAAAAATTTAGCTTAAGAAGGAATCTATTTAATAACATCCAGCAAATATATATTGATCCTTACCTGTATAAAAGTTTTAAAGATTTCAAAATTGTTATTGACTTTTCTTTGTTTGGTCATGGCATGAGAAAATAGAAGTGTTAGTAAGGAATTAGTCTTTTCTTTGTAATTTTAAAATTCAACCCCTTTCTTATCCTTAAAAATTGACTTATCATCTTTCTTAGAAGGTTCAAGAGTGGGTTTTCCAATAACTTTATCACTGCGAAGAGTAGTGACTAATTTGACTTGATCCATATGTTGGCTTCTAGAACTACTTGCATTTGTATTATATTGTATCTTGGAATTTTATTGTGGTTAAGATGGAAAACTTACCTTTCTCTTGGAAACTAAGAGCAAATGTCAATTTTATAATAATATCTTTAAAATTGTTATGCTTTGAGCAAGTTGAGTGTTCATTGCCTCTTGCTTTTTAATTAATCCATGCAATGTTTCCTCAAGATTTTTTCTAGGAGAGGAAGTATGAAGACATGCATATCTATAAGAATTTTAAAAATCATGACGTGCTTGAAATGGTGGTTATGAAGTTTGTGCATTGTTGTTCTCACTTTTCCAATTGAAATTTAGATGAAATCTCTAACTAGAGTTGTCTGTTTACGAGTATGAGTTATGGTTGAGCCTTTAGAAACTGTTAAATCATGGGTTTGTTTATGGAGACATTCTTTAAAAGAAGACAAGGCTGGATAGTCATTTGTTGAGTGTTTATTTATTTTATAGATTTGACACACAATGTCTTGAATAGATTTTAATTGACCACTCTTTTTTAATTCTAGTGCCTCAATTTTTCTAGCTAAAGATACAAACTTGGCTTGGAGGTCATGATCTTCCTTAAGGTTGAACATACCTCCACTAGATGTATGAGGTTGAGTTTTATGCAATGCCTCATAAGTACCTACGGTGTCCAAATTTTATGCATTTTCAGCTTACATCTAAGTACTCCATTCCTACATGAGGGTCTTTATCTTTAAAAGTTGCATTGCATATCAATTCAACCATTTGCCTATCTATAAGTATTAATCCTTTATAAAAATATGAAACCAATCTCCATATTTCAAAACCATGATGGGGGCAAGTATTAAGTAATTCTTGATATCTATCCCAATATTGGTAAAATGCTTCTCCTGGTTTTTAAGTGAAAGTGGTGATTTGTCTTTTGAAAGAGTCTGTTCTATAAAAAAAGAATTTTTTTTTTAAAAAAACTATTGTTACATTTCATCCTAAATACGAATGGATCCATGTCTCAAGTTTTATAGCCATATTTTAGCTTTATCTTTTAATAAAAAAGAAAAAAGCTTTAATCTAATGGTGTTCATGCTACAATTTGAGTCATTATACGTGTTGTAAAACTCTTCAAATTTTCTTAAATGCAAGTGTGGATTTTCTAAATCTAAGCCATGAAAAGAAAGTAAAAGTTGAATAATATCTGACTTAAAATTAAAATAAGATGCATCATTGAGAAAAACTATGCATGATGGTATACTTGTTCTTGTAGGATTCATATGGTCTCTAAGTGTTTTAACACTGTTATTCTCATTATAAAGCAACTAGATATCTTCTTTAGGCATATTTTTAAAAAATGATGAGGATACCCTACAAAGTCTACCACTTAATGTACATGACTACACTCTCATGCATGTGTAGGAGTATAATAAAAGGAAAAAAAACAAAAGAAGAAGAAATAAAACAAAACAAACAAAGTTAAATACAAGAAAAATAAAAAGAGAAAATAAAATAAATACTATAATTTATATAAAAACTTACCTCCTCGACAACGATGTTAAAAATTTGAGACGATCAAAAGATTGATGTCTTCTCCTAAGTGTAGGAGTGTCAAAGTAATAAATATTCCAGTAAGACCGAGGTTAAACCACAAAGAGGTTAATTGTATAAATTATAAATAAGAATAACAGAACAAAAAAAATCCATAATAATAACAATAATAATACTAAATACTAATACTAATACTAATAATAATAGTAATAAGAATAGTAACAACAACAACAACAACAACAACAACAACAACAACAACAACAATAACAATAATAATAATAATAAAGATGAAGATAAGAGCTTTGAAATGGATAATTAAAGTAAGGATTAAACAATGATAACAACAAATATCAAGATTAGAGGATCCACTAATGGTATGTCAAACAAGTATAGTATAAAGTTTTATTATTCAATTGGAAACCACACACAAAGGAGGTTCCAATTAAATTATAAATTGATAACATGATTACATTAATTATCTTATTCGAATAGTACTGATAATTGTAAATATTGTCAGGCATTTATGATTATAACTTATATTAACAACAAATCAAGTTCCTTTCATAGCTCAGGTGTCAATTATACCATACAGTATGTGTTATGAATATACCAAGTGTTATAGAACATAAATCTAGATTAACCATTTAATAAGTAAAGTATTAAAAGTAAATAAGACAACAAATATAAAACATGTTAGTATCGAATATTAAGGTCCATGTTGAATTTATATTATACTTATTCTTACACCATTAGTATAACATTTTCACCTTTATATAATAAATTTAGTTGAACATAATAAAAGAAAGAAACATAAATAAATAAAATAAGAATATAAATGAGATAAAAGTTAACTAAGTAAAGGAAAGGAAATGAAAGACATAAACTTGATATTAATGAAAGCAAAACTTAAGTAATACAAAGAGAGAAAGCAAGAGCATGATCTTGATCTGAAAACTAAGATGCCTAAATGCATGGCAAATGCTTTCTTTTATAGGCCAAAATTGGAAATTATTGATTTGATGACTAATTGATGACTAGGTGACAATCGTTATCTTCTATTGTATGAAAAAAACATCATTGTTAACATCAGAATTGAAACCACTTTATACTCATAAAAGTTCTAGGAAATTGTTTCATCTTTTTAGAAAAAAATAAGGACATTTGAACTTTTAAAATTCAAGATATGGGTTGAACACTGAATAGTGTTTGGGTTTCAAGATAGATTCAGACTTCTTTGTTATTGCTATAATTTGGACTTCAAAATGACCTTTTTACAACCAAACCTCCTATGAAACTTGTAGGCCTTTTTCTTACCTTTTCATCCATATAAAATGGACCAAAATCTAAGATCTATAGCTCTAGATATGACCTAATTACCAAACAGTGTTCCAGTTTGGATGGCATTAGCATCTCTTTTCTAAGTTTGGTAATCTCTTTATCCTTTCAATTTCAGTTCTTAAACTCCTTAATTAATCCTTTTATTTATGTGATAGGCTTGTATTTAAGATGAACATTTACTACAAATTAAAGGTATATTATATTATTAGATATGTTATTATAAAACATGCTTTAGTTAAGGAGTTAGTGATACTTTAAGTGCAAAATAATGATATAAAACCTTGATAAAAATCAATTTGAAGCACCAATCATCCTACAAGACCAAGTCATCTGATGACATTGATCAAGATAAGATAGCAACATTGGAAGCTCGGATTAGAGCCATTGAAGGGGTAGACTTGTACAATACGGGCAGTAGAAATGTATCTTGTCCTAAATGTAGTGGTCCTAAAAACGTTTTGCGTCTTAAAATTCATCAAATATATTGGAATACAATGCCTAATGACTCATCTTAAGCCTTATTGCAATAAAATGGCAGAAGTAGTATATGATGAAAAATTACTAATGCATTTTTTCCAAGATAACTTAAGTGGGCAACATTGAGCTGGTAAATGAGATTAGACAACAAAAAATCCAAAAATAGAAAGACTTGGTGGATGCTTTTTTCAAACAATCTAACTATAATATAGACATTGCTTCTGATAGAACCAGTCTATCCAATCTAGAGAAAAGGGACAAAAAAAGTATAAGGGAATATGCTTAAAGATGGAGAGACCTAGTTGCTCAAGTACATTCCCCACTCTTGGATAAAGAGATGGTGACTCTATTTGCCAACACGCTTAAGGCACCATGCTACGAGCATGTGATGGGTAGTTCGACCCAGCAATTTACTAACACTACGGTAGTAGCTAAGTGCCTAGAGTAAGAAGTAAAAAGTGATAGAATATCTACGCCCACTGAGAAAAGAGGCTTTGAGGGTTAAAGAAAGGAGCTTAATTATGTTAAAAGTGGTCATCAAGGTAGGAAAAACTTGTTCCAAACTATCACAGTCCATCCTCTTCATCCCAAATCACCAACATGAATTTCAACTCTTCTTTTCTAGCAAAAAAACTTGAGCCTCAAACCAAACACCAAAAAGTCTAGGAACAACTATCTTCATTACCACTACCCTTAACTGAGATGTGCCAAAAGCTACTAAGCATTGGGCATGTAGCTTTCAAATCTCTTATACCTCTACAACCACCTTATCCCAACTAGTACAAGCCCGACGTCACTTACAAGTACCATGCTGGCATCGCGGGACACAACATTCATAGTTGTAGTGCCTTCAAGAAAAGGTTTATTTATTTAATTAAAGGTGGATGGATATCCCTTAAAGGAACTCCAAACGTGAGTTCAAACCTTCTACCCAATCATGCTTCAGGTACTGGATTAGTGAATGCACTGGAGGTGGAATGCTCTAAAAACCTTAAAGCAAACCTCAAAGCACTAATAGCAAGAGTAGGCTGCGAAGAAGGCAACATTCTTGTGGATAGAGGATTAAGTTATGTTAGAAGATAAAAGGATGAAAGCCTGCCTAATTATTTGTTTTTGCTTGATCATGTTTGTTTTAGTTAGAATTTGGTTTATAATGCCACAAGACTTTCCCTGTCAAATGAACCTTTCTTATTAATAAGATCATGTGCATTTCTATGTTCATGATATGACTTTATTTTTGTTGTTGTTTCATGAAAATAACAAGTTGAGCCCACATTTTACTCATAAAACCACTACACCAAGAATTCTTTGGTATTTTCCTTTTCTTTTCTCTCCAAGAAACAAGCACGACCCCATGTTTTCAAAAAAGATTTTTGGGAAATCAAAGTTTTAATACAAAAAAAATTAAATTAGTGTTTGTTCTAATAAACAAGTTCTGAAAATTCAAGTGATATCCTAACACTTAAAAAAAAAAACCTAAAAGACAACCCGAACACCGTGGGATAACTTTAAAGTTAAGTTTTGACTCATGAATAACGGGAAACCATTTTTCCTATTCACATAAAAGAAACCAAAGCTTACCAATCTTAAGTGCTTGTATTTAAAATGAAGAAAGACCATCTTTTCACAATTTTGAAAAATTCATTGCAGTCCCCTTTTGAGTTTAATAACTTTTTTTTTTTGAAAAAAATAACCTTGATTAGGATTACACCCTATATTAGAGGGCAAGTGCAAACAAATCCTTAATGACTAAAAGTGCTCAGACAACCCTAGGGAACATGAAAAAGTCCTTAATGATAAAAGTGTTCAAACAACATTGGGGGGTATGAAAGAAAATCTTCAATGATCAAAAGGGCTCAAACAAAGCTAAGGGGTGTGAAATAGTTTGAAAAAGATTTGAGCATGCCACAAAAATCACCAATATAATGATGTTCAAAACCAAAAGAAGAAAATGCCTGACATTAGGGGGCACCGTGAACCATTTTGCAAATCAATTTCAAGGTCCATAAATTTATGGATAGAAAAAAAGAGTTTGGAATATAAACACCAGTTATCCTTAGTTTTAAAGTCCCTTAAACACCTTTTAAGCATACAAATATCCCTTTTCTTCATAGTCAAGATCTAAAACCTATGTTACGTGCCCAATCAAGCCTTTTCTGATAAAAAACAAACAATCTAGATTAGTAGGCTTTGCTTTCCTATATGAAACAAGTCATTATTCATGCAAGCAAAATGAATGCTTTGAAAACTAGTTCTTTGAAACCCTCGAATTAAAGTTTGAACCTTTTTTCACCAGTTAACGTTACTTCACTTCACCAAAAACAAAACTAAAATTTTTCAACACTCATGCAAACCTATCCATAGAAATGACTTAAATGTTTTTAGAATAAGTTTGTTTTGAACAAACATCAAAATAACTTTTCATAATAGCTTTGAAATTTCTAAAATTCTTCATGAAAACAACTCCTTGTACAAATCTTCTTCTATATAGCTTCATTCCCAAGTAAAACCCAAATTGAACACTTAAAGACATGATCAAACTGGGGGGCAATCTACCAAAAGACATAGGGCTGGCTTTATGATTCCATGAAAGAAGGCAAGGCAAAGCTAGTAACCTAGAGATAAAGGCTCGCTAATGTCATATCCCTTTTAGAGGTTAAGATCACAAGACATAACTCGAGGAAGCAAGATCAAAAGAGCTATCAAAGCTTACAATTAGAGACTCAAAAATTTTAAGAAAAGGAAAATTCCATGAAAAAAAAGACCTATATTTGTCAGGAAAGTATAGATGCATATTGATCATGATGCATTGCGTTCATCATTTTATACATCAATGTCTCACCATCACTTTTTTTTAGTTGGGTATTGAGCCTTCATCATGTAAATAGTGTGCTTCTGGCCCTATCTTCCTTCCTCTTTGAATGTGCTTTAGAGCCCTTGACCTTTGGACAATGCATTTTATAACCCTACCTCTTTTAAAGTGTGTTTTTGAGCGTTTGACCACTTTAGGTAATGTGTTTTCCAACCTTACTTCCTTTTGAGTGCGCCCTCAAGCCATCATCCCTTTAGTAGTGCGTTTTCTAACTCTACCTTCTTTTGAGTGCGCCTTAGAGCCCTCGACCACTGTAGGTAGTGCGTTTTCTAACCCTACCTCTTTTCAAGTGTGTCTTTGAGCCATTAACCACCTAAGGTAGTGTGTTTTCTAACAATGCCTCCTTTTGAGTACGCTTTAGAGGCCTCGACCATCTTGGGTAGTGTGTTTTCTAATCCTATCTCCTTTCGAGTTCATCTTTAAGCCCTTACTTTTTAGATAATGCATTTTCTAACCCTGCCTCCTTTCAAATGCACTTTTTAGCCTTCACTCTCCTTCGAGTTATATTTGTTTTTGAACAATCGTTTGAGCTCTTATCTTTTAAATAGTATGCCTTTGAGCCCTATCATGTATTCTCTTCAAGATATTTTATTTTATTTTATTTCACATGGGTAGGTCACTTAGTAAAATCAAACCTCTTTGAAAACTTTTTTCTTCTTCTATTTAGACCGGTTACCCATTACAATGAAACCATTATTTGAGAATCCTTATATTTCTCACCATTTTCAAGATCTTTCATTTTGGCCAATTGCCTATTACAATGAAACCATTTTAAGGAATCCTTACATTTCTCACCACCTCTAAATTTTTTTCATCTGGGCAGATCGTCCATTACAACAAGACTACTATGAAGAAATCTTTGCATTTTTCATCACTTTGAAAATTTTTTGTGTTTTTTTCACTTTAAAAAATCTTTGTATTTTTCTCCACTTTGAAAAATCTTCACATTTTCCACAACCTTCAAAACCTTTCACCTAGGTAGGTCACTTATTACAACAAGACCACTTTGAAAAGCTTCATATTTTTCACCATTTAAAAAAAAAATCTCCACATTTTTCACCACTTTAAAAAATCTTGGTACTATTCACCCGGACAGGTCACTTATTATAATAAGACCACTTTGAAAAATCCTGATATTTTTCACCTCTTTAAAAAATCTTATGTTTTTCACTAAGGTAAGTGACATATTACAATAAAACCATGTTCCAAAAAACCGTTTTTCAATGTTATTTGGGTAGGTCACCCAAAACAATTCGACCACTTCAAAATCTGTGAATTTTCAAAAGAAGAATCTTCTAGTATTTACTCCGAGTTCGCTTTCTAGCCCTTAAAAGGATTCATCATTTCTCAATATGATGAGACTGTCATCTCTCATTCTTCCTTTTCTTCTTTACAACACTTGCTATTTAAAGTCTCTTACGAGACTTTCTATCGTAAGCATTGTAAAGAGAGGGGCAACTGCCATAACCCAATTATAGGTTATTCTCCAAAAGTCAATTTCTTTTCTAAAATAAAAAAAAAAACAAAACATAATAATAAAGGCTGGCATTGTGAAGAGAGCAAATCGGGGAATCAAGCTACAATTTTAGAGGAAATTCAAAGCCTAATTGTACTCCATTATGGTCAAAAAAGGAGAAAAAAAATATAAATTCAGGGTCAAATGAAATGATTATTGGATAAATTTGCATAAAAATTAAGTTTATAAACATAATTAAATTTTTAATAGGCCAATTTGATTTAATCATTGGTGAAATTAAATTTTAATTATGTTTAAGAATTAATTTGGGTCCAATTAATGGATTTAATTAAGTGCTAGGACTTAATTATACTTTAAATAGGCCAAATTAATTTTATTTGGGGTTTAATTGATGAAAATTAAGTTTGGGAGCCTGATTTGGGTTTAACGGAGAATATTAAAATTTTAAAAGATGACATTTAATTTTTACCATGTTAATTAATTGAAATTAGTGGCTAAATTACAAAAAAATAAAAGTTTTGGGGTCAATTAGGGTCTAAATTGAAGAAATTCAAAGCCAAGGACCAATCTGTAAAATCCACCATAATTTTGGGGCTTAATTGATAAAAACCACGGGTCAAATTGAAGAAATTAGAAGTTTAATGGTCAATTAGGGGTTTAATTGACAAAATTCGATACCAAGGACCATATTGTAAAAGGCATGTAACTTCATGGTTCCAATTAAAGTTCATCAGGGGCTTAATTGCATTAAATAAAAACTTTAGGGTCAATTAAGGGTTTAATTAAACAAAATTAAAAGATTGAGGAATAAATTAAAAATAAGATAAAATCCCTAATTCAAACATAAACGACACTGTTTCAGGAAAAAAAAAGGACTAGACAATGCGATTCATTATCTTCTTCGTTTTTTTTCCAAAAAACTAGTCTAGTTAGCTAGTTTTTAGATAATTTAATGCATCTCATGTCTATAAAATTTGACAAAACATGCATAAAATTAATCCCCTGCAGTTACTTTACAACCTTAACTGAACATTTTAGTCTGAATAGCGATGAGACGGCACCGGCCTAAATAGGCCAACTCAGGCAACCTTTTTCTACAGATTGAACAAGTTATGAGGCACACTTTGAGCCAACGATTGAGATCTTTCCTACCCAAATCAAAGGCTGAATATTTTTCTTTGTATAGAAGAGATTACCTTCTTCCATCAGCTATAAATAAAGATGAAGTTGATGGCTTGAGGGAGGAGAAAATTAGGTCTAAAAATCACAAAAAAAAGCCTTCCCCTTGTTTCCATTTCCTTTATTTCCCCATCAGTCTTTTGCAGCTCTTTTCTCTTCTACCATAGCTTCTTTCTCTAATAAGAATACTATCTGAAACCACCACTAGCTTCTCCACCATCAGTTCCACCATAGGAATCCAACCGGCCATTCAATAGTAGTGTTATTAAACCCGACCCAGCTTGATAGGTTGACCCGGTGGCGAGATCGGTTCAGGTTTAATAAAAGATCAGTTGTGGCAACAGCTCGGTCAAACCCAGGTGACCTGGTGGGTCAACCCATAACCTGGACAAGACCTGGTTTTTTCTTTTTTCAAATGTGATATTTGAAACCCATTAGTAATACTCTATGTTCCCAAGAAAAAAATTATGTTTTTTCAATGTGGGATAAAAAATCTTTTGGTTTAAATACTTCAACTTCAAATGATAACATAATATCTTTTCAATGTGAGATTTAAAACTCTTTCGTATATAAACTCTATATTCCTAAGAAAAAAAATCATGTTTTTTCAATGTGGGATAAAAAACCTTTTGGTTTAAATATTTCAACTTAAAAAGATAACATAGTATCTTTTCAATGTTAGATTTGAAATCTTTTCATATATATACTCTATGCTTTTATGAAAAAAATGATGTTTTTTCAATGTGAGATTTGAAATTCATTAGTATATATACTCCATGTTTCCAAGAAAAAAATCATGTTTTTTCAATGTGGGATAAAAAATCTTTTAGTTTAAATACTTTAACTTAAAAAGATAACATAGTATCTTTTTAATATGGAATTTGAAACCCTTTCGTATATATACTTTATATTCCAAAAAAATCATGCTTTTTCAATGTGGGATAGAAAACCTTTTGGTTTAAATACTTGAACTTAAAATGATAACATAATATCTTCTCAATGTGGGATTTGAAACCCTTTTGTATATATACTCTATGCTTCAATGAAAAAAATCATGTTTTTTCAATGTGGAATTTGAAACTTATTAGTATAAATACTATATGTTCCCAAGAAAAAAGTTATGTTTTTTCAATATGGGATAAAAAACTTTATTGATTTAAATATTTCAATTTAAAAGCTTAACATAATATCTTTTCAATGTGAGATAAAAAACTTTTTAAAATATTTTTCTAAACTTCATTGTTTACAATATGTATAATTTATATTTACATATATTTTTTTATATGAAATATTAGAACTTTATTTTTTTAATTTTTTCAGGTCGACTTGAGTTGACCCGGGTTGGCCCATGAACCCAAGACCCGGCCCCTTAATTGGGTCAACCCCTGGGTCGGGTTTAATAACTATACTCAACAGCCACCGCGATTCTCTCCCTCTTATCCTTCCATCATTTCTCTCTTCTCTGTAAATTTTTTCTACTTCCTCCCATCACCAACTCTTCCACCGTTTCTCGTGACGCTGCCGCCCAGACCATCAACTTAACCTCCTGATCATGACCATGACCATAGACCATGATAGCCTTCTCCTCTGCCCGTTTACAGCTTCTGCAACCATTTGGTTGCATGCATAACGTGAACAAGTGATTAACATTTTACTTGTACTGGGCTAGTTATGGCCCAACCCAATTGGCTGCTTTGACCCTCTATTTTTTTTGAAAAAAAAACAAAAAATTTCCAAAAATAATTAAAAAAATTATGATTTTCTCAAATATTTTTCTCTCTATTTTGCATAATATTGGGTTGTATATATACACTGTAAAATACAAATCCGGTATTAAAATATCTATTTTTCAATGAAATATTTTAAAAAAATCATAACATTTTCAAAAAAAAAATATTTTATTGCATATGGCCAAATCCTAAAATTTTTTCAAGCATGTTTTTCATTAAAAAAATAATAAAATTACATCTTTTTAATGTTTAAAAAAATCAAAAATGGATATTATAACCAATTTATGATTATTCATTAGGATTTGACCGATCTGTCAAAAATCTTTTTCTAATTTTTTTATGATATATATATAGACTTTAATATTTGTGAGGTGTAAAATTACATGATAAATTATAATATCAGGTATTAAAGATACAAGGTTTAAAAATACAATGCTAAAAATCAAATTTTAAAACGGTTAGGATTTAACCTCATAAGGTAGAGACTCTTTAATGAAGAGAGATTTGCCTTGAATTTAAAAAAAAACTAATAAATTGAAATCCGACGTAGAAAAAAATAATCAAACAACAATGTAGCTTATCTTAGGTAAGGTGCACTATGGGTAATGCGTCTTCCTCTTACACAACCAGTTTCTTACTCATATTTTTGCAGACCATAAGTTTTTAGTGACCAAATATTAGGTGGCGACTCCTAAACGTTAATCATGATTTTATAATTAAATTGTAAAACCTTTTCAACACATAACACCTCACACTAGAAGGCATGACAAAGAATCTCCATAGTCGCCAGATGACGTCGCGCCAGCGCTTGCACACCTCGCAAAAAATGTGATTATTTAACATTTAGTTTATTTAAGGTGAGATTGATGATTTATCTTGGTTAATATTGCAAGGCTTTCTCACAATGTTTAAAAGAAATTATAACCTTCAATAGATGCTAAATTTGAAAAAATCAAATTTAAATTTTTTGATTAAATATAATTAAAACACCAAGGGTCAAAATTGATATTGGAAAAATTCCTAGGCTATTTCTTTTTAATACCATTGAGGTGAGTTTTTGGCCTTTTTTCAATCATAGGTTTACGAGGGTTTTATATTCTGTTCTATGATTTCAATTTCTTCATGTTTTACTTGCAGAACTTGAGATACATGGCATATAAGAGACTTAAATAAATTAATTCCTTTGAATTCACCATACTAATACGAGAGATGTGCTCTTATAAGATTATCTAGATAAAAGATTTAGTTTAGGTTGATGTATAAATTAATCCAAAAATACTCGATGTTGAGGTTATTCGATTTATTCCTATCTTTTTTGCATACTTTTCTTTAGTCGGAGGTTATTCGATTTACTTTTTTTTGGTCATTTCTTACCTTTTCTTTGGTTGGAGGTTATTTTTCTGGTCTTTTTCTTGTACTTATCTTTTGTTCGAGGTTATTCGATTGACCTTATGTACTATTTTTCTCAGCAATGAAAACAATATTTAGAAATGGAAAGAAATTATTCATGTCAAAGACCATAGCATTCCGAGGCTTGATAATTATCTTAAGAGCAAAGCTCGGATTAACTTCACACGTACGAACCAATTCTCAACTAAGCGTCCAAACTATATAGCTTTTGAATTTGGTCTTCCAAGTATTTGACATTAATCCTCGATTGAACTCCTTCGTTCATACGAGTTTCCATGTTTAGATTGCATGCATAATTAATGCAATAAAATGATGCGATTTTGAGGGAAATCTAACGTTTTATATTTAATCAAACGAAGTAAGTGTTTCCACTAATGGAAGAATGGATAATGCTTCTCCTATAGGGACCTAATTGATAAATATATTAATCTGAGAGCTATATTGAAAATCTCTATATCGTAATTTTGCAATTAATTATCTTAATTTTACAGTTAAATGAAAACCTCCTCTGCTATAAAAGATATCTTCCGTGCCATTCCTTTTCTTTCCAAGACCGTACCAATCTTCAAACTCTTCCATATAAAAATCTCTCTCTTCTTCTATCCCTGTCTGATCTTTTCTAGAGAAAATGAGTGGAGGGAAGCCTTCTTCAAAAAGGGAAGGTGTTGAAGAATACGAAGTTGAATCACATGCATCAGTAAATACAGAAGTAGAAGTTCATGTTGAACATGAGGCTATTTTTCATGATCATGTACCAATTGTTTCATATTACAACGACCGTATCACACCTCTCCTTGATGCGGTGGACAGGCTGAGGCAACTCCAGGTAGTGAAAGAAGGCATACAACTTCCAACCATCGTTGTTGTTGGCGATCAATCTTCAGGCAAATCCAGTGTTCTTGAATCATTGGCTTGTATCAATCTTCCTCGTGGTGATGGCATTTGCACTAGAGTGCCTCTCATTATGAGGCTTAAACATCACCCATCTCTTGTACCAGAGATTTTCTTGCAGTTTAAGGGCAAAACAGTGCCTACTGATGAAGCCCACGTTGCTGATGCTATCAATCTTGCCACTGATGAGATTGCAGGCAACGGTAAGGGCATATCTAACACTGAATTAACTCTTGTAGTGAAAAAGAATGGTGTTCCTGATCTTACTCTTGTTGATCTCCCTGGAATTACAAGAGTTCCTGTTCATGGCCAACCTGAAGATATCTATGAGCAGATAGCAAATATTATAATGAAGTATATTAGTCCTGATGAGAGTGTTATCCTTAATGTTTTGTCTGCGAGCGTTGACTTTTCCACTTGTGAATCCATATTGATGTCACAGAAAGTCGACAAGAAGGGTGAGAGGACTCTCGCTGTGGTTACAAAGGTTGATAAATCACCTGAAGGGTTACTTGAGAAGGTCAATAGAAATGATGTGAATATAGGCCTTGGTTATGTGTGTGTTAGAAACCGTATTGGTAATGAGTCTTATGAGGATGCAAGGAAGGAAGAAGCTGCACTGTTTGCTACACATCAACTTTTGTCCGAGATTGATAAATCTAAAGTGGGTATTCAAGTTTTGGCTCAAATACTGGTGCGAATTCAGGCCAATATTATTGCCAAGTGTTTGCCTGCTATCGACAGAAAGATTGATGAGAAGTTGAAAATGAGTATTTCAGAGCTGAATGGGATGCCCAGGAGGTTGTCGTCAGTTGCTGAGGTCATGGCAGCTTTCACGGGCATTATTGGATCTTCCCAGGAGTCTTTGAGGAAAATCCTTGTAAGAGGGGAAATTGATGAATACCCACGTGAAAAGAATATGCACGGCACTGCTAGACTGGTTGAAATGCTCAATCAATTCTCAGCAGAACTTCATAAGTGCTCTGGCCATGCAAAGAATTTTATGATAAAGGAGATTGAGGTTTTGGAGGAAACAAAAGGGATTGAATTGCCCAATAGGTCTGACACCGCCTTCCTGACTATCCTGCAGCGAAAGGTTGAAGAAATATCAGAACTACCAAAAAGGTTTGTTGAAAAAGTGTGGACTTACATTGAAGGTGTGGTCATTTCAGTTTTGAATCATCACTCGGAGAACTATCACCAACTTCAGTTATTTATCAGACGAGTAGCCCCTAAACTTGGAGCTAAAATGAGAGACCGGTCGATTGATTGGGTAAAAGAGATCGTTCAGATGGAGAAGGGAACGGATTACACTTGTAATCCAGAATATATGAAGGAGTGGCACGCGCTAATGGCACAGCAGCACACATTCATTGAAGATATCATGCAAAGAGGCCGATACTGTGATGTAAAAATTGAAGGCTTTGGATATGTTGAAGTTGGACATCTGATGGTGCACGAGTTTATTCTGCCTAAAGCTTTCGACTTGAAGATGAGGGTGATTGCTTACTGGAAGGTTGTCTTGACGAGGATGGTTGACAATATGGCTCTGCATCTGCAGCTCAACATCCGAAATCTTGTCAACAAGGAAATGGAAAAGGAGTTTGTTAATGAGTTGGTAGGCACTGCAGGTGATGTAATAGAAAGAATGTTAGAGGAACCTCCATCTGTTGCTAATAAGCGTGAGAAGCTGAACAAAAGTATCAAGTTGTTGAGGGAGTCTAATGAGGTGCTGGCAAATATCAGAGACAAAATTGAATGGGGTGATCACTAGAGCTTAACAGATTGTGGACCTTGTAATGCTTTTCTTGTTTCTTTTAGTTAATAGATTAGTTCTATTATGGTGTTTGTTATCTACTATGAGCTTCTGCTTTGCTAATTAAGCTAAGATACCATGAATGTATTACAGTGTGTGACAGGTGATTTGTGTAATTGAGTCTGCAAAATAGGATTTCTTTTGTGCTGCATATTTTGCTATCTCATCCGATAGTTTCTATGTGCAAGCCCTTCAAATGTTTAATCCAGAGTCCATACCCTTCTATGTTCTATTTTCCATATTTCCAACTTTAGTATTCCCATCTACTGTAATTTGCCAGGTTGCCTTCTTTGTTTCTTCTGTGTTGCGCTTTTTTCCTTGAAAAGATGGTCTGCTTATTTTGTAAGAAAAATCCAAATAGAACAGAATCTAGGAGTTGAAGTGTTGTGTTTATATTTGAAGGTGTTTTATTTTCCAAGTACTGGCAGTGTGAAACTGAAACTAAATATGCTCATACATTGATAGTCTCATGGCACTAACAATACTTATGATAAGAGATACAGGATGTGATTAACGAGACATTTTTTATTCTAATTTTTAAAAAAATTAAGTTGGTAAAAATTAAGAAGTGAAAAAAAATTCTCTGGATTTTTTTCTTCTTCTTTCCTCTCATTCTTCCCTTTGCCTATCTATCGTTCCTCTCTCATGTCGGTCCCCTTATCTCATGCTTTCTTTCATTCTATTTTCTCACACAAAATCGATGCAGGAATTTTTTTCTTGAGTTTTAAAATTGTAGCTTTTTTTCTATTTTTTCCTGAGTTGTAGTTTATTTGCCTTGCCTTGTATTGAACTACATTGTCAAGGGCTCAACAACTTTGTTAGTTGCATAGAATGTTATCAAACAATCTTATATTAAATTTGCTCATGGCATGAAACTTAATAGAGAGCTGGCCCAGAGTTGTGGCTCAAGGTTCAAACTAGATAGGCCTTTAAATAAACCCACCAAGAAAAAAAGAACGGAAAGATTATATCATCTATTGCAATGATTCCCAACGTCAAGCTATAGCTCCCACAGCAAGGAATCAAACTACTAGAACGAGTGAAGCCTAGAATCGAACCTAGGATCTCAAGAATCTATTGAAGTACAGTGCTCTTCACAGTACAAGTTTCTCAAATACACAGCTACGGGGATACATGAAAGGGTACCGGTGCATGATTCTTGCCCAGTTATTGGACCCAAAATTCGTTCTACCATCGCTCAAGGTATAACATGCTCACAATAATGCTTCATGACACAGAAATATTACTAGAACAGAGATCTGCAGATGGTAGAACAACAACAGTGTGCAGTAGAGGATTTACTATACGACATATACAGAAGTGGAAGAGCATTCCAAGATCACTTGTAACCATCTCAGAGAAGATACAAGTAGCTAGTGAAAAACGAAAAAAGGTTTCAAGGAAAATAAGACAAAATACGTGAGAAAAATATTTTAGATGCACATGTAAAGCTAATTTCCACTTACAATGAGGATGATTGAAAAGCTTTACAACTTGCGGCCATTCTATTTTTTACTATATTTCTAAGCTCTAACCCCAAAAGCTATACTCAGAAACTATTCATACACAAAGATTAGGATAACAAAACAAAAGAAACGAAGAAAAGGCCCAAGAACATAGTTCAGGTAATTGAAAGTGGAAAGTAGAAATAGACCAAAAGATACATGTTTTAAAGGGGAAAATAGACTGTTTACGGTGTAGAAAATAATGTAAATAATATTTTAGATTTTTATTTAATAGTTTATGTTATTGAGTTGAGATAGTTCTTTAATATGGTATCAGAGCTTTGATAACCAAATAGTTACAAGTTCAAATCTCATTATCTTTATTTATTTGATAAAAATTAAACACAAGATAATATAAATTTATACAAGTTTCAAAATCTAAGAGCTTTCATTTGAAAGAATATATTAAAGAATAATATAAATCATATCTTAAACTTTTATCTAATAGCTTAAACTATTAAGTTAAGATGGTTTTTTAACAATCATAGAGTGTAATTTGGTTGTATGTTTTTTTCTCACAGTCAATAATGATTCACCTAACAATAAAATTAGCATACTAATGATAAATCAAATAAGTGAAAATAGTTATGGTATCAGCACACAACATTGCTCAAATGCATACCACATTTGAAGTTAGAAAGAAAAAGTAAGTGAATTATATGACATGAAGCTTCAATTCTAAAAGGTACTTAACACAAATCTTTCAAAAAATATATTAGATTATGTCAAAAGCTACATCAACTAACTAACATAAAAGAGCTCTCTTTTACCTACATCTTAACAAAGTCCAAATAGATTTGAGAGAAATTCATTTTTCTATTATAACACATTGTTCCTTTGGATCATGCTCTTTAGGAAAGGCACCTTCTATGATAATGAAGGAAACAACACACTAGTTCATGGGTTTTTTTTCAATAAAAAAACCATCTCATCCCTTCCTACATGAGCATATCTTGTTTTGGAACTTTTTCGATCATGATTATTCAGCAACGCATAACAACTAATTACATGTAAACATTGAGCTTTGATAACACAAATAAAAAAAATACTAGGAATAGTTAGATTCTAATAGCGACTATTGGAGATTAAAACAACTTAAGGAAGGAAGCAATGTAAAATTCTATGAATAAAGTCACCAGCACAAAACTGTAATTTGAAATTTTATTACTCAATATTTTCTTGTACAAAAACTTAATATTATATCTCTTCTAAGCTTACATACCAAGGAAAAAAATCCTAATAAAACTGGAAAAAGAAGAGTTCTAAACTAAATATAAAAAAAGAAATTTGAAACCAACTAGAAAAATATAGCAAACCATATATAGCAAATTCCAAATCTTATTCAAAGGACTTCTCGATTATCAATGATTATGAAATTTTAACCATAAAGAAAACACTTCCTTTTAAATTTTCTAAAATTATTTTAGCCTGATCTAATGGTCAAATCAAGATTTATAAATGTTAATATAAAACTAAGAGTTTAGAAAAAATGTCTCAATTAAAATATGTCAAATGTGTAGTAGGGAGTGAAAGTTGCATGACGTTGTGATAGTTTACAACCATTGATGTTTCTAATAGATGGTTGGTTAGATTATTACCAAATGGTTTTTATCATAGTTATTAAATTAAGGTCAAGCTTAGTTGTCAACTATGTAATTTGTTAACTCGGAGCCTGAAATGGATTGAGTTTTCTTTTTATATAAGAATGGATTGAGTTTTCTTTCTATGTAAAGTAGACATTAACTTGGTAAAATGTGAATGAATTGAACATAATTATATTAACCTTGTCAACTTGTGTGACCTTGTAATTTCCCAATCTAAAATTAGGCTTAGGACAAGTTACTTTTTTATATGGGGTGAATATTGACACGATTCAATTTAGATACCTAATTGGTTAATTTACAATCTAGTTAGATGAGTTAAATTTGGATGAGACTTCCCCAAGTTTTGTTTAATTTTTATGGTGGGTATATTATTTTCTTTTGTCTAAGTGCCTCTTTGGTAATGTGACTGTGGGTGAGGTTCATTTACAACCACACATAATACCGTTTGGTAATGTAGATTAAAATCAAAAGTGTTGGTGGGACCCACTAAAATAAAAGGTTGTGCCGCAGGTTTTGAGAAGCAGCATTTTGTTACTTTTCAATCACGAGAGAGAAACATAACAGTACTGCTCAATTTAGTGAATAATGCAAGTGAATTTATGCACTCACACTATTCAAAAAAGGAAAAAAATTAGTTTAATTAAATAATTTCACTTACACTGTTCACATGAATGCTAACAATATTTTTTTTGGTTCTTTAAAAAATTAATTTAAGGTGAATTAAATTTACTCGTAATGTACTCTCAATTTTATTCTTGATAATATTTTATCTAATTTTATTGCACGCTTAAAAAATCATGAAAACTATAGTTTTTGTGAAATAAATTTTGTATGTAATGAAATTCTAATTTTTTTTAAATTGAGTTTTACTAAAAAAAAATAGTATTTAATATTATTTAATAACATTATATAAATTAGAAAGATATCACATGATGACATAGGATTTGTGTAATTTGATCGCAATTCTAATTATATTCTTGCCAGGTTCGATCCATTTAAAAAATTCAGTTTTTTTATTTTAATTATGTTTTATTTAAAAAATTAGAAAGAGATCGCTTGATGATGTAACAAAAAATTCAGTTTTTATTATTGCGTGCTTAAGAAACCATGAGAAATATAGTTTTTGTTGGATAGATTTTGCAAGCGATGACATTACATGTAGTTCAATGGAATAATAAAAAATATTTGATATCAATATTATTTATTTCATGATATAATAACATTAGTTAAATCTATAATATTTAATTAAAAATCAATAATATTCATATTATTATAATATTATTACATCATTTCGGGAAAATCTCTTTTTCCTACTAACATCTAACATGTGTGCCTACACACACAATGCATCATTTTGATTTATTTTCTTTCTTAGGATGACACTTACATGATTTATAGTTTAAATAAGGTAAAATTAAAAATAACTCTCAATCTAGTTTTATAGTAACTAGAAAACTTGAACTGGTCTTTTAAAATTTTTAAGTAAATGATTAGTTTTGTAACCAGAAAAATAAAAATCACTCTATAAATTGCAATGTTATTTTTTATAAAAAGAACGATGTTTGTTATCCTTAGCATTTATATATATATATATATATATAATTTTAAACTTAAACTAAAAAAGTGGTTTTCGATTTGAGCATGAAAACAACTTGATCTCCACTTTGATTAAAGATAGGCATTGGACCTACAAAGATGGTGAATTATTGATGGACATGAGCTCGTTCCATATTATATTTATTGAAATGAACCCAAAAGCCAACACTTACTCTCAATGGACCTTTATAGTATCATATTGATACAACTTAACTTAAAACATTAAGAATGATATTCCAAATACAAAATAAGTAACACATATTAAGATGATTATAGATGTGTAATCATCAATTCAAATACCCTATAGTAAACACCTAAGGATAGAAACCAAGAATAGATCCTTTAATTTTTGGTTGAGTTATTAAAATAAGTGACACCTTATATATCATAATTAACAAAACAGATAATAAGTGACATAAACATATAATTGCCATCTCAAATACTTGATACTCAAAATCCATGGATAGGATCGTAGAATAGGTCCCTTATTCCAAAGTAGAGTTCTCATAAAAGATGACAATTCATAACCTTAAAAGCATGTAAATTTTTATCCCTTATGTTGTTACTTAGTTTTGAACCCCATGTGTTGAAGATGGTATGCACCCCTTTTTGAACTAAATGTAGGAGTGTAGTTCATGTTTGTTAGAAATTTGACAAAAGTGAAGGAGAAAGAAATATTTTTTCAAATCCTGTTTAAACTGTTTTCTACTCTTTTTATCCCCCCATTTGCTTCCTAAAGCATCAAGATTTTTAAGTTGATAAGAAGTCTTCATATAAATCCTTTAGAATTTGTATTTTTAAAAAACTGATTCTGTTGTTGTTGTAATATTTTATTCCAACTTAGACTTTGATTCTAACTTGGTTTTGAATGATATCTGATTATCTTAGCTATATTCTTTCACTCATGACATGTTAAAGAATCGACCTACATCTTTATTGGGTCTTAGGGAACACTATTCATAAGGCAAACTCAGTTAGATTTGGATGCTCGACATTGTCAAATTAAGAAAACTTTTTTGACCAACCAGATTCTATTATCTAAAATAATTTTATTTTATTTCCAATCCTCATCAAAGTTATAGTCTAGGACATTTAGTTGAATTTGAGCTTTTGAATTTTTATTTTGATATTAGAAGCTCAAGATATTTCTATTTGAAATCTAGCATGAAAACATAGAATCCTGCAGTGAAAAGGTTTCCAGCCGAGTTTGGTTGCAATTATGTTATTCAAAATGAATCTATCTCATTTTTTATTCTTTATAAAAGTTGTAGCTCTACAAGTGTAGATGAATTTGGAACTTTTGAATCGCTTGATTTTGATATCAACAACTCATAACATTCCTATTTGAATATCTGACGTGAAAGTATAGAATTCTGTAGCGAGAAGGATCTTGACTTGAGTTTTGCACTAAAAACTTTATTTCTATTATAAATTTTATTTGTTCTTAGGTCATACTCTTAGTCGTATTGAGATGCTTAGCATTGTCAGTTTTTGAATTAGATCAGGACACCCTTTTTGACCAACCAGTTTACTACCAGATTCTATTCTCTAAAATGATTTTATCTCACTTTGAATCATTTATTAAAGTTGTAGTTATGAACATGTAAATGAAGTTGAGCTTTTGAATCACTTGATTTCAATATTAGGAATTCAAAATATTCCTATTTTAATATCTAATGTGAAAATAGAGAATCCTGCAATAGTGAGAAGGGTTTGGCCCAAGTTCGCAGCCCTGATTTGAGGGATTTTTTAGACTAAAGACTGAATTGAAAAGTGCTAAAATGAGTAATTTAATTGAAAAGGGATATTAGAAGCTGGAGAGGGGAGCTGGATCATCATAAATGATAGGATTTCTATCACATTGAATAAGGAAAATAAGACTTTGTAGCATGTACCTTTGCCCATCTCATTTCTTTCCTTTTGCTTTGCAAATTTCTTGTTGGTTTCCATGTTTCTCTTGTTTGATTGGAGAGCTACATACCATGTTTTTATTGCCTTATTTCAAAGGAAATAGCTAGCCTCAAGGTCCTAGTTATTGAAAGAAAGAAAAGAGATGTACCATCCTCTAAAAACCTGAAAAAAAAAATCAAATATGGTCATAAAATCAGAATCAAAATATTTTTGTGTCCTATTCTTGCTCACCTGAAATTAACTATAGAGTTAATGCAATATTTGTTTCTTAAATAGAGCTGCATTTTATGTTATATAAGCCTCCTTTACTAAGAGAAGGAGGGGAGGATAAAAATAAGAAGGGAATCAGGATAGAAAAGAGGAAGAAAGAAGCAGGAAAGGGAGAGAGTAGAAAAACAAAAAAAAAGAAAGAGACATTGAGGGGAGAGGATATTGTAGACAACATGGGAACATAGGGGTTCTTTCTTTAATTCCTTTTGTCAATGTGAAAAAGAGAAGGAGGGAATAGAAAAACTAGAAAGAGCAAGAGAACATATAAGGAAGAACGTTCAATTTCACTAGCATTATCACAACTTTAGCATCTTTGTTTTGTTTGTCATTTACTAGTAAGTAAGGAGGCATGCATGAATTGTCTTTTGGTCTTAGGTTTTATTTTCTACAAAACAAGATCTGCATGTATAAGCTCCAATCTCTCATCCTTTATTTTGTGTTTTTTTTAACACTAAGCTTGTTGGTCATTCATTTGTAAAACTTTTTCTTCCCTCTGAATAATTGATTTCTATTTAGACAAAGCCAACGCTTGTCCATTTCTTCCATAAACTTTGAGTTTAGTTGATGTCCATGTAAAAGGGGTTGTCTTCATGTTTAGGAACTTATATATTGAAGGACTTACACTTTGTTTATTCCTTATACTAGGAACTTATATAAGAGGAGAGATTAGCTAGCCATCATTTTTTCTTTCTTAGTGATTGCTTCTAGTTTTATTTTTCCATGATGTCTGTGTGGGATGAGTTGGCTTTGATTTTTTTTAGTTGCTTTAAGCATATTATAAATCATAAAATATATGTAGCGGCTAGTTAGCTTTTATTGTGATTTTTGAGTTTAATTGTGATGCTTGTGTTTTGATTTTAAAAAATAATTCTTATATGTTATATACAACCAATACCCTAACATGTTTTAAATGCTTTTTTATATAAAAAAAATATTTTAATTTTTAAAATTTTTTGTATGGATTTCTTAAACATAACAAAAATTATTTTTTTATATCTCTAGATTTTACAAAATATTTGTAAAACTTTAAAGGGTGTTAGCCAATATTCCAAAAAAAATATAAAAATCTTATTTTATGGGGAATTCATCTATTATTTACCATTACTGTTTGGATAAAGAAATTCCAAAGGGATGAATATCCAAAATATTATTGGGAATAACTTGTTATTATTCACTTTTAATATTTGGATAAAAAAACCATCATTGTTAAATATCCAAAATAATTTTATAGAAATAATAAGTCATCACACAACCTTCAAAGAAGCCTTGATTATAATCAAGGACATTTTAATTTTTGATTCCACGGTTTACGAGCCGTGAGAGTATGAAACATTAACATAAATATATGATTTTAAAGCGCCTTGAATTTTCTTAGATTTCTAAATTTTTGTCCTTCATCCTTGTAATTTATGAGTCACAAACTTTTGAAGTACTAAGGGAAAAATGAGCTTGTAAAACATATGGAATCTCCATGAATTTCTATCTTAATAAATTTAGTTTGAATCAAATACAAATTTCAAGAGATTTGCATTAGTTCTCCTTGGCACTTTGTAGACATATCTAAAGGTATAATCCATATTGGACAAGGGTTCTTGCTTAATCCATTCATCATAGCAAACCTATGTAAGAAAATACCAACATTGTAGTAATTATAAGGCAAATCAAACACTAAGTATTTTACCTTTGGTAGGACATACTAGGTATGTTAATATCTTCCCTTTACATAACTAGTCCTTCACCTTAGAATCTCTGAAAGACCAGTTAGGGTTTTAATGACCATAATACTAAGTGACAACTTTCTTATTCACAAAACAAAAAACAAAGACCACAAAACGAATCCTCGCCCACAGGGAGGGTCACTACAAGGGTGTAACACCTTTTATATTTTAAATGAAATATATGGCTCCATTATATTTTTTTTATTATTAAATTTTCCCTAACCTTGCACTAATAATGTATTTAAGTGTCTCATTTAACAAGAAAGTAACAACTCTTGCAAAATGAATCCAAGGTCTTCTTAATAATATATTATTGGTTAGTTGGATGTCTCTTACTTGTAAATTAACTTGAAGTTAATGAAGCTTAATTTATAAAACAATTTCAATATTACTGATGATTCGTCTTATTATCCCATCATAACCGAGAGCCATCATTTTCTGCAACTCATTAATTTGGTCATTTATGAAAAATCTAATGTATATACTTGAAAAAAAAGACTTATAATTTAGAATTTGCTTTGAAAAAAATGGGTGTTGAACTTGTATAATGGTAAAAATAAGGATTTGGCCCCATTTTTTAAATATATCCAAAATGGGCCTAAAAGGCACCACTCATACTCAATGGGCCTATATTGAGTAACATTCATTCAACCTAGTTCCACTTATAACAATAGAGATAATATGTTATAACATTAAAAAAAAATGAAAAACATATTTGCAAATAAAAATGACAAAAGAACATAATATTTTTACTTATTATTAAATCATATTGTCGCACGTGGAAATTCACACGAGCGTCGTCTAGCGACGACAGAGGCTCTTGTTATGCCTCCTAATGAGGGGTGTTATGTGTTAAAATATTTGAGAGTCATCACCTAATATTATGGTTACTAGGAACTTATGATCTGCGAGAGTCTGAGTAAGGGATTGGTTGTGCGAGGGGAAGACTTATCACCTCCAGGGCACCCTACCTAAGGTAAGCTGCATTGTTATTTAATTTTTTTAAAGTCAAATTTTTATTTGTTAGTCTTTTCTAAGACTTAAGGCAGATCTTCCTTCATGAGAAAGTCTCTACCTTAGTGGATTAAGTCCTAACCGTTCTAAAGTCTGAACATCACATTTATTCATATATTGTATCTTTAATACCTGAAGGCATATTTTACTATGTAATTTTACACCTTATAAATATTAAAGTCTGTATCTGCATCTTAAAAAATAAAAGAGTTTTGACATGTTGGTCAAATCCTACTAAGTAATCATAAATTGGTTATGACATCTATTTTTTTGGTTTTCAAAACATGAGAAATATGTATTTTTAAAAAAAAAAACATGCTTGGAAAATTTTAAGATTTGGCCGTATGCATGAAGATAATTTTTAACAATAAAAATTGATTTAAAACATATATTTTTTAAATGTTTTTCAAAATATTTTGGAGAAAATCGAATATTTTAATACCAGGTTTGTATTTTATAGCATAAATATACAAACTAATATCATGCAAAATTAATACAAAAATATTTAAAAAAATCATAAAAAAATTAAGGATTTTTTTGAATTTTTTTTAAATATATATAATATAATATTATATAAATAAATATTATTAAAAAAAAGTGGGTCAGCATCAATCCAAAATGGTTAGGTCGATGTGGCCCAGAATTTTTAGGGATGGGTTGGACTCAGCCCAGCCAGCTAGGGTGGGTAAGAACGGGTCCAGCCTATCCATATTGCACAAAATAGTGCAACGTGAATTATAATTCATGTTGCACTGTTTATGTGCAACGATGGCAGATGAGAGGAGGATGAAGAAGGAAGGAAAATGGGGGGAGAGCTCACCTGGTGTTGAGGAGCTGACAGACAAAATGGCGGCGCATGATGGGATTGATGGTAGAGTGAATGGTGGCTGGCTCCAGTTGCTGATGAAAGAAGAAAACAAAACAGTGGCCAACAAACGAGAAGAACAAATGGGTGGTTGGGACTATTAGAGTGATGGAGGTGATGCCCAGAAGACAGGGAACAATGGTGGAGGTGGCTGAAAGCCACGGTGGAAAAAGAAAGAAGGAAAGGAGGTGGTTGCAGGAAACTCGACAGGGGGGCTGGTTTTGGCCAACTTTGGGTTTGATTTTTCTCTTCCCTCAGGTCATCAATGGAGCCTCTATTTATAGGTGATGGGAGAGGGTAATCTTGTATTTGTTCGGGAAAAAATTTCAACCCTTGATTCGACTCGAAGAATCCAGGCTATCAGTTCAACGTGTGCACCTCAAACTGTCAAATTTGGCAACCCAAGGCTGTGGACTGCTCGAGGTGGCCACTTTAGGCTGACTAAGAAAGCTGTTTTGAAGTTTATAAACCTGACCGAACACTTTACGGGGATAGAGGGGCTTTAGGTGGTCATTTTGGTGCATTCTTTGTAATTTTTAGGGCTAAACAAGGCATTAAACACGCCCATAAAATGGCTACCCTAGCAGCTTCACGGGGAAGATAATGAACAGTGACTAGGTGATGCGTCACCTAGCCTCTCTCTCTATGTTTTTTACACAAAAAGGGCGTCGTTTTGGGTTAAAATTAGGGATTTTGCTGATTTTTAATTTAAGCCTCCAACTTTCAATTTCTTTCAATGGAATCCCTAATTGACCCTAAACCTTTGATTTAATGCAATTTGGTCCCGACGTAACTTTAACTTTAACCCCGCATTTACGTGCCTTTTGCATTATAATTCTTGATCTTAGATTTTATCAATTTAACCCCTAATTGACCATCAAACTTTTAATTTCTTTAATTTAACCCCTGAATTTTTTTCATTAAACCCTTGCAGTTTTGTGCCTTTTGCAGATTGGTTCTTGGCTTTGCATTTTGTCAATTTAACCCCTAATTGACCCCAAAACTTCAATTTTCTTGCGATTTGACCCCTAATTTCAATCAATTAACTTGGTAAAAATTAAATTTGATCTCTAAAAATTTCAATCTTCTCAATCAAGCACAAATTAGGCTCCCAAACTTAATTTTTCAACAATTAAGCTCCAAATAAAATTAATTTGACCTATTTAAAGTTTAATTACGTCCTTGCACTTAAGTAAACCCTTCAATTGGACCCCAAATTAATTCTTAAATATAATTAAAATTTATTTTGGCCCATAATTAACTCAAATTGGCCTATTAAAAATTTAATTATGTCATTGGGCTTAATTTTTATATAAATTCATCAAATAATAATTAATTTGATCTTGGATTTGTATTTTCCTCCATTTTTGGCATAGTGGGGTACAGTTAGGTCTTGAAATTCCTCTAAAAATTTTCAACTTCATTTCCCAGTCTGCTTTCTCCATGTTGCCGGCCTTTATTTCATTTTTTGATTTTTTTTAAAGAAAAAATTGATTTTTGAAGAATAACCCATAATTGAGTTATGACACATATGTTGTTATTTTAAAAGTGCCGCACTATTAGGATAACAATTTACCATATGATGGAAAAGTAAATTAAAATAATATTATCAAAAGTTTACCATATGATGGAAAAGTAAATTGAAATAATATTATCAAATTCACCTGTAAACTCACCACTTCATGTTTATTATTTTGCAATGCATCCTTCAACTCACCAATTTGTATTCATGTTTAATAAAACAATTTATTTTGAAAACAAAGAAACAATTCATCAAAATAACATGCAATTATTTTTTATTTTTTTATTTTTTATTTAGTATTTTTTTTTAGAAATCATATTTTCAATGCACATTCATATGCAAAACATTTCATGTCAAAAAATTCAACATGCAAGAAAATCAAACAACCATATACATGTCACATTCATGCATAAAATTATTGCCTCACACATAAAACTAAACATATGAAAACATAAAAAAAAATAATCCAACATGTCAAAATTATATAAAAATTCTTTTTGGGTTTGGAATCATCCTTCAAGAGTCATTAGATTTGCCGCAAAGTTACGAGAATCAAGAGGAACAATATTGGGAAACTAGGTAGTGTTAGCATGTAAGCTCTCCACACCACCACTATTTCTGATACACGGGAACACATGTTGCCTTTGTTGATGGTGGTTTTTAGTTGATCGGAAGCGTCTTTCCTTTTTCTTTTGTTCTATGCTAGCATTGAAGAAAATAGAGGCCTATAGATAAAGACCAGACGTCAAGAAGATTTAATTGTCTTTTCTTCTTCCATCTCTTAGTCTTTTCTCTACTCCTGTCTCCCCTTATTAGTTTTATCGTAGGTTGGGTTGTTGTTCCAATTAAGTTATCATTGTTCATGATTATGATAAGTTGTTCGCATGGTGGAGAGAAGAAGGCTGCTCTTGGTCGAAACTACAAGATCAGGGGAAAAAGAGGATTGTCAAGGTGAGTGGTTGAGCATCTGCCGTTGGGTTCTGCCTTAATCTAGTACAATAATGGTCAATGCTTTAAGGTCCGTTGTTAGTGATGGTAGAAGAGAGAAAATGAAGGAAGGGGGCTATTATCGTTCTGTCATTTTTTTTTCTATTTTCTATTTTTCTCCTTCTTTCTTCTTTTTTTTTATTGCACACATTTTCTTTTATTTTCTTTTTCTTTCTAAAAATGCCTCATCACATCAATTCGTTTCTCTTTTTTTTTTTATCCAAAAGATTTTCTCTTAGTTTTCCACCTCCATTCTATACCATTCATACAAGCTACTTTTATCTATAAGTATTCTTATTCTTGATTCCTTATTATTTCCTATTGCTTTACTGTATGTTTTTGGTCCTCCTTTTCTTACTCGATTATCTTTCCACTCTAAAGACATTTTTTTGTTGTTTTTTCTCTTTTGATTATTTTTAGATTCTTTTTCTATTTTTTGGAAATTCATCAATATAAAAATGAGTGAAAAGGTCTAAAATTACAAAATAGGTGGGAATTAACCAAATTGAGTTGTATACAAGTTTATATATATATATATATATTTTATTATTTTTTCCTTTTTAAAAAAAATATTAAACAACAATGGGTGAAAAACAAGTTATGAAAAATGTCATAGAACTTTAGATTATAGATAGAATAAAACTTGAATTCTCTCACTAAAAAAAGCAATAAAACATCTAAACTTAGATGCATTATCTATTACCTTAAGTAGCTTGTTGAAATCAAGAAGTGTCAAAATAGAAGCTTTAGTCATCTTCTATTTCATAAAATGAAAACTAACTTATACTTCATCCATTTATTGAAAAGTATATCATTTTAAGTGTTTTATAATGGGTATCATCAATGAACTAAACTTTTGAATTGGTTATATACTCTCCTCAATATTGGCCTCTTTATAATTTCCATTGTTTTTTATTAGCAACCTAAAATCCTTCCATAAATACAACAAAAAGCAGCCATATTGGTGAAAAGTCTACACTTTTAGTGATTGACATGGAACCATTCCTGTTTCAAAACGTTAAAAGAAACCTATAAATGTTATGAGTATGACTCTAAAGATGGACTATAATTAGGATATTATAAAAATAAATCATAATAACTATGCCTGCGAATGGTTTAAATAATTATGTATGAAACTCATAAAGGTGATAGGTGAATTTGATAACCTAGACTGCATCATTACCCTCTAATACAACCCATACTACATTTTAAAAGCCATTATACACCTATCCCTCAATTTGATTCTTATTTGATGGTAGCCACTTGAGATCAATCTTGAAAAACATCTTATAACCTATAATTGATCTAGCATATCATTTAACTATGGTATCAAGTATCTATTTTTCATTATGATCAATTAATGGCTTAGTTGTCAATGCACATATGTCATGAAGTATCCTTTTCCATAACTGTAATGGTTAGAACTATAAATGAGCTCATGCTCTCCTAAATATATCCCTTCTATAGCAAATCCGTCGTATGCCTCTATAATGCATTGGCCTATTTAGCAAGTTAAAACCTATACTCAAGTCAATCTGATACTAGATATCTCAAATGAAAGGTAATCCCTAGGTAAACTCCTCCAACATCAAATTTGTGAATTTTATCGGCATACCCTATACTATCAACAACATCCTCCTCTCTAACATTACTACTATAAGGTATTAGAGCATACATTGCCCATTTATTTGTTATCTTTGTCATAATCTACAAACCCCTAAAAAATGAGTGATTATAATGAATAGCAAAAAAAAAGAAGAAAACAATAATCAATACCAACATGATGATACCATAATGAGCTGTAAAAAAAATAAAATGATGAGAGGTAAAATGAGATAAATTAGGATAAGAAAATAGTCCTAAGACTTATTAGAATAATTAATTTAATTCAAAGGAAAAATAAGACAAGTGAGGTTTTTGGTGAAAAATCACCTACTAACTAGTTTTATTTAATTACGTGACACAACCAAAAGATTGATGTCTTCTTTCTACATAAAAACCTAAAATTTTTAATCTCTTGAAAACATTTTAGGAAGGTTGCATCAATTTGTTTTAAAAGGTGTGTTTTGGTTTGCGACTATGACATATTATGCTTTTTCAAAAGTAGGGTGCTTTAAAGATTACATTGAGATAATCTCTTAATTTTAAATACAAATTAAATAATGTTTAAAAAAAAACTATTTATTGTTTTTTTTTTAAGTTTCAACCATCATATGTAATTGAAAACAAAAAACAAGTTTGTATTGATATTCTTGCTTTTATATTTTTTAGTTTTATATTGATTAGTCTTTATTCCATCTTGAATCTTTATATTATTTTATTGCATCATTAAGATATTAATCTTTGATTTGTTATGAACTTGTTCCTTAAAAAAAACTAAAATCTTAAGAATTGAGTGATACAAGGCAAATGTGAGCATATCAAAGTGAGAAGCAAAAAGAAGTTTGTGAAACATGAGACAAGTGACATCTATTAAATGTAAACAAGTGAGGGAAAGTGTGAGGATATATAATTAAAAGTAGATCATCACCACTAAAATATAGGAACAATCTTGAATGGGGTTATTTGGTCATGCAATAATAATTAGAGTTAATCAATGCAAAGTTTGTCAAAGTAATGAGTGAGATAGCTAGTTTGAGAACCATAGTGGCTAGTCTTTATGATGGGACAAACCATTTATGATGGGACAAATCATGAGGGTTTGGAATGAAGAATATTTACAAGATGAGCTAATTCACCTCCGAAAAAATCTATAGCTTAAAACATATAAGAAGGCTAGGAATTTTGATGATAACCACAATAATATATTTTAACTATATAGAAATCGAAGGCCTATAAGAGTTTGATTGCTTAAGCAATTCAGCCATAAAAGAGCAAATAGGAAAGATAGATTTTTGGATGATTTGGATACAGATTTGGGTAGTATTAAACTTATGATTATGGCTTTTCAAGGCAAAAACAATTCAAAACCTTATTTGGAATGAGAAAGAAAGTGGATTTGATTTTTTACTATCACTATTACTATATAGTAAAGAACGTAAAACTTATTGTTATTGAGTTTACTAACTATGTTATTATTTGGTGGGATCAACTTGTCTTGGAAAAGACAAACAAAAAGATACTTATGGATAATTAGGAGAAAGCAATAATGACATTACAGGGAACCATATCAAAAATTGCAGAATTTGTCTTAAAGTTCTAATAGAATAAAGAATTATCATACGGAAGTGAAGATTGTCATTATTCAAGCTAAAGTTATAAAGGATAGAAAAGCTACAATGACATGGTTATTGAATGGATTGAATAGAGAAATAACTAATATGGTTTGAGTTGTAGTACTATACTGAACTAGAAGATATGGTTCATATAACTACCAATATAGAGAGATAGTTGGAAAAAAAGGCTAGTACATGTTAAAGAGGTAACTCAAACTCCTTTTTAGCATATAGGTTGAATTATAGGAGAGAAAGGGAGCCATATCAAAGTTGAATACTGTGGGCAATAAAGCTGAACCATCTAAGGCTTCGAGAAAAAAATTGACCACTAAAATAAAAGGTACAACTGAGATCCCATCTAATCATAGTTATGATATAAGTGTTTTAGGTGTTTCAAGAGTGATGATATAGCTTTATTCAAATAAAAAAATTATGATTATGAAGAAGCATGGGGACCTTGAATATGAAAATGTTAAATCCAAGAGGAAAAGATTCCATCACTTAAGAACAATAATGATATTAAGTATCCAATTAAATAGACTTTGATGAATATAAGATCACTTAATACACATATTAAAGGGGCTAATGTAAAGCAATAAAAAGAGAACTGATTGATACTTAAAAGTATATTTTTATCAAGGTTTTATATCATCATTTTGCACTTGAAGTATCAATAACTCCTTAACTAAAGCATGTTTTATAATAATATATCTAATAATATAAGATACCTTTAATTTATAGTAAATATTTATTTTAAATATAGGCCTATCACATAAATAAAAAGATTGATTGATGAATGTAAGAACTGAAATTGAAAGGACAAAGAGATGATCAAACTTATAAAAGAGTTTGTTGCTATCATTGTTTAATCCATACATTAATATTTCATCTCAAAGTTCTCATCATCTTTTTCTTCTTCTTCTCCCTTTTTTTTATTATTAGTACTACTACTACTACTACTACTACTATTATTGTTATTGTTGTTGTTGTTGTAGTTATTGTTATTATTGTCATTTATAATTTATACAATTAACCTCCCTATGGTTCGACCTTGGTTTTGTCGGGTTATTGATTACTTTGACACTCCTGCACTTGGGAGAAGACATTAATTTTTTAGTCGTGTCAAGAACATATTCCATACTAGATGTCATATAAATAATAATGTACATAGTATGATTATTGACAATGAAAGTTGTGCTAATATTGCTAGTACTATTCTTATTAGAAAATTGAGTTTGAAAACTATTAAACATGAAAGGCCTTATAGATTCCAATGGTTAAATGATTGTGGAGAAATAAGAGTTACTAACTAGGTTATGTTATTTTTTAAAAAAAATACAAGGATTAGGTTTTGTCTGATGTAATATTTATGCACGCAACTCATTTATTATTAGGGAGACTGTGAAAATTTTATAAGAAAACAAAGTGATTAATATTTAAAAGTGTATTTTTATTAAGGTTTTATATCAACATGTTGCACTTCAAGTACTATTAAATTCCCAAACTTAAGTATGTTTTATAATAATAAGTCTGATAATATAAGATAACTTTAATTTATGGTGCTTTAAATACAGGCATATCTCACAATTCAAAGGATTGGTTGATGTGATTAACTATTAAAAGTGGAAGAATGGTCTCATTGTAATAGATGACCTACCCAGATAAAAAAAGTATGAAGAAGTGGTCAAATTATAATAGGTGACCTATCTAAGTGGAAAAAGAAAAAGTAGTCGTGTTGTAATGAGTGATTTACCCAAAATAAAAAATGAAGAAATGGTCAAATTGTAATGGGTGACCTAGTTAGGTGGAAAAAGAAAGAGTGGTCATATTATAATGGGTGACCTAACCAAGTCGAGGAATGATCTCATTATAATGGATAACCTACCTAGATAAAAAAAAATATGAAGAAGTAGTTGAATTGTAATGGGTAACCTATTTAGAAAAAAAGATGGTGAAGGCTCATAGTGTACTACAAAATAGACAGGGTTAGAAAACACATTACTTAAGTGGTAAGTGCTCAAAGTCCAATTTAAAAGGAGGTAGGGTTATAACATGCACTACCTAATTGGTGAGAGCTTAGAAGCACACTTAAAAGGAAATAGGGTTAGAAAACACACTCCTACATTATTATGGATTAAAGGTGCACTCAAAAGGAGATAGGGTTAAAAAACTCATTACTTATTTGGTGATAGCTCAACATTTTGCTAAAAAGTTGAAAACCATGAATTAATGATTGATATACATATATACTTACTTACTTGAGAAATATTGGCCCTATTGTTTCATAGTGTCTTTTTTTCCTCAAAAGTTGGAGTGTTAGCGGTAAACTTTGATGGTCTTTTCACCCTTATTTGAGTCATAGATTGTGATCTTGACCTTTAGGAAGGGTTTGATGCTATCATATTTCTTTATCTTAAAGGTTGTCCATTGTGTTCGATATTTTTCTCAAAAAAGGAATCATGGAGCTATCCCTACCAAGTGTTCACCCCCCAGCTTGATTATACCCTCCAAGTGTTCGAATCATATTTTCTTTAGGGATGAGGCTATGTGAAAGAAGATTTAGGTTTTTTGTATAAGAAAATGTCTTTATGAATAATTTTTTTTGGAATTTCCAAGTTATTCTAACCACAAAAATCATTTTGATATTAGTTCAAAATAAACTTATTCTAAAGAATACAAGTGATTTCTACTAACAAGTTCTTGAAGTGATAAAACCGTTTTGAAGCTTTGGTTTAAAGATAAAATGATTTCTAGTTGGTCATAAAAAGTTGAAATTTTAATTCGACAGTTATTGAGAACCAAATTAGTTCAAAGCATTTATTTTATTTGCATTAATAAGATTTGACTCGTGTGAAAAAGCATTACCTACTAATCCAAATTTCTTGCCTTTGATTATAAAAGACTTGATTAGACATGCACTTAAGCTTTGGCTATTGGTTATGAAGAATAGGGTATTTTGCAAGCTCAAAAGGTGTTTAAGGGATTTCAAGATTAAGGATCACTAGTTCTTATTTTCTATTTTTTCTTTTATTTTAAAATGGATTTCATACCCCTAATGTTAGGTTTGGGCTCTTTCTCTTTATTTTCTTTATTTTTTTCTCAGTTGAGCATAAGCACCGCCATTATTTTTAAGTTAAGCTTAACTCTTTTGGATCCTTTGGATTTTTCAATCAAATTACATGCTCAATTCCAGCACTCATCTTCACTGCTTTGTCTAGATGATAATGAAATATTAAAATTTCTTATTAATTCCAGTAACCTTCTTCACTACTTTGTCTAAATGATAATGAAAAACTAAAATTTTCTACTGATGGTCTTTTCTCATTTCATTTTCTACAAATATCTTTAAACCTCTTCTATTTAAAAAAAATATTATGCCCAATATAGGACTACAAATGATAGATTGTAGCCTCGTGAAAGGATTTATCAAAGATGACATTTCCTCATCTCAAATTCAATGCATTGAGGATCAGTAGGTCTTGTTTTCATGTACGTATGCAAAATGATTTATTCATTCAAATAAAACTCAACTTTTAAGTCACCTTATGGGGTTTTCTTTTTTTTTTTGGTTGTCTTTTTACTTTCAAGTTTTCTAGGTATATGTTTATCTATCATAAGAACCACCTGGAATATAGTTGTTTTGGGCAAATATTAACACAATTTTTATTTTTATACGCATATTAAAGGTAAAAAAAATATATCCTTGAAAACATATGAGGTTATGCATGGTTTTGGAAGAAAGGAAAACACCAAAGAATTCTTCGTGTTGTAGTTTTATGAGAAAACGTTATGCTCAAAATGTTATTTACATGTGATAACAACAAAAAGGTGTGATATGAACATAGGAAAGCATATGAACTTATTTATCAAAGGCTCATTTAACATAAACAATCTTGTTTAAAAGTATGAAACAAAAGACAATAATAGGGCAAGCTAGCTGCTATAAGCTTCAAGCAGGAACAAGCAACAGGTTTATATTTATATTAGGGTTGTTTTCCAAATCTATCCACCTAACCTTGATTAATTGTAAAAGCTTTCTCTTGAAGGCATTGCAGGTATGGATGCTATATCTAACAATACTAGTATAGTATTCACAATTAAGGATTTGGCTTGTACCAATTAGGATAAGGTGGCTGTACAAGTGTTAAAGGTTCTGGAGCCACATGCTTGATGCTTGATAGCTTTTGATACATCTCATTTAGGGGTAGCGACAATACAAGTAGTTGTTCTTAGACCCTTTAGTAATTTTCAATTTTAGTTTTGACTAGAAAGTTTTGGGGCTTAAGTTTTTTGATGTTGACAATATAGGATGGAGTGTGGTAGTTTTGGGATGAGTTTTCCCTACCCCTATAGCCATCTTCAACATGGTGGACCTCTTTTCTTTAGAAACCTTTGTTTTCAATAGGTGCAAAAATTCGACCACTCTTGACGCCTTACTCTATGCATTCACACACTACTATAATGTAAATGAATTGCTGGGCTAAACTTCTCATCATATGTTCGTAATATGGTACTTTGAGTGTGTTGGCAAATAAAAAGACCGTATCTTTGTCCAAAAGTAGAGGGTATACTTGAGCAGTTGAGTCTCGCCATCTTTGAGCATATTTCCTTATGTTTTCTTTGTCCTTTTTCTTTAGATTGAACAAGCTGGTTTTGTTAGGAGCGATATCTAAGTTATACTTCTACTATTTGACAAAAGCATCCACTAGATCTTTCCATCTTCAGATTTTTATGTTATCCAATCTCATATACAAGCTTAAAGTTGCTCCATTTAAGTTGTCTTGGAAAAAAAATACATTAGCAATTATTCATCATGTACTACCTCAACTATTTTATTACAGTAGGACTTGAGATAAGTCATGAGAAATTGTGTTCTATTGTATTTGATAAACTCAAGAACATGAAACTTTTTTGGGACAACCATATTTGAGACCACATACATCTCTACTACTTGTATCGGGTCATATAAGTCTGCCCTTTCAATGACTATGAGTCTAGCTTCCAGCGTTTTTATCTTCGCTTGGTCAATGCTATCAGATGACTTAGCCTTGTAGGACTTGTTAGTAGATGCCTTTATGACTATCGGGGCTGGTATAGGTGTCGCTAACTGTACAAATATTGGATTTTGTTAAAGCTTTTGACCATGTTCACTCATTCTTTTTTTTAAGCTGAACTGTAGTAGGAGCTTGATTAAAAGTGACCGATCAGTTAGAAGGATTCACCAAAGATATTATTTAGTGTTTACTTGAGTAAGCTAGTTAGGTGAGCCATAATTATTTTCAGAAACTCCAACTCATCTTAAAAATAGGCATCACGTTGAGCACACTCTTCATCTTTCATATTTCTTACTTGAAGTTGGGTGTTGTAGATTTTTTAGGGGCTAATATTTCAACCTGATATGTATACATGTTATTTACAATAAAATAGTTTTATGCATTTTAATCTATATGATGAACTTACCCTTTAAGGGGTGATATATGATCATACTTCTTGCATGATGAAAAAAGAATCTTGATTCTTACCTAAACTTTATAATAAAAATTATCTGCATGATGGTTATTATGTCACCCAGAAGTCATGAGTTTAAGATACGTTAATATGGTTTGCCCTAATCTAACTAAAGATAGAACATACAACCTAAGAACAAGTTCTATTCATTATATGAACATGGGTAGGTTTTCTACCTAGTCTCAAAAGCTTATTAGTACTGCTCAGTGACAATCTTTATAAAGACAGTATAGAGGCTTTATGAAAAATACTTAAGGCACGTATACCTACCATTACTAAATAGACACTCAGATATGAGTTGGGTGTTTCATGTATCTAAACCCTAAAAAATGATCATAGGGCAGATTGCTAATTACTCACCTAACTTAGAAGTTTGTGCATGCTTTTTAAAAATTAAAGCATGTGATGTATGAAACAATTCTATATAATTCATGAACAAATATATACAAAAATTAAAGTGTGAAAGTAATAAATAAAGAAAATGCATATGAAAAATAAACATGTAAACCATAATAATAACATAAAAGTCAAACAAAACAAAGCGTAGTCCACAAGGTTCTCTGATTAGTACTCAAAAATGCATTTTTATCATGATTTTATATCATCATTTTGCACTTGAAGTATTAATAACAACTTAACTTAAGTACGTTTTATAATAATCTATCTAATAATATAAGATATCTTTAATTTATGGTAAATATCCATTCTAAATGCAAGCCTATCACATAAATAAAAGGATTGATTGATGAATTTAAGAACTGAAATTGAAAGGATAAAGAGATGGTCAAACTTAGAAAAGAGATGTTGGTGCAATCCAAACCGGAACACTATTCGGTAATTAGGTCATATCTGGAGCTATAGATCTCTGATTTAGGTCTACTTTATATGGATGGAAAGGTAAGACATAGGCCTACAAGTTTCATATAGAGCCTAAAATCTAAAAAGGCTATTTTCAAGTCCAAATTATTGCAACAACAAAAAAGCCCGAATCTGTCCTCCAGCCCGAGCACTGTTTAGTATTTTGGTCATATCTGGAGTTCTAGAAGTCGAAATGAGCTGAATTGTTTACACAAGAAAGCTGAGACAATTTCCTAGAACTTTCATGTTTTCAAGTGGCTCTAATTTGGACGTCATTAATGATGTTTTGGACAGACAAGAGTAGATAAGGATTGTCACCAAGTCAAGGGTTGGCCACCTACTCATCAATTAGTCATCAAATCAATATTTCCCAATTTTAGCCTATAAAAGGAGGCATTTTCCATGCATTTAGGCATCTTGGTGTCCAGATCAAGATCATGTTCTTGTTTTCTCTCTTTATATTCTTTGTAGTGTTTATGCTTTGTTTTCATTAATATCAAGTTTATGCCTTTCATTTCCTTTCCTTTGCTTTGTTAACTTTTATCTTATTTATGTTCTTATTTTGTTTATCTATTTTTCTTTCTTTCATTATGTCTAGCTAAGTTAATTATGTCAAGGTGAGAAGGTAACACTAATGGTGTAAGAATAAGTATGGTATAAACTTAATATGGACTTTAATGTTTGATACTAACATGTTTTATATTTGTTATCTTGTTCAGTCTTTAATACTTTGCTTGTTAAATGACTAATCTTGATTTATGTTGTATAACAATTGGTACAACAAATACTTGGTATTTTTATAGCCATACTATATGGTATAACCGACACCTGAGCTATGAAAGGTACTCGATTTGTTGTTAATAACACGACGAAAAGATTGATGTCTTCTCTCAAGTGTAGAAGTGTCGAAGTAATGAATAACCCGGCAAGACCGGGGTCGAACCACAGGGAGGTTATTGTACAAATTATAAATAACAATAATACAACAACAACAATAACAACAATAATAGCAATAATAATAATAATAACAACAATAAAGAAGAAGAAGAAGATGAGAAATTTGAGAGGAATTATTAAAGAAAGAATTAAACAATGATAACAAACAATGTCAAGGTTAGAGGATCCACTAATGGTATGTCAAACAAGTATAGTATAAACTTTTATTATTCAATTGGAATCCACACACAAAGGAGGTTCCATTCTGATTATAGATTGTTAACATGATTACATTAGTCATCTTATTCAATTAATGCTAATACTTGTAAATTTCGTCAAGCATTCATGATTATAACTTATGTTAACAACAAATCAAGTTCCTTTCATAGCTCAGGTGTCGGTTATACCATACAGTATGGGCTATGAAAGTGCCAAGCATTTGTTGTACCAATTGTTATACAACATAAATCAAGATTAATCATTTAACAAGCAAAGTATTAAAGAGTGAACAAGATAACAAATATAAAACATGTTAGTATTAAACATTAAAGTCCATATTAAGTTTATACCATACTTATTCTTACACCATTAGTGTAACCTTTTCACCTTGACATAATTAACTTAGCTAGACATAATGAAAGAAAGAAAAATAGATAAACAAAATAAGAACATAAAAGTTAACTAAAGAAAGGAAAGGAAATGAAAGGCATAAACTTGATATTAATGAAAACAAAGCATAAAGAATACAAAGAGAGAAAACAAGAGCATGATCTTGATCTGGACACCAAGATGCCTAAATGCATGGCAAATGCCTCCTTTTATAGGCCAAAATTGGGAACTATTGATTTGATGACTAATTGATGAGTAGATGGCCAACCCTTGACTTGGTGACAATCCTTATCTTCTCTTGTCTGCCCAAAACGTCATTGATGACGTCAAAATTAGAGCCACTTGAAAACATGAAAGTTCTAGGCAATTGTCTCAGCTTTCTTGTGTAAACAATTCAGCTCATTTCGACTTCTAGAACTCTAGATATGACCAAAATACTAAACAGTTCTTGAGGTGGAGGACAAATTCGGGCTTCTTTGTTGTTGCAATAATTTGGACTTGAAAATGGCCTTTTTAGATCTTGGGCTCCATATGAAAGTTGTAGGCCTATGTCTTACCTTTCCATCCATATAAAGTAGACTTAAATCTAAGATCTATAGCTCCTGATATGACCTAATTACCGAACAATGTTCCGGTTTGGATTGCACCAACATCTCTTTCCTAAGTTTGAGCATCTCCTTGCCTTTGCAATTGAAGTTCTTAAAGTCATCAATCAATCCTTTTATTTGTATAATAGGCCTGCATTTAAAATGGACATTTACCATAAATTAAAGGTATCATATATTATTAGATGGATTATTATAAAACGTACTTTAGTTAAGGAGTTATTGATACTTCAAGTGCAAAATGATGATATACAACCATGATAAAAATTCACTTTTGAGTATTAATCACCCCCCAACTAGCTTATTAGTATTCCCTAGTAATCAAAGCGTTAAAGTAGAAAAACAATTTTCAAATTCCACAAAGCAAGTTATTCATCATTTAACTTTCATTAGTCTATCTAGATAAACAAACTCTTGTTAGATTTATATACCTGCTCAATACCTCTTAACAAGATATTCATAAACCTTTTTTTTGTGCTCAATATATCAACACATAATTATGAGGCTATCAACACATAATTATGAGGCTTTTTTTGAAAGAAAATAAAATTTATGTTTTAATGTTTAAGGTTAACTTCATTGGGTTGAGATTATTATTTTTATCTTCTTTTCTTTCTTTTTTTTTTAAAAAATATATATATACATGTAATTCAAAACATCATGCATCTTTAACCCATGTAATGAGCTTTCAGCTAATGACTCTCAAACCAGTTGGTCTTGGGGTATTAGGTGTTAAGACACCCCTACGAGCTTAGTAACTCGGGTCGCAGATATTGATATGTAGATAGTGCAATGTTTGATTCCCTTAAGCTTTTCTCCTCAACCCATGTAACAAGCGTTGGGCCAATAGCTCCCAAGTCAGTTGACTTTAGCGTATTTGGTGTTAAAACACCCATTCGGGCTTAATTGCTTAGGTTAAGGAGGCTACGAAACCAAACTTATCTACATTTTTATTATTATCATTTTTTTCTCTTTTTTTTCTTTTTCTCTTTTTTTTTTAATTATATACTATCTCTTTCCCTTAGTTGTTACCTTTAACAAAAGAACATAAATAATGTAATAATTCAATATGCAAGCCACAATCATATGTTGAAGTGTGTGTGTGTAAATTAAGGTTTAAGAATACATGTTACATAAGTATATGAGCAAACTTAAGTGATAACAATGTAAGAGTTTGTAAATCTGAATATTTCAAGAAGTATTATGATAGACCTTGTTACGAATGATTACTAAGATGCATCTCAAGAGTTATAAAAGATTCTCCTTACTCTGCCATCATAGTAACAACCATTTTGCACATGCTTTATGAAATAGAAAACACAGTTTTTTTTTTTAGAAATTACCCTTTCCCCCCAACTAAAAAAAGACATTGTCCTCAATGTTTAAAGGTAGAAAGATAGAGTATAGAAGATATCACCTAAAATAACGAACACTGACAAACCTGAAACACACTAGAAAAAATATAAGAAACAACAAAACACAATAATAAAACCAAAAGACACAAAGATTCACAAATGGAGGCTCAAATCCAATCTAAGTTTTTTTATGACTTTCCTTGGTTGACCAATTTATACGACTCATGAAAGGAGCAATTACAGGAATGAAAGATTGTAGTTGGTTAATCAATTGTTCAACAGTAGCAGCAGAGATTATAATTTGTCATGCAGAAGATGTTAGAAATTCCTGTTCCATAGCGTGATCAAGAAAAGACAACAACTTATCATAATAACCATTAACATTTAACAAACCTATGAGTTTATGGTGAATGTGCAGTTGGGCCCAAGAGGAAATATGAAAGATCTCTTCCAATGTGCCTAGACCACCTCGTAAAGCAATAAAGACATCAGCATGGTTAAACATTGCATTCATTCGAGCTGATATTGTAGAGACCTGAAGTTCCTCTCCAATTATTTTTCCAATGATGTCCCTTGTGCTAAAGCTTCGGGGACAACCCCTAAAACTTGACTACCTCTTAAAAATGCAGCTATTGACACACCTCCCATTAACCCAAGACTGCCTCCCCCATACACTAAATGAATTTTTCTCTCAACTAGCACTTAATTACGATGATTTGTTGATTCTAAAAACTCCTTCTCTTTCCTAGGACTAGATCCACCGAAAACATAAATATTTCTTATATGATGACTTGAGGAACTTGCCATTTCTATACACTTTTGTATTTGTTAAATGTATGGGTTGAGTAGAAATGAAAGGAAGGAAGAGAGGGTTTTATAGATGAGAAATTAGAAAGGCAATCATAACACCTATATGTAGGCCAGCTAGAGTCTCACACACACACATACACACACACACACACTCTTTATTTATTTATTTATTTACTTTTTTAAAAAAGCATGTATATGTACAAGTAGTTGTGATTGTGGCTCACATCTTCCCTTGGTTTTACATCCAAGAACGGCTTAAACGCCCTCTATGGGTCGGGGATAAGCTTTCGATCTAGTTTTCTTAAAAATTGGCAAACAGGGTCTTTTTTAGTCAGATTCCTAAGATTAAGTCGATCATGTTCTTTATGAAATAGTGGTCATAAATCATGAATTGCACGATGCACATCTTCATTAGGATGCGTCTCAAAAGTCAATAGAAAGTTATCTAAAGACTCCTTACTCAGGTCATCCTTAATGAATTGTATTTTATCTTCACGATTTATAGATACCATTCCTAAAGAATGACATTTTGTATTACAAGTCCATCTAGCATATCGATGACAAACTTTCAGTCGTTTTGCATAACGTTTCTTTGCAAAAGTGCTTTTACCTGTTCCAGGCATGTGTGAAATAAAGGAGTTAGAGGACTCACCTGATAATCAGACTTTTGCTTCAATCAACCAGCGAATATCTTCAGGAATTCTATAATTCATTAACAATCTCAATCTTGCACATCTAGCACGGTAAATTTTTGTAATCGCATTCTGAGGTAGAGCGGGAAAATACTTTTTCAATTTTGCTAGATTAGTATTCATTTTCAAATGAGAATTGGAAAAGAGATTCAAAGAATTGCACAAATGTATATACAGATATCAGTTATTATAGGAAACTGAAAGAACCGACTTAAGTCACGAAGTATCGTTATCCGCCATTTGACCGGGGTAAGAAAAACTAGCAAAAATCACTCAAAAAGGAGAACATAAAAATAATATGAGAAATCAAAATAATCAACCTTTATCTACAAGATTATCTACAAGATTATTCAAACCAGTTGATTCATTTTCACGAGAAAAATTCTTAAAGTAAGCTTTCAAACGATCATTTTCGTTAAAAATATTGTCATTCATTAAATTCTCAATATCACAGGCCCTTGAAGGATTGCTCCATCTTGATCTTAGCTCTCTAGGGAATGCATAAAGTTGAGAATTATAAAACGAAACGTTTTGACCAGTATCAACTTTTTAATAATTTTCACAAGTTTTGCAGAATGCATGCATGTCCTTGAACATGGTGGGCCAATAAATCCATTTTGAAATATTTTTGTAGTTGTCGTTTTTTATGAAAAATAACTCCCACATGCATCAGAATGACAAAGTTTAATGACACTACTTATCTCATTGTCGAGAATGAATCTTTGAAATATTTGATCAGGATAATATGTGAAGAAGTTAGGGTCATCACCAAAAAAGCTCTTCACTTCGTTCAAAAACTTTTCTTTGTCTTGGGTACTCCAATCAGCTGGAAAATCTCCTAAAGCAAGAAAATTGATATTTTTATCATACCAAGGCATTGGATTAAGAGAAAGTAAGGATTTGTTAGGAAAGTAATCATCGATTGGTGTGATGTCAAATATTGAATTTGTTGTCATAGTTGATAAAACATTCACATCAACATTTTCAATGCTTTTTTCATCCATGATTTCTTCCTTAGAATAAATCATTTGCAAATTTTCAGATTTATCCAACTCATTTTTACTTAAAGTAGATTCAAATTAATCATAAACTAATTCCTCAATATGATCTACTGCTTGTAAATCATTATCATCTCCAGGTTGCTTGTAAATGTTGAAAATATTCATCTCCAATGTCATGTTTCCAAATGATAGCTTCATCAGTCCATTCCTATAATTAATCAATGCGTTAGAAGTTGCAAGAAACGGACGTTCTAAAATAACAGGAAATGAATTACATGCCTCAACAGGTTATGTGTCCAAGAGAATAAAATCCACAGGATAAATGAATTTATCAACTTGTACTAACACATCTTCAATTATTCCTCTAGGCACTTTTACAGATCTATTGGCAAGCAAAAGAGTTATAGAAGTTGGTTTTAACTCACCTAGATTGAAACTCTAAAAAACTGAATATAGAAGTAAATTCACACTAGCACCAAGATCAAGTAAGGCTCTTTCAATTTTATGCTCTCCAATAAAGCAAGAAATTGTAGGACAACCAGGGTCTTTATATTTCAAAGCATTATTGTTCTGAAGAATGACACTTGTTCGGTTAGAAAGGCTTTATTTTTCACATTCAGTTTCCTCTTCATAGTGCATAGATCTTTCAAAAATTTAGCATAGGAAGGAATCTGTTTAATAGCATCCAGCAAAGGTATATTGATTCTTACCTATTTGAAAATTTCAAAGATTTCAGAGTTGTGATTGACTTTTCTTTGTTTGGTCATGGCCTAAGGAAATGGAAGTGCTAACGGAGAATCAATCTTTTCTTTGCAATTTTCATATTCAACCCCTTCCTTACCCTCAGAGATTGACTCGTCATCTTTCTCATAAGGTTCAAGAGAGGGTTTTCCAATAACCTTACCACTACAAAGAGTAGTGACTGATTTGACTTGATCCATGTGTTGGTTTCAAGAACTACTTGCGTTTGCATTGTATTGCCCCATTGGATTTTGTTGTGGTTGAGATGAAAACTTACCTTTCTCTTAGAAACTGAGAGCAGATGTTAATTTTGCAAGAGTATCTTTAAAATCTGTCATGTTTTGAGCAAGTTGAGTTTTGATTGTCTCTTGCTTTTCAATGAATGCATGCAATGTTTCCTCAAGATTTCTTCTAGAAAGTGGAGCATAAGAAGGTGTATATCCATGAGAATTTTGAAAATTATGGTGTGCTTGAAAGGATAGTTGTGAAGTTTGTACATTGTTGTTCTCACTCCTCCAACTAAAATTTAGATGATTTCTCCAACCAGAGTTGTATGTTCGTGAGTATGGGTTATGGTTGACCCTTTGAAAACTGTTTAAAGTATGGGTTTGTTCATGGAGACATTCCTTAAAAGAAGGCAAGGTTGGACAGTTATCGGTTGAGTGTTCATTTGTTTCACATATTTGAGATGCAATGTTTTCAACAAATTTTAGTTGACCACTCTTTTTCAATTCTAGTGCCTTGACTTTTCTAGCTAAAGATGCAAACTTGGCTTGAAGGTCATGATCTTTCCTAAGGTTGTACATACCTCCACTAGATGTATGAGGTTGAGTTTTACTCGGTGCCTCATAAGCACCCGCGATGTCCCAATTTTGAGCATTTTCAGCTAACAAGTCTAAGTACTCCATTGCTTCATCAGGGTTTTTGTCTTAAAAAGTTCTATTGCACATCAATTCAACCATTTGCCTATATTTAGGTGTTAACCCTTCATAAAAATGTGAAACCAATCTCCATGTTTCAAAACCATGATGAGGGAAAGTACTAAGTAAGTCTCGATACCTATCCCAATATTGGTAAAATATTTCTCCTGGTTTTTGAGTGAAAGTGGTGATTTGTCTTTTAAAAGAGTTTGTTCTATGAGATGGAAAAAACTTCTTTAAAAACTATTGTTGCATTTCATTTCAAGCACGAATGGATCCTGGTCTCAAATTTTGTAGCCATGTTTTAGCTTTATCTTTTAATGAAAAAGGAAAAAGCTTTAATTTGATGGTGTTCATGCTACAATTTAAATTATTATATGTGTTATAGACCTCCTTATATTCCCTTAAATACAAGTATGGATTTTCCAATTCAAAACCATGAAAAAAAGGTAAAAGTTGAATAATGGCTGGTTTAAAATTAAAATGAGATGCATCGGGAGGAAAAACTATGCATGATGGTGCACTTGTTCTTGTTGGATTCATGTGGTCGCTAACTGTTCTAGCACGATTATTCTCATTATTTTCATTATGAAGCGATTGATTATCTTCTTAAGCCATATTTTCTAAGGATGATAAGGATACCCTACAAAGTCTACCACTTAATGTACGTGACCACACTCATGCACGTGTAAGAATAGAATAAATGAAAAAAGAAAACAAAAGAAGAAGAAACAAGAAGAAAAAAAAAACAAAGTTATATACAAGAAAAGTGAAAAGAGAAAAAAAGTAACAACTATAATTTATACAAGAACCTACCTCCCCGACAACGGTGCAAAAAACATGACACGATGAAAAGATTGATGTCTTCTCCCAAGTGTAGGAGTGTCGAAGTAATAAATAACCCGGCAAGACCGGGGTCGAACCACAGGGAGGTTATTGTACAAATTATAAATAACAATAATACAACAACAACAATAACAACAATAATAGCAATAATAATAATAATAACAACAATAAAGAAGAAGAAGAAGATGAGAACTTTGAGATGAATTATTAAAGAAAGGATTAAACAATGATAACAAACAATGTCAAGGTTAGAGGATCCACTAATGGTATGTCAAACAAATATAGTATAAACTTTTATTATTCCATTGGAATCCACACACAAAGGAGGTTCCAATCTAATTATAGATTGTTAACATGATTACATTAGTCATCTTATTCAATTAAAGCTAATACTTGTAAATTTCGTCAAGCAATCATAATTATAACTTATGTTAACAACAAATCAAGTTCTTTTCATAGCTCAGGTGTCGGTTATACCATATAGTATGAGCTATGAAAGTGCCAAATATTTGTTGCACCAATTGTTATACAACATAAATCAAAATTAGTCATTTAACAAGCAAAGTATTAAAAACTAAACAAGATAACAAATATAAAACATGTTAGTATTAAACATTAAAGTCCATATTAAGTTTATACCATACTTATTCTTACACCATTAGTGTAACCTTTTCACCTTGATATAATTAACTTAGCTAGACATAATGAAAGAAAGAAAAATAGATAAACAAAATAAGAACATAAATAAGATAAAAGTTAACAAAGCAAAGGAAAGGAAATGAAAGGCATAAACTTGATATTAATAAAAACAAAGCATAAACACTACAAAGAATACAAAGAGAGAAAACAAGAACATGATCTTGATCTGGACACTAAGATGCCTAAATGCATGGCAAATGCCTCCTTTTATAGGCTAAAATTGGGAACTATTGATTTGATGACTAATTGATGAGTAGGTGGTCAACCCTTGACTTGGTGACAATCCTTATCTACTCTTGTCTGCCCAAAACGTCATTGATGACGTCCAAATTAGAGCCACTTGAAAACATGAAAGTTCTAGGAAATTGTCTCAGCTTTCTTGTGTAAACAATTCAGCTCATTTCGACTTCTAGAACTCTAGATATGACCAAAATACTAAACAGTGCTCGAGGTGGAGGACAGATTCGGGCTTCTTTGTTGTTGCAACAATTTGGACTTGAAAATGGCCTTTTTAGATCTTTGGCTCCATATGAAAGTTGTAGGAAGTAGACCTAAATCTGAGATCAACAGTGTTCCGGTTTGGATTGCACCGACATCTCTTTCGTAAGTTTGATTATCTCTTTGCCTTTGCAATTGAAGTTCTTAAAGTCATCAATCAATCCTTTTATTTATATAATAGGCCTGCATTTAAAATGGACATTTACCACAAATTAAAGGTATCTTATATTATTAGATGAATTATTATAAAACGTACTTTAGTTAAGGAGTTATTGATACTTCAAGTGCAAAATGATGATATAAAATCATGATAAAAATACACTTTTGAGTACTAATCAGTTAACATAAGTTATAATCATGAATGCTTGATGAAATTTACAAGTATTAGCATTAATCGAATAAAATAACTAATATAATCATGTTAACAATCTATAATCAGATTGGAGCCTCCTTTGTGTGTGGTCTTCAATTGAATAATAAGAGTTTATACTATACTTGTTTGACATACCATTAGTGGATCCTCTAACCTTGACATTGTTTGTTATTGTTGTTTAATCCTTACTTTAATTTTCCATTTTAAAGTGCTCATCAACTTTTCTTCTTCTTCTTTTTCTTTATTATTGTTATTATTATTATTACTATAACTATTACTACTACTACCACCACTAGTATTATTAGTATTATTATTACTACTATTATTATTGTTATTATTACTGTTGTTGTTTGTAATTCTTGTTTATAATTTGTACAATTAACCTCCCTGTGGTTCAACTCCGGTTTTGCCGAGTTATTTATTACTTCGACACTCCTACACTTGGGAGAAGACATTAATCTTTTAGTCGTGTCAAGTTTTTGGCGTCGTTGCTGGGGAGGTAAGTTTTGTATAAATTATAATATTTATTTTATTTTCTCTTTTCACTTTTCTTGTATATAACTTTATTTCTTTTTTCTTGTTTCTTCTTCTTTTGTTTTGCTTTTTCCATTTATTCTATTCCTACACGTGCATGAGAGTGTGGTCACATACATCAAGTGGTAGACTTTGTAGGGTATCCTCATCATTTTCAAAAAATATGGCTGAAAAAGATAATCAATCACTTCATAATTAGAATAATGAGAATAACCGTGCTAGAACACTTAATGACCACATGAATCCAACAAGAACAAGTGCATCATCATGCATAGTTTTTCCTCTCGATGCATCTCATTTTAATTTTAAACCAGACATTATTCAACTTTTACCTTTTTTTCATGGTTTTGAATTGGAAAATCCATACTTGCATTTAAGGGAATATAAGGAGGTCTACAACACATATAATAATTTAAATTGTAGCATGAACACCATCAGATTAAAGCTTTTTTCTTTTTCATTAAAAGATAAAGCTAAAACATGGCTATAAAATTTGAGACCAGGATCCATTCGTGTTTGGGACAAAATGCAACAATAGTTTTTAAAGAAGTTTTTCCCATCTCATAGAACAAACTCTTTCAAAAGACAAATCATCACTTTCACTCAAAAACCAGGAGAAATATTTTACCAATGTTGGGATAGGTGTCGAGACTTACCTAGTACTTGCCCTCATTATGGTTTTAAAATATGAAGATTGGTTTCACATTTTTATAAAGGGTTAACACCTAAAGATAAGTAAATGGTTGAATTGATGTGCAATGAAACTTTTGAAGATAAAGACCTGATGAAGAAATAGAGTACTTAGACTTGTTAGCTAAAAATGCTTAAAATTAGGACACCGCGAGTACTTATGAGGCACCGAGTGAAACTCAGCCTCATACATCTAGTAAAGGTATATACAACCTTAGGGAAGATCATGACCTTCAAGCCAAGTTTGCATCTTTAGCTAGGAAAGTCGAGGCACTAGAATTGAAAATGAGTGGTCAATTAAAATATATTAAAAATATTGCGTGTCAAATATGTGAAACAAATGAACACTCAACCGATAACTATTCAACCTTACCTTCTTTCAAGGAATGTCTCTATGAACAAGCCCATGCTTTAAACAGTTTCTAAAGGGCCAACCATAACCCATACTCATAAACATACAACTCTAGTTGGAGAAATCATCCAAATTTTAGTTGGAGGAGTGAGAACAACAATGTGGAGTTTTGAATAAATGAGTAGGAAAATACAATAAAGTCCTTGATGGCTTAAAGTGTGGGTATAAATGAATGAGGGGTAGTGTAGTAATTCAACAAAACTTGATAAATATAAATAGAAAGTAAAGAAAAAGAACAAAAGAAGAGATCTGAAATTTAAGAGAGAATCGGCAGGAGAGAGAAGGGAGAAAGAAGAAGAAGAGAAAAGAGGGAAATTAGAAAGGGAATAAAAAGGAGTTGGAGGAAATAAGTAAAAAGGTAAGATTATGTATAAATATGTGTTAATTAAGCTTTAATTATGGTTTTGATAAATGTTAGGGTAATGAAATTATGTTATGGGTTTAATTGATGAATTAAATTGAATGTTAGGAGTTGATTGTTGTCGTTAATTGATTGCTAAGTTGAATTTGAGAGAATGGTGAAATTGTGTTAGAAATAAGGAAAGAAAAATCAATTTCTGTTGAAATTCTGGGTTGGAGGTTGAAGATGACGAAAATTCAATTTGGTGCCTCAATTTTGGAAAATTACAGTTTAGTCCCCAAACTTTGGAAAATTACAGAATGCTCCCTGGACCGTATTTTGAGATTCTGAACAGTATAAAATATGAATTATGGGCAGAATTACTGTATAGTTATGAAATTTTAAAACTTTCAATTTAGTCATCTAATTTGATAAAAATTACCATTTGACCCTAAAAATTTGGTAAAATTCCAGAATGGTCCTTGGATTATAATGAGATATTCTGGACTGATTTGAGGATTAATTATGGTCAGAATTTCAGTATATTCATGGATTTATGATAAATTTTAGTTTGGTCCTCCATTTGACAAAAAATTACAATTTGGCCCTAAAAATGTGATAAATTCCATATTAGTCCCTAGCTGTGGTGTTAGCTTTTTCAGATTGGTTTGATGAATAATTTAGGGTTATTTAGTGAATTATTAGCATTTTGTTATTTGTTTTATTATGGAATAGATTTCGGGAAAACCGTTAATTTTTGGGTTTTTAGAAAAATAACTAGTTTAGTCTAAAAACATATAGGGTTATGGAATAAACCCTTAGTTAAGTGTATTAAATGGATTGTATATTCTTTTGAGTCATTCTTGAATATGTTTTCTTTATATTCAGATAATTCTGATATTTTACCAGCAGGACGTTAGTAGGATTTTCTTCGGTGTCTGCTTTTGACTTTTGTTTTGCTTCGAGTCAGGTGAGTGGATAATTTTTCATATGCATGAGAAATATTATAAGTATTTAATTTTTTAATATGAATTGGATCATGCTTCTTGATAATATATGTGGTGATTATTATCCTTGTTATGATAAGCATGATCATTTGTTGAATCTGAATTCTTGATATGAACCAATATGTATTTTGGATTGACTTCTGAATTGATAGCTCCTCATTTGATTGATGTCTGAGTTGAGCCTTGAGATATTAATATATCTGTTTGAGTATGATTATGACCTTATGGTATGTCAGTTAAAATACCCATGCTAACAGGGTAGTGTTAGTTTTTGTGCACATCGTATCTGAACCCTAGTTGGTCGGGGGAGTCACCAACCTATGTAGACTGATCATCCCACAGTACGGAGCCTCATGCTCATTGCATTTTGATTTTCTGACGAATTTTACCATATGATATTCTTGTTATGGCCTATTTGAGAAACCTTTTTATAAGAACCTAAAGCCATACTTGTATATATATTTCTTATTGTTGTATTATCTTGTGTGTGTATATTGAACATTATCTATTCACTGAGTTGTTGAACTCACACTCTCACTATGTATCATTTTCAGGCTTATAGCTTGATAGTAGGTCACTTTTGTTGGACCTTCAGAACCTGCTCTTTTGGTTGTAAATTTATACATATTCTTTTATGTCTAGTTAGTGCTCCCAAACTATGAAATTATATTAACTCTTGTATTAAGACAATTTAATTATATTATAAAGTTGATTTTGTTATTAATGTTGCGTTGAACTCTGATTGAGTTAGGATAAGTTTGTGTATAAGTTTGGGTTCGCACAGGTATGGAACCTTGGAGAGGAACCTTTCCTATGTGCCGATCATGGATCCAGGATTCGGGTCGTGACAAACAATGCACAAACTTCACAACCATCATTTCAAGCACGCCATAATTTCCAAAATTCTCATGGATATGCACCTCCTTATGCTCCACCTCCTAGAAGAAATCTTGAGGAAACATTGCATGTATTTATTGAAAAACAAAAGACAATCAATACTCAACTTGCTCAAAACATGACATATTTTAAAGATACTCTTGCAAAATTAACATTTGCTCTCAGTTTCTAAGAGAAAGGTAAGTTTCCATTTCAACCACAACAAAATCCCAAGGGGCAATACAATGCAAATGCAAGTAGTTCTAGAAGCTAACACATAGATCAAGTCAAATCAGTCACTATTCTTCATAGTAGTAAGATTATTGAAAAACCCTCTGTTGAACCTTATAAAAAAGATGATGAATCAATCTCTGAGGGTAAGGAAGGGGTTAAATCTGAAAATTGCAAAGAAAAGACTGATTCTCTATCGGCACTTCCATTTCCTCAAGCCATAACCAAACAAAGAAAAGTCAATCATAACTCTAAAATTTTTAAAACTTTCAAACAGGTAAGAATCAATATACCTTTGCTGGATGCTATTAAATAGATTCCTTCCTATGCTAAATTTTTAAAAGATCTATGCACTGTGAAGACGAAACTGAATGTGAAAAAGAAAGCCTTTCTAGCCGAACAAGTAAGTGTTATTCTTCAAAACAATAATGATTTGAAATATAAAGACCCTGGTTGTCCTATAATTTTTTGCTTTATTGGAGAGCAAAAAATTGAAAGAGCCTTACTTGATCTTGGTGCTAGTGTGAATTTACTTTTATATTCAGTTTTTCAAAGTCTCAATCAAGTTGAATTAAAACCAACTTCTATAACTCTTTTACTTACCGATAGATCTGTAAAAATGCCTAGAGGAATAATTGAAGATGTGTTAGTACAAGTTGATAAATTCATTTATCTTGTGGATTTTATTGTCTTGGACACACAACTTATTGAAGCATGCAATTCATTTCCTGTTATTTTAGGACGTCTGTTTCTTGCAACTTCTAATGTATTGATTAATTGTAGGAATGGACTAATGAAGGTATCATTTGGAAACATGACATTGAAGATGAATATTTTCAACATTTGCAAGCAACCTAAAGATGATAATGATTTACAAAAAGTATATCATTTTAAGGAATTAGTTTATGATCATCTTGAATCTACTTTAAGTACAAATGAGTTGGATGAATATGAAGATTTGCAAATGATTTATTCTGAGGAAGAAATCATGGATGAAAAAAGCATAAAAAATATTGATGTGAATCTTTTGTCAACAGTGACAACAAATTCGACATTTAACATCATACCAATCGATGATTACTTTCCTAACGAATCCTTACTTTCTCTTAATCCAATGCCTTGGTATGATAAAAATATCAATTTTCTTGTTTTAGGAGATTTGCCAGCTGATTGGAGTACCCCAAGACAAAGAAAAGTTTTTGAACGAAGTGAAGAACTTTTATGGTGATGACCCTAACTTATTCAAATATTGTCCTAATCAAATATTTCAAAGATTCATTCTCGACAATAAGGTAAGTAGTGTTATTAAACTTTATCATTCTAATGCATGTGGAAGTTATTTTTCGTCAAAAAAGACAGCAACAAAAATCTTTCAAAATGGATTTTATTGGCCAACCATGTTCAAGGACACGCATGCATTCTGCAAAACTTGTGAAAATTATCAAAAAGTTGATACTGGTCAAAAAGTTTTGTTTTATAATTCTCAACTCTATGCATTCCTTAGAGAGCTAAGATGGAGCAATCCTTATGGGGCCTATGCTATTGAGAATTTAATGAATGATAATGTTCTTAAGGAAAATGGACATCGTTTGAAAGTTTATTTTGATAATTTTTCTAGTGAAAATGAATCAACTAGTTTGAATAATCTTGTAGATAAAGGTTGATTATTTTGTTTTTCTCACATTGCTTTTGTGTTTCTTTTTGAGTGATTTTTACTAGTTTCTCTCACCCCAGTTAAATGGTGGATAACGATACTCCATGAATTAAGTCGATTCTTTCAGTTTCCTATAATAACTGATATCTGTATATACGTTTCTGCAATTCTTTGAATCTCTTTTCCAATTCTCATTTGAAAATGGACACTAATCTTGCAAAATTAAAAAGTATTTTCCCGCTCTACCTCAGAATGCGATTACAAAAATTTACCATGCTAGATATGCAAGATTAAGATTGTTAATGAATCATGAAATTCCTGAAGATATTCGTTGGTTGATTGAAGCAAAAGTCTGATTATCAGGTGAGTCCTCTAACTCCTTCATTTCATACCTGGAACAGGTAAAAGCACTTTTACAAAGAAACATCGTGCAAAATGACTAAAAGTTTGTAATCGATGTGCAAGATGGACTTGTAATGCACAATTTTGTTCTTTAGGAATGGTATCTATAAACCGCGAAGATAAAATACAATTCATTAAGGATGGCCTGAGTAAGGAGTCTTTAGATAACCTTCTATTAACTCTTAAGACATATCTTAGTGGAGATGTGCATCGTGCAATTCATGATTTATGGCCACTATTTCATAAGGAACATGATCGATTTAGTCTTGGGAATCTGACTAAAAAAGACCTTGTTTGCCAGTTTTTAAGAAAACTGGATCAAAAGCCTATCCCTGACCTATAGAGGGTGTTTAAGTCGTTCTTGGACGTAAAACCAGGGGAAGATGTGAGCCACAATCATAACTACTTGTACATATACATGCTTTTTTTAAAAGTAAATAAATAAATAAAGAGAGAGAGAGAGAGAGAGTGAGACTCTAGCTGGCCTACATAAAGGTGGTATGATTGCCTTTCTAATTTCTCATCTATAAAACCCTTTTTTCCTTCCTTTCATTTCTATGCAACTCATACATTCAACAAATACTGAAGTGTGTAGAAATGGCAAGTTTCTCAGGTCATCATATAAGAAATATTTATGTTTTCGGTGGATCTAGTCCTAGAAAAGAAAAGGAGTTTTTAGAATCAGTAAATCATCTTGGTCAAGTGCTAGCTAAGAGAAAGATTCATTTAGTATATGGAGGAGGCAATCTGGGATTAATGGGAGGTGTGTCAATAGCTGCATTATTAGAAGGTAGTCAAGTTTTGGGGGCCATCCCCGAAACTTTGGCACAAGGGGACATCATCGAAAAAACAATTAGAGAGGAACTTCAAGTCTCCACAATGTCTGCTTATATGAATGTAATGTTAAACCATGCTGATGCCTTCATTGCCTTACTAGGTGGTCTAGGTACATTGGAAGAAATCTTTCATATTTCCTCTTGGGCCCAACTGCACATTCACCATAAACCCATAGGTATGTTAATGGTTATTATAATAAGTTGTTGTCTTTTCTTAATCAAGTTGTGGAACAGGAATTTATAACATCTTCTGCAAGATAAATCATAATCTCTCCTGTTACTACTGAACAATTGATTGACCAACTACAATTTTTCATTCTTATAATTGATCCTTTCATGAGTCGTATAAATTGGTCAACCAAGGAAAGTCGTAAAAAACTTAGATTGGATTTGAGCCTCCATTTGTGAATCTTTATGTCTTTTGGTTTTATTATTATGTTTTGTTGTTTCTTATATTTTTTTCAATGTGTTTCAAGTTTGTTAGTGTTCGTTATTTTAAGTGATATCTTCTATACTCTATCTTTCTACCTTTAAACATTCAGGACAATGTCTTGTTTTAGTTGGGGGGAGAGGGTAATTTCTAAAAAAAACCCTGTGTTTTCTATTTTATAAAGCATGTGCAAAATGGTTGTTACTATGATGATAGAGTAAGGAGAATCTTTTATGACTCTTGAGATGCATCTTAGTAGTCATTCGTAACAAGGTCTATCATAATACTTCTTGAAATATTCAGATTTACAAACTCTTGCATTGTTATCACTTAATTCTGCTCATATGCTTATTTAACATGTATTCTTAAACCTTAATTTACACACACACACTTTAACATATGATTGTGGGTTGCATATTGGATTATTATATTATTTATGTTCTTTTGTTAAAGGTAACAACTAAAGAAAAGGGATAGTATATAATAAAAAAAATAAGAAAGAAAAAGAAGAAAGAAAAAAATGATAATAATAAAAATATAGATAAGTTTGGTTTCGTAGCCTCCCTAACCTGAGCAATTAAGCCTGAAAGGGTGTTTTAACACCTAATACCCTAAAGTCAACTGACTTGGAAGTTATTAACCCAACATTTGTTACATGGGTTAAGGAGAAAAGCTTAAAGAAATCAAATATTGCATTATCTATATAGTAGTATCTACGACCCGAGTTACTAAGCTCGTAGGGGTGTCTTAACACCTAATGCCCTAAGACCAATTGGTCTGGGAGTCATTAGCTAAAAGCTCGTTACATGGGTTAAAGATGCATAATGTTTTAAATTATATGTATATATATTTAAAAAAAAAAGACAAAAATAATAATTCCAACCTAAGGAAATTAACCTTAAACATTAGAACAAAAATTTTGTTTTCTTTCAAGAAAACCCCATAATTATGTGTTGATACATTGAGCACAAAAAAAAGGTTTATGAATATCTTGTTGAGAGGTATTGAGCAGATATATAAATTTAATGAGAGTTTGTTTATCTAGATAGAGTAATGGAAGTTAAATGATGAATACCTTGCTTTGTGAAATTTACAAATTGTTTTTCTATTTTAACACTTTGATTACTAGGGACTAGTAATAAGCTAGTTGGGGGATGTGATTAGTACTCAAAAGTGCATTTTTATCATGGTTTTATATCATCATTTTGCACTTGAAGTATCAATAACTCCTCAACTTAAGTACATTTTATAATAATCTATCTAATAATATAAGATACCTTTAATTTGTAGTAAATATTCATTCTAAATGCAGGCCTATCACATAAATAAAAGGATTGATTGATGAATTTAAGAACTGAAATTGAAAGGATAAAGAGATGGCCAAACATAGAAAAGAGATGTCACTGCAATCCAAACCGGAACACTATTCGGTAATTAGGTCATATCTGGAGCTATAGATCTCAGATTTAGGTCTACTTTATATGGATAGAAAGGTAATACATAAGCTTACAACTTTTATATAGAGCCTATGATCTACAAAGGCCATTTTCAAGTCCAAATTGTTACAACAACAAAGAAGAATGAATTTGTCCTCTAGCCCGAGCACTGTTCAATATTTTGGTCATATCTGGAGTTTTAGAAGTCGAAATGAGCGAAGAAAGCTGAGACAATTTTTTAGGACTTTCATGTTTTCAAGTGGCTTTAATTTTGACATCATTAATGACATTTTGGGCAAACAAGAGAAGATAAGGATTGTCACCAAGTCAAGGGTTGGCTACCTACTCATCAATTAGTCATCAAATCAATAGTTCCTAATTTTAGCCTATAAAAGGAGGTATTTGCCGTGTATTTAGGCATCTTGGTGTCCAGATCAAGATCATGCTCTTGTTTTCTCTCTTTGTATTCTTTGTAATGTTTATGCTTTGTTTTCATTAATATCAAGTTTATGCCTTTCATTTCCTTTCCTTAGTTAACTTTTATCTTATTTACGTTCTTATTTTATTTATCTATTTTTCTTTCTTTTATTATGTCTAGCTAAGTTAATTATGTCAAGGTGAAAAGGTTACACTAATGGTGTAAGAATAAGTATGGTATAAACTTAATATGGACTTTAATGTTTGATACTAATATGTTTTATATTTGTTATCTTGTTTAGTCTTTAATACTTTGCTTGTTAAATGACTAATCTTGATTCATGTTGTATAACAATTGGTACAACAAATGCTTGGCACTTTCATAGCTCATACTGTATGCTATAACCGACACCTGAGCTATGAAAGGAACTTGATTTGTTGTTAACATATGTTATAATCATGAATACTTGATAAAATTTACAAGTAATAGCATTAATTGAATAAGATGACTAATGTAATCATGTTAACAATCTATAATCAGATTGGAACCTCATTTGTGTGTGGTATTCAATTGAATAATAAGAGTTTATACTATACTTGTTTGACATACCATTAGTGAATCCTCTAACCTTGACATTGTTTGTTATTGTTGTTTAATCCTTTAATTTTCTATTTTAAAGTGCTCATCAACTTTTCTTCTTCTTCTTTTTCTTTATTATTGTTATTATTATTATTATTATTACTATAACTACTACTACTACCACCACTAGTATTATTAGGATTATTATTAGGATTATTATTGTTATTGTTACTGTTGATGTTGTTTATAATTTGTATAATTAACCTCCTTGTGGTTCGACCCAGTCTTGCTGGGTTATTTATTACTTCAACACTCCTACACTTGGGAGAAGACATTAATCTTTTAGTCATGTCATCCCTAGGAGAGTTGTAATTCTATCGCATGTGTGCGACGTTGCGGTGATCATCTATTTTTAAAAATTATATGTGATATAGAGATGTATAGTCTATTTTGGAAAAATATGGAGAGATAAAATTCTTGTCTCTTATCAGTAAAATATGGACTGGGAATCGCCTCCTAGTGTTCCTGTCACTTGGAACCCAACTAGTCTTAAAGATGAGGTACAAAGACTAGTTACGTGAAGGAAAAGTATTAGCACCCCAAATGTGTCTTATCTAACGTAAGCTAGATTGTTTTTAATATCTGATAAAATCTAAGGATTTGGTTGCATTTTATAATCGTTGGTTCATCTATGATTTAATAAACATTTTGCTTTGTAAGGAGATTCTTATCTCATCTAGTAAAACAATCTAACTTTCTATGTTATCAAAAGAAAATACCATTTTAATAGCAGAAATACATTTTATATATAAATTCATAATCTCTGATACTAAAACAAAACAAAATAAATTTTTCATTGTTTTTGATATTTTGGCCAATGTTCCATTGAATTTTAATAAATTATTTATTAAAGCCAAAATACATGCTAAAATATTATTTTTCGGTGCATGAAAAACATAGTATGATTTTTTTAGGTTCGAGACAGTTGGTCAAATGCACAAAAGCATTTTTTAAAATTATTTTGTATTTTTGGAAGTTTTGACAAAAACTAGGTATTTTAATACTAGATTTGTATTTTTTTGACATAAAAATTCTACCCAATATTAATTAAAATGACATAAAAACTTCATAGAAAAATTGTAAAATTTTGAAACATACATATATATATATATATTAAACGGGCTAGATCAGGCCCGAACATATGAGTTGGGCTAAACCTAGACCAATTACAACCCAACCCATATTAGCTAGCTACTATGTATAAGCACATTAACCAGCTTCTCCCTACCTGCAAAGATGTGCACATATTGCATGGCGAGGAAAGAAATGAAAGAAAAAGAAAAGGGGTAGAAGGTTTACCTAGAGATGCCTTAGTCATCTAATGGTGGCTATTGATGGCGCGTTCTAATAGCGGTCCATCTTTTTCCCTTCTCCATAGTATGTCCTATTTGTTTCTTTCCTTTTCTTCTCCTCTTTTCTCTTTTCTCTTTTTCGTTTTGTACTCTCTCTTCTATTGTTTGCTCTATCTCTTTCGACCCCCTTTTCTTTTTGTCATTTGTGCCTCTTCTTTGCCTTTATATTTATATGCAGAGAAGGAAAATGAAAATGCCCTACCTCTGTTCGGTCAGGGGATAGGACAAGTTAGTCTGGTTGGCATCTTTTTAAGGTTTAATAAAGAGAGGGAATCAGTGAGAATCAATGGAGAGGAAAAAAATCTTCTTCTCATATTCTTTATGTGTCTAGGGGAAGAAGATGACATATGGTGTCATTCAACTATTTCGAGCTTCTTTTGTGAACAATGTAGGAAATGACATCATTTTATGATGCCATTCAACCATTTCAAGCTTTTTTCTGTGAACAATGTAGGAAATGACATCATTTTGTTTAAAAGGAAAATGCAGCAAAATTTATTAAAGCTCACATTGGTCAAGTTGGTCGTCTTTTTTACTTTGGTCCTTGGTCTTAAAGTTATTAATATTCCCTCAATTGAGCAATAAACTTCTAATTTTTTTAATTTAACCCTTGATTTGGTTTAATTGCAGCTCCTCTATTTACTCTCCTTTTCCAGTTTGGTCATTGGTATTGGATTTCTTCAATTAAGTCCCTAATTGGCCATCAAACTTCAATATTTATGCAATTAAGCCTCTGATTTGACCAAATTAACTTTCAAAAATTATAATTTAACCCTAAAACTTTAATTTTTTTTCTAATTAAAGCCTATATTAACTCCAAAATCAATTTTTTCTTGCAATTAAACCCTCCATAAATTTAATTAAACTTTCAATAAAATTTAATTAAATCTATACATATCTGATTTTGAATTTTTCTTCCTCAAATTAAATTTTTTTTGTCAATAGGGCTTTCATTAGTCAATAAAATACTGCAAAATATTAATCTTTGCAATTTTGAACCTCCTCAACCAATATTTAACTATTTTTAAGGCGTTTTAGCATCCTCTTCTCACTATCATATTTTTTTCATGATATTTTTTATTTTTTTGTATTTTAGTTTTTTAAAAAGCGAAAATATAAAATGGGGAATAACCTAAAAGAGGGTTATGATAATGTCTTCTAGTTATAGGTACCAATATAGGCCTAGCACGATATTTTTAACCTCAAAATAAGTTTCAAAATGAGTAGATGAATTTCTTGAACTTAGATATCAACATAGGTTTGTTACACAACTATAATTTCATCTTTTTTAACAAGATTTTGTGAAGTTATGAGATTATTGATGTAGGGTCCGATGCTAACTCAATGATCATTCATCAATAATAAAATAAGTTAAGAAATAATTAGAAAATTGATGGCATATATAAAATGAATTTAGAAAAACACATTGCTAAGGTAACCTTTCATTTAAAAGGATATGGTAAGTTTTTTTTTTTTCCTTTAGGTATAAATAATCCCTTGAATTTTTAAAGGTAGTTCATACTTTGAATTTAAAGTCTCCTTTAAAACTCAATGGAGACTTCAAAATGTTTCCAAGACTCTTTTGATGGACATTTTAAATCCCTACTAGAGTCACGTGTAGTGATAACCTCTTCTATAAATTGTGCAAGGATTGCAAACTATTTTCCTTATTAGTTTTCATCTCTACCCTTTCCTTTATAGATTCTAATACTATACATTTCCCTTTAACATTGAAAGTGTATTTGTTATTTTGCCTATAATGCACAATGTTCCTATCAAAATATTAAGGCCTTCACAACAAAAGATGGCACACATCCATTGACAACACATCACACCAATAACACAAAGTTTATCTATAATTATCATTGTACTTTATTAAGTCAAGTCAATTTGTAGTGCTTAATATGGCTCTTGGTTTTAGCTAGGCCTTCTTCACTATCTCTAAAGGCATCATATTCTTATAGATACCACTATCAATAAATATGTTATAAAACTTATCATTTATAGTTCACATCTAGTGTAAATGCTAGTGAACCATCAATCTTCACTTGAATCACCCTTATAAGTAAGTAGACTCTTTTGAATGACTAGAGTAGCACTACTATCCCTTCTTCTAATTACTATTTGAGTCATCATGAATAGAATCAGCCATATCATTTATAAGTTTCTTAATAGTTTACTACACTTAATAACCCAATCCCCTAATTCACCACACTTATAACAACAAATTCTAAAAGTTTAACTAAAACCTTAACTTATCGTCACTTGAGGTTGCTAGGTAGGGGGTCATTGACCTCTTAGTATTATTGTGTCCTCCTCAATTGTATTTATCCATCCAAAAACTCTTACTAAATGCCTTTGTAACCTATTGTTTCTCTACCACCAAAACCCTTTGATATTCCTCTGATACTATATATATAGATTGAAGGCATAACACATCTTGGATAGACTACCATAAACCACTCAAATACCTTGTCACTAGTTAATTGACATGACTAAAGAGTTGATGTCTTATCCCAAAGTTGAAGTAATAAATAACCTAGTAAGACTAGGATAGAATCATAGGTAGGTTAATTGTATAATATATAAATAAAAAAATAGATAATAACATAAAAGGAGCTAAAGAGAGCTTTGAGAGTGATATTGATGTAAGGATTTAAATAATGATAAAATAATTGTCAAGGTTTTATTAAAAACCGAAAGAAAATAAAGTGCTGACTGAAGAAAGCTTTAATAAGGGGAAAAGCAGGGGACTAGACTAAAGACATGAAGAGACAGGATCATAAACACAAGGAAAAACTGAAGAAAAAAACAGGAGGGATGAGTAGAAGCAAAGAATAGAGGGGCACAAAAGGCCACAAACAAAGAAACAAACCTAGAGAACAAGGGGTGAGATACAAAGAGTAGAAATAGAAAGAAAGCAAAAGGAGTAGAGGAGAGGAGGTAGTGTCGGCCAGCTAGAGCTTTGCCATCATCTTCATCACCTCTAGCAGACTAGGTAAGCAACCTCTTCTTTTTGCATTGTTTTAGTTAATTGGCATTTACATCGTGCAAGTGAATTTTAATTCATTTGTATAGTATAGCAACACGCCTATATTAACGTATGCGTGTTGCGTAGCCCAACTAGGTTATTGGCTTAGGCCAATGACAGGGCTGGGCTGGCTAGGTCTAGCCTAGCTCACATGATCTGAGTTGGGCCCAATAAAAAAAAGTAAAAAGTAAAATAATAAAAAAATTTGTACATACATAAAAAAATAAATTTATTTTATTTTTTTATTCACTGATGCTAGAGTCATAAATAAAAATATTGATCTAAATTTATTTTATAGCTATATACTATTTACCAACGCTAGAGTTGGAAGTATTCATAGTTGAATATTCACTAGCCCTAGAGTTAGAAATATTATAAGCAAATCATCGTAGCATAAACTAACAAATGTTTAACAATTTAAAACAAAACCAGCAATGTACTCTACCTCAGGTAGAATGTTTAAGGGGGTAATAATATCTTCTTTTTTTTATGTAACCAGTCCCGAACCATAAAATCTCTATTAATTAGTTAGGGTTCTTATTGACCATAATACTAGGCGGTGACTCCTTAAACAAGACTATTCTCCATCAAATAATAGGATGTCAGAAATCCTTTCTTTCCACTAAATTTTTTTTAAGGTCGTCGCGATGTCGGATGTTACAATTAGTGACCATAATACTAGGTGACAACTCTTAAAAAAGACCGTTCCCAATCAAAGAATAGCTTGCCAAAAATCATTTCTTTCCACTTACATTTTTTTAAGGTCGTCGCGATGTCGGGTATGACAAACATGATTACATTAGTTATCTTATTCGAATAATGCTAATACTTGTAAATGTTGTTGGGTATTCATGATTATAAATTATGTTAACAATAAATCAAGTTTCTTTCATAGTACAAGTATTAGTCATGCTATACGATTGGGCTATAAAGTGACAAATATTTATTATACCAATGGTTATACAATATAAATCTACATTAACCATTTAACAAGTAAAGTATTAAAAATGAACTAGATAACAAATACAAAACATGTTAGTGTCAAACATTAAAGTTCATGTTAAGTTTGTACTATATTTATTCTTACACCATTAGTGTAACATTTTCATATTGACATAATAAACTTAGTTAAACATAATGAATAAGAGAAACATATAATAAATAAGAGAAGAACATAATTATATAGGTATAGTAAATGAAATGAAAGGCATAAACAAGAGATTACTAAAAGCAAAACTTAAGCATTACAAAAATATAAAGAAAAAGAGCAAGAACATGATCTTGATTTGAAAATCAAGATGCTTAAATGAATGGCAAATGCCTCTTTTTATTGACTAAAATTTGAAACTATTGATTTGATGACTAATTATTGAGTAAGTGGACATATCTTAACTTTGGTAACAATCCTTATCTTTTTGTTAAAGAAAACATCATTGCTAATATTAGAATTTGAACAAATTGTCTACATAAAAGTTCTAGAAAATTATCTTAGCTTTTCAACAAAAAAGGAATCAATGTACTTGGACTTGTAAAACTCAAGATATAGACTGAACACTGGATAGTATTTAAGATGTAGGACAGATTCAAACTTCTCTTTTGATACTATGATTTGGACTTCCAAATGGCAGAATTGAGTTTTGGACTCTTATGAATGTTGTAGGTCTATGTCTTAGCTTTTTAACCATATAAACCAAACTAAAATCCAAAATCCACAACACCAGATATGACTTAATGACTAAATAGTGTTTCAATTTAGATTGAACCAGCATCTCTTTTCTATACTTAGCCCTTTCTTTATCTTCGCAATTTAAGTAGTTGAACTCATCAATCAATCCTTTCATTTATATAATAGGCTTGTGATTAGTACTTAAAAATGCATTTTTATCAAGGTTTTATGTCATCATTTTGCACTTGAAATATCAATAACTCCTTAACTAACGCATGTTTTATAATAATATATCTAATAATATAAGATGACTAATATAATCATGTTAACAATCTATAATCAAATTGGAACCTCCTTTGTGTGTGGTTTCCAATTGAGTAATAAGAGTTTATGTTATACTTATTTGACATACCATTAGTAGAACCTCTAACCTTGACATTTGTTATTATCATTGTTTAATCCTTACATTCATATTGCATCTCAAAGTTCTTATCATCTTCTTCTTCTTATTCTTATTCTTTTTCTTTATTATTATTACTACTACTACAACTATTATTATTATTATTGTTGTTGTTGTTGTTGTTGTTGTTGTTGTTGTTGTTATTGTAATTATTGTTGTATTATTGTTATTTATAATTTGTACAATTAACTTTCATGTGGTTCGACCCCGATCTTGCCGGGTTATTTATTACTTCGACACTTTTGCACTTAGAAGAAGACATCAATCTTTTAGTAGTGTCAAGTTTTTGGTGCTATTGCCGAGGAGGTAAGCTATACAAATTATAGTTTTTATTTATTTTTTCTTTTCGCTTTTCTTGTATATAACTTTATTTGTTTTGTTTTGTTTCTTGTTCTTTTGTTTTCTTATTCCTTTTATTCTATTTCTACATGTGTATGAGAGTGTGGTCACATTTATTAAGTGGTAGACTTTGTAGGGTATCCTCATCATTTTTAGAAAATATGGCTGAAGAAAATAATCACTCACTTCATAATGAGAATAACTGTGTTAAAATACTTAGAGACCACATAAATCCCATAAGAACAAGTGCACCATCATGCATAGTTTTTCCTCTTAATGCATCTCATTCTAATTTTAAGTCGAGCATTATTCAACTTTTACCTTCTTTTCATGACTTAGAATTGAAAAATTCATACTTGCATTTAAGGGAATTTGAGGAGGTCTGCAACATATATAATGATTCAAATTGTATCATAAACACCATCAGATTAAAGCTTTTTCCTTTTTCATTAAAAATAAGCTAAAACATGGTTATAAAATTTGAGACGAGGATCCATTCATGCTTGGGATGAAATGCAACAATAGTTTTTAAAGAAGTTTTTCCCATTTCACAAAATAAACTCTTTCAAAAGATAAATCACCACTTTTACTCAAAAACTAGGAGAAATGTTTTACCAATGTTGGGATAGATATCAAAACTTGCTTAATACTTGCCCTCATCATGGTTTTGAAACATGGAGATTGGTTTCATATTTTTATGAATGGTTAACACCTAAAGATAGGCAAATGGTTGAATTGATGTGTAATGGAACTTTTGAAGAAAAAGACCCTGATGAAGTAATGAAGTACTTAGACTTGGTAGCTGAAAATGCTTAAAATTGGGACATCGCGGGTACTTATAAGGCATCGAGTAAAACTCAACCTCATACATTTAGCGGAGGTATGTACAACCTTAAGGAAGATCATGACTTGCAAGCTAAGTTTGCATCTTTAGCTAGGAAAGTCGAGGCACTAGAATTGAAAAAGAGTGGTAAGTTAAGATCTATTGAAAACATTATGTGTGAAATATGTGAAATAAATGAACAATCAACTAGTAACCATCCAACCTTGCCTTTTTTTAAGGAATGTCTCCATAAACAAGCCTATACTTTAAACAGTTTCCAAATGGCCAACCACAACCTATACTTGCAAATATACAACCCTGGTTGGAGAAATCACCTAAATTTCAGTTGGAAGAGTGATAATAACAATGTACAAACTTGACAACCACCTTTTCAAGCACACCATAATTTTTAAAATTCTCATGTATACACACCTCCTTATACTCCACCTCCTAGAAGAAATCTTAAGAAAGATTACATGTATTCATTGAAAAGCAAGAGACAATCAATACTCAACTTGCTCAAAACATAACAGATTTTAAAGATACTCTGGCAAAATTGACATATACTCTCAATTTCCAAGAAAAAGGTAAGTTTCCATCTCAGCCACAGCAAAATCCCAAGGGACAATATAATGCAAATGCAAGTAGTTCTAAAAGCCAATATATAAATCAAGTCAAATCAGTCACTATTCTTCACAGTGGTAAGGTTATTGAAAAACCCTCTATTGAACCTTATAAGAAAGATAATGAATCAATCTCTGAGGGTAAGGAAGGGGTTAAATCTGAAAATTACAAAGAAAAGACTGATTCTCCGTCGGCACTTCCATTTCCTCAAGCCATAACCAAACAAAGAAAAGTCAATCATAACTCTAAAATTTTTAAAACTTTCAAACAGGTAAGAATCAATATATCTTTGCTGGATGCTATTAAATAGATTCCTTCCTATGATAAATTTTTAAAAGATCTATGCACTGTGAAGAGGAAACTAAATGTCAAAAAGAAAGCCTTTCTAGCCGAACAAGTAAGTGTTATTCTTCAAAACAATAATGATTTGAAAAATAAAGACCCTGGTTGTCCTACAATTTTTTGCTTTATTGGAGAGCATAAAATTGAAAGAGCCTTACTTGATCTTGTTGCTAGTGTGAATTTACTTCCATATTTAGTTTTTCAAAGTCTCAATCTAGGTGAATTAAAACCAACTTCTATAACTCTTTTACTTACCGATAGATCTGTAAAAATACCTAGAGGAATAATTGAAGATGTGTTAGTAGAAGTTGATAAATTCATTTATCTTGTGGATTTTGTTGTTTTGGACACATAACCTATTGAAGCATGTAATTCATTTCCTGTTATTTTAGGATGTCCGTTTCTTGCAACTTCTAACGTATTGATTAATTGTAGGAATGGACTGATGAAGCTATCATTTGGAAACATGACATTGGAGATGAATATTTTCAACATTTGCAAGCAACCTAGAGATGATAATGATTTACAAGAAGTAGATCATATTGATGAATTAGTTTATAATAAACTTGAATCTACTTTAAGTAAAAATGAGTTGGATGAATCTAAATATTTGCAAATAATTTATTCTGAGGAAGAAATCATAGATGAAAAACGCATCGAAAATGTTGATGCAGATCTTTTATCAAAAGTGACAACAAATTCGACATCTAACATTACACCAATCGATGATTACTTTCCTAATAAATCCTTATTTTCTCTTAGTCCAATGCCTTGGTATGATAAAAATATCAATTTTTTTATTTTAGTAGATTTGCTAGCTAATTGGAGCACCCAAGATAAAGAAACGTTTTTGAACAAAGTGAAGAACTTTTATTAGGATGATCCTGACTTATTCAAATATTTCAAAGATTTATTCTTGATAATGAGGTGAGTAGTGTCATTAAACTTTTTCTTTTTAAAGCATATGGGAGTTATTTTTCATAAAAAAAAGATAGTTGCAAAAATATTTCAAAATGGATTTTATTAGCCCACCATGTTGAAGGACACGCATGCATTCTGCAAAACTTGTGAAAATTATCAAAAAGTTGATACTGATAAAAAAATTTTATTTTGTAATTCTCAACTCTATTCATTTCCTAGAAAACTAAGATCAAGATGGAGCAATCTTTATTGGGCTTGTGATATTGAAAATTCAATGAAAGACAATGTTTTTAAGGAAAATGGATATCGTTTAAAAGCTTATTTTGACAATTTTCCTAAGAAAAATGAATTAACTGGTTTGAATGATCTTGTAGATAAAGGTTGATTATTTAGTTTTTCTCACACTATTTTTGTGTTTCTTTTTTAGTGATTTTTGCTAGTTTCTCTCACCCGGTCAAATAGCAGACAATAATACTCTATAACTTAAGTCGGTTCTTTCAGTTTCTCATAACAACTAATATATGTGTATATATTTATGCAATTCTTTAAATCTCTCTTCCAATTCTCATTTGAAAATTGACACTAATCTTGAAAAAATAAAAAATTATTTTCCCACTCTGCCTCGGAATGCAATTATAAAAATTTACCATACTAGATGTGCAAGATTGAGATTGTTAATGAATCATTGAATTCCTGAAGATATTCGCTAGTTAATTGAAGCAAAGGTTGGATTGTCAGGTAAGTCCTCAAATTCCTTTATTTCACACATGTTTGGCACAGGTAAAAGCACTTTTGCAAAGAAACATCATGTAAAATGACTGAAAGTTTATCATCGATGTGCCAAATGGACTTGTAATGCACAATGTCATTCTTTAGGAATGTTATCTTTAAACCATGAAGATAAAATACAATTCATCAAGGATGACCTGAGTAAGGAGTCTTTAAATAATCTTCTATTAACTCTTGAGAGGCATCCTAATGGAGATATGCATGATGCAATGCATGATTTATGGTCACTATTTCATAAAAAAATGCTCGACTTCGTCTTCAAAATCTAACTAAAAAAGATCTTGTTTGCTAGTTTTTAAGAAAACTAGATGGGAAGCCTATCCCTAACTTATAAAGGGCATTTAAGCCATTCTTAGACATAAAACCAATAAAAGATGTGAGCCACAATCACAACTACCTGTACATACACATGCTTTTTAAAAATAAATAAATAAATAAAGAGAGAGAGAGAGAGAGTAGTGTGTGAGACTCCAACCGGCCTACATATAGGTGGTATGATTGCCTTTTTAATTTCTCATCTATAAAATCCTCTCGAGCTTCCTTTCATTTCTACTCAACCCATACATTTAATAAATATAAAAGTGTATAGAAATGACAAGTTTCTCAGGTCATCACATATAAATCATCTTGTCTTGGGAAAGAAAAAGAGTTTTTAGAATCAGCAAATCATCTTGGTCCGGTGCTAGCTGAGAGAAAGATTCATTTAGTGTATGGGGGAGAAAGTCTGGGGGTTAATGAGAGGTGTGTCATTAGTTGCATTTTTAGGAGGTAGTCAAGTTTTGGGGGTTGTCCCTGAAGCTTTAGCATAAAGAGACATAATTGAAAAAATAATTAGAGAGGAACTTCAAGTCTCTACAATGTCGGCTCGAATGAATGCAATGTTTAACCATGCTAATGCCTTCATTGCTTTACCAGGTGGTCTTGCCACATTGAAAGAGATATTCCATATTTCCTTTTAGGCCTAACTAGACATTCACCATAAATTCATAGATTTGTTAAATGTTAATGGTTATTATGATAAGTTGTTGTCTTTTCTTGATCATTCTATGGAATAGGAATTTCTAATATCTTCTACACGACAAATCATAATCTCTACTCTACTGCTGAACAATTGATTGACCAACTACAATCTTTCATTCATGTAATTGATCCCTCCATGAGTTGCATAAATTAGTCATCTAAGGAAAGCCATGAAAATCTTAGATTAAATTTGAGTTTTCATTTGTAATTTTTTTGTCCTTTTGTTTTATTATTATGTTTTGTTATTTTTTATTTTTATTTTAGTGTGTTTCAGGTTTGTCAATTTTTATTATTTCAAGTGATATCTTCTAGACTTTATCTTTCAACCTTAGAAAATTGAGGACAATGTCTTGTTTTTGTTGGGGGGAAAGGGTAGTAGCTAAAAAAAAAATTAACTATGCTTTTTCTTTCATAAAACATGTGCAAAATTATTGTTACTATGATGGCAGAGTAAAGGAGATCTTTTTATGACTCTTGAGACACATCTGAGTAAACATTTTTATTAAGGTCTATCATAATACTTCTTGAAATATTCAAGTTTACAAACTCTTGTATTGTTACCACTTAATTCTATTTATATGCTCATTTAACATATATTCTTAAACCTTTATTTACACACACACTTTAACATATGATTGTAGATTACATATTAGATTATTATATTATTTATATTTTTTTGGTAACAACTAAGGGAAATGGATAGTATATAATTAAAAAAATAAAAAAATCATGATAATAAAAATGTATATAAGTTTGGTGTTGTAGCCTTCTTAACCTAAGCAATTAAGCCCCAAGGGCCATTTTAACACCTATACCATAAATTCAACTGACTTGGGAGTTATTAACCCAGCACTTGTTACATAGGTTGAGGAGAAAAGCTTAAGGGGATCAAACATTGTATTATCTATGTATCAGTATCTGCAACCTGAGTTACTAAGCTCGTAGGGGTGTCTCAACACCTAATGCTCTAAGACCAACTAGTCTGGGAGTCATTAGCCGAAAGCTCATTACATGGGTTCAAGATGTATGATGTTTTAAGTTATATGTATATATATTTAAAAAATAAAGAAAAAAAATCTCAACTCAAAAAAGTTAACCTTAAACATTAGAACAACAATTTTGTTTTCTTCTAAAAAAAATCTCATAATTATGTGTTGATATATTAAGCATAAAAGAAAGGTTTATTAATATCTTGTTAAGAGATATTGAGTAGATATATAAATTTAATGAGAGTTTGTTTATTTAGATAGATTAATGAAAGTTGAATGATAAATATCTTGCTTTGTGGAATTTGTAAATTGTTTTTCTATTTTAACGCCTTGATTACTAAAGACTAGTAATAAGCTGGTTAGGGAGTGTGATTAGTACTTAAAAATATATTTTTATTAAGGTTTTATATCATCATTATGCACCTGAAGTATCAATAACTCCTTAACTAATATATGTTTTATAATAATATATCTAATAATATAAGATACCTTTAATTTATGGTAAATATTTATTTTAAATGTAGGTCTATCACATAAATAGAAAGATTGATTGATAAATTTAAGAATTGAAATTGAAAGGACAAAGTGATGACCAAACTGAGAAAAGAGATGTCAGTGAAGTCCAAACCAGAATATTATTCGGTAATTAGGTCATATCTAGAGTTGTAGATCTCAAATTTAGGTCTCCTTTATATGGATGGAAAGGTAAGATATAGGCCTACAACTTTCATATAGAGCCCAAGACTTAAAAAGGTCATTTTCAAGTCCAAATTGTAGCAACAACAAAGAAGTCCAAATCTGTCTTCCAACCCAAGCACTATTTAGTATTTGGCCTATAGTTAGAGTTCTAGAAGTCCAAGTGACCTAAAGTTTTTACACAAGAAATCTAAGAGAATTTTCTACAACTTTCATGTTTTTAAGTGGTTCTAATTTTGATGTTATCAATGAAGTTTTAGGCAAACAAGAGAAGATAAAGATTGTCACTAAGTCAAGAGTTGGCCACCCACTCATCAATTAGTCATCAAATCAATAGTTCTTAAATTTGGTTTATAAAAGGGTGCATTTACCATGCATTTAGGCATCTTGGTTTCTAAATTAAGATCATACTCTTGCTTTCTCTTTTTGTACTTTTTGTTTTTTTTTGTAATGTTTATGCTTTACTTTCTTTAATATCAAGTTTATACCTTTCATTTCCTTTCCTTTAATTAGTTAACTCTTATCTTATTTATATTTTTATTTTGTTTATTTATTTTTCCTTATTTTATTATGTTTAGCTAAGTTTATTATGTCAACGTGAAAAGGTTACACTAATGGTGTAAGAATAAGTATAATGTAAACTTAATATGAACTTTAATGTTTGATATTAACATGTTTTGTATTTGTTATCTTCTTCACTCTTTAATACTTTGCTTGTTAAATGGCTAATCTTGATTTATGTTGTATAACACTTGGTACAACAAATGCTTAGCACTTTCATAGCCCATACTGTATGGTATAACCGACACCTGAGCTATGAAAGGAATTTGATTTGTTGTTAACATAAGTTATAATCATGAATGCTTGATGAGATTTACAAGTATTAACATTAATCGAATAAGATAACTAATATAATCATGTTAACAATCTATAATCATATTGAAATCTTCTTTGTGTATGGTTTCCAATTGAGTAATAAGAGTTTATATTATACTTGTTTGACATATCATTAATGAAACCTCTAACCTTGACATTTGTTATTATCATTGTTTAATCCTTACATTAATATTCCATCTCAAAGTTCTCATCATCTTCTTTTTCTTTTTCTTTTTCTTTTTTTATTATTATTGTTGTTGTTGTTGTTGTTGTTGTTACTACTACTACTACTACTGTTATTGTAGCAGTAGTTGTTGTTGTTATATTATTATTATTATTTATAATTTGTATAATTAACCTCCTTATAGTTCGACCTTGATCTTGCTGGGTTATTTATTACTCCGACACTCCTACACTCAAGAGAAAATATCAATCTTTTAGTCATGTTAGCTTGTATTTGAGATAAACATTTACCATAAATTAAAGTTATCTTATATTTATTAGATATATTATTATAAAACATGCTCTAGTTAAGGAGTTATTAATACTTCAAGTGCAAAATGATAATATAAAACCTTAATAAAAATACACTTATAAGTATTAATCATACACCCCAACTAGCTTGTTATGAGTTCCTAGTAATTAAAGTGTTAAAATAGAAAACAATTGACAAATTCCACAAAGTAAGGTATTCATTATTCAACTTCCATTAATTTATCCAAATAAATAAACTCTCATTAAATTTATGTATCTGCTTTATACTTCTTAAACAAGATGTTAATAATCCTTCTTTTTATACTTAATATATCAACACATAGTTATAAGGCTTTACTCTGAAGAAAACAAAATTTTGTTCTAATATTTAATGTTAACTTCCTTAGGTTTAAATTATTATCTCTTTTTTTATTGTTTAATATATAAACAGATAACACAATGCATCTTTAACCCATGTAATAAGCTTTTAGCTAATAACTCTTTCAAGTTGGTCTTAGAGCATTAGCTATTGAGACACCTTTACAAGCTCAGTAACTTGAATTGCAAATACTGATATGTTAATAGTGCAATATTTGATTCCTTTAAGCTTTTCTCCTTAATCATTGTAATAAGCATTAGGCCAATAGCTCCCAAGTCACTCGACTTTAGGGTATTAGATGTTAAAACGCCTCTTCGGACTTAATTTTTTATGTTAGGGAGGCTACAAACCAAATTTATCTATGTTTTTATTATCATCAATATCATCATTTTTTTTTACAAATTACATGTTATTCATTTTCCTTAGTTATTACCTTTAACAAAATAACATAAATAATATAATAATCTAATGTACAATCCACAATTATATGTTATAGTGTATGAGTGAAAATAAAGATTTAAGAATACTTGTTAAATATGTATACAAGCATAATTAATTCATAATAATACGAGAGTTTGTATATCAAAATATTTCAAGAGAAGTTTGTGATGGACTTTGTTATGAATATTGCAAATAACCATTAGAAAATATTTACTAAGATATGTCTTAAAAGTCAATAAACTTCTCTCTTACTCTGTCATCCTAGTAATAACAATTATGTTAAATGGTTTTCTTAAAAACAAAAGCAGTTAGTTAGTTAGTTTTCTTTTTCAACTACTATCATTTCCCCCAAACAAAACGAGACATTGTTTGTCCTCAATATCTTAAGGTTGAAAGATAGAATATAGAAGATATCACTTGAAACAATGAATACTAACAAACCTGAAACACACTTAAAACAAATATAAGACATAACAAAACAAAATAATATGCTATTAATAAAACCAAAAGAAACAAGTTCTTATAAACTAAGGCTTAAATTTTAATTGTAATTATAGCTCACATCTTCCCTTGGTTTTACGTTAAAGAATGGCTTAAATGCCATATATGGGTTGAGGATAAGCTTCCCATCTAGTTTTCTTAAAAACTAACAAACAAAGTCTTTTTTAATCAAATTTTCAAGACTAAGTCGATTATTTTTTTTATGAAAATGGGGCTATAAATCATGAATTGCACAATACACATATCTACTATGATGCATTTCAAGAGTTAATAAAATATTATCTAAAAACCCCTTACTCAGGTCATCCTTAATAAATTGTATTTTATCTTCACGATTTATAGATATCATTCCTAAAGAATATTATTACGCATTACAAGTCCATCTAGCTCATCAGTAATAGACTTTCAGTCGTTTTGCACGACGTTTCTTTATAAAAGTGTTTTTATTTGTCCAAGGCATGTATGAAGTAAAAGAATTGTCTGATAATCGGACCTTTGTTTTAATTAGCCAGTGAATATCTTCATGAATCTCATAGTTCATCAATAATTTTAATCTTTTATATCTAACATGAAGATAAAATTTAATCACATTTTAAGGCAAAACAAGAAAATACTTTTTTAATTTTTCAAAAGTGGTGTTAATTTTTTAGATGAGAAGTGAAAAATAGATACAAAGAAAAGAGAAGCTACAAGAAATTGAACAAAAATAAACAGAGATATCAGTTATTATAGGAAACTTAAAGAAATTACTTAAGCATCACAAAATACCCTTATCCACTATTTGATCGGGATGAGAAAGACTAGCAAAACAAGAGTCACACCAAAAAGAAACAAAAAAATAATATAAGAAAAAAATAATCAATCTTGATATAAAGGATTGCCTAATTCAATGTAGTTATTTTCAACTGAGAAATGATCAAAGTAAACTTTCAAACAACTTCCATTTATCTTAAAAATATTATCATTCTTTTGATTCTTAATATTAAAGGTCCTATAAGGATATATATATTTCATAATAAATAAATTGCTTTATTTGATCTTTGCTTTTAAGGAAATAAATGGAGTCAAGAATTATAAAGCAAAACGTTTTTACCACTATCAACTTTTTACTAATTTTCATAAGTTTTGCAAAATGTATGTGTATCCTTGAACACGGTGGGCTAATAAAATCTACTTTGTAAGATTTTAGCAGTTGTCTTTCTTGATAAGAAATGGCCCCCACATGCCTTAAAATGATAAAATTTAATGAAACTATTTACCTCATTGTCAGGAATGAATCTTTAAAATATTTGATCAGGATAATATTTGAATAAATAAAGGGCATCGCAATAAAAGCTATTCACTTCATTTAACAACTTACTTTTATCTTGTGTATTCCAATGAGTTGACAAATCTTTTATAATAAAAAAAATTATATTTTTAGCAAAGTAGGGTATTAATATAAGAAAAAATAAAGATTTATTAGGAAAGTAATCATCAATTGGTGCAATGTCGGATGTCGAACCTCTTATCACTTTTGACAAAAGATCTTCATCAACATTGTTTGTGCTTTTTTTATCTATGATTTCTTCCTGACTGTAAATCACTTACAAATCTTGAGATACATCAAACTCAATTTTACTCAAAGTAGATTTAAGTTCATTATAAACTAATTCCTTAATAAGATCTACTTCTTGTAAATCATTATCATCTTTAGGTTACTTGCAAATGTTGAAAATATTCATCTTCGATGTCATGTTTCTAAATGATAGTTTCATCAGTCCATTCCTATAATTAATCAATGTGTTAGAAGTTGCAAGAAATGGACGTTCTGAAATAATAGAAAATGAATTACATGCATTAACAAGTTGTGTGTCTAAGATAATAAAATCAATTATTCTTCTAAACACCTTTACAGATCTATCAGTAACTAAAATAGTTACATAAGTTGGTTTTAACCCACCTAGATTGAAACTCTAAAAAATTAAATATGAAAGTAAATTCACACTTGCTCTAAGATCAAGTAAAGCTTTTTTAATTTTATGTTCTCTAATAAAGCAAGAAATTGTAGGACAACCAAGGTCTTTATATATCAAAGCATTATTGTTCTGAAAAATGAAACTTGTTCAGCTAAAAAGGCTTTCTTTTTTGCATTTAGTTTTCTCATCACAGTGCATAAATATTTCAAATAATTAGTATAAGAAGTTACCAATTTAATAGCATCCAATAAATGTATATTAATCCTTCCTTGTTTGAAAGTTTCAAAGATTTCAAAGTTGTCATTGACTTCTTTTTTTTTTTTTTGCTCATGACATAAAAAAATGAAAGTGCTAATAAGAAATCAGTCTTTTCTTTATATTGTTTAGATTCAACCCCTTTTTTTTTTCAAAGATTAACTCATCATTTTTCTCACAAAGTTCAAGAATGAGTTTTTCAATAACCTTAACACTACGGAGAGTAATGACTGATTTGACTCGATCCATGCGTTGGCTTCTAGAATTACTTGCATTTATATTGTATTACCCCTTGAAAATATTTATGGATAAGATGAAAACTTACCATTCTCTTGAAAACTAAGAGCATATGTGAGTTTTGCAAGAGCATCTTTTAGATCTACTATGGTTTAATCATTTTGAGTGTTGATTATCTCTTACTTTTTAATGAATACATGCAATGTTTTCTTAATATTTTTTATAACAGGTGGAGCATAAGGGGGTGCATATCCATGAGAATTTTAAAAACTATAATGTGCTTAAAATGGTGGCTATGAAGTTTGTGCATTATTGTTATCACTATTCTAATTGAAATTTAGGTCATTTCTCCAACCAAGGTTGTATGTTTTCGAGTATGGGTTATGTTTAGGTCTTTAAAAACTATTTAAAACATGAGCTTATTCATGCAGACATTCTTTGAAAGAAGAAAAAGTTGGACAGTCGTTGGTTGAGTGTTCATGGTTTCACAAATTTAACACACAATGTTTTGAACAGACTTTAATTTACCGCTCTTTTTCAATTTTAGTGTCTCGACTTTTCTAACTAAAGATACAAATTTACCTTGGAGGTCACGATCTTTTCTAAGGTTGTACATACTTCCAATAGATGTTTGAGGATGAATTTTACTTGGTGTCTTATAAATGCCTATAGTGTCCTAATTTTAAGCATTTTTATCTAGTAAGTCTAGATATTTCATTGCTTCATTAAGGTCTTTATCTTTAAAAGTTTCATTGCTTATCAATTCAACTATTTGTCTATCTATAGATGTTAACCCTTCATAAAAATATAAAACGAATCTCCATGTTTCAAAACCATAATGAGGGTAAGTATTAAGCAAGTCTCGATACTTATCCCAATATTGGTAAAATATTTCTCCTAGTTTTTGAGTGAATGTAGTGATTTATCTTTTGAAAAAGTATGAATTAACTTTTTCCATTAAAATGATAAAATAAAACCTTGACAAAAATACACTTTTAAATAAATACTAATCACTAATCTTTTATTTTTACCAAGTTATTCTTTGCCATTAATTGATAAAAATCATTAGTATAATTGTTAAGGGATTTACCATCTTATTTTAGCATGCGAAACATTAGTGTAAGGTTTGTGCATAGCTAGAAAAGAAACAAGGGTCTTTTTATCTTCTTATTTATTGTTTCCTATAATTGATTCTTATTTTCTCTTATTTCTTTCATGTCCACTTTAATTGTTTCCTCTAGGCAAAAACGTGCCCCTTAAATCTAACCATAATCATATGAATCGTATCTATTAAGGAACCTTTTATATCCAAAAAATTCTTTCAACCTTGTTAAATCAATTTAGGAGTCCTATGTATATAAAGTTTTTGCAAAATTAGGAAATTCAATAAAAAAGTCCAAAATCTCTATAATGTTCTACTTTGATCTAAAAGCTACCTCCTCAACTCATGCCTTTGGAATGGGTTTTTGGGTAAACTCTATAATTTTCATGTATATGTTCTCTATCACCACATCCTTAACATTTCTCTTCTAAAATGAACCTTCTTTATCTCTTTCTACTAGAGACCCTTTCTAGTTATGATTGTTTAGTAGCACAAAACAAGAAAATAACTAGGGATCATTGGGTTTTAATACAACTCATGCAGACATAAATAAAAAATCAATGAAGACAACACGAAAACAAATCTAGTTTGACAAAACAAGACTAGCATAACAAGAACTCTAATATGTAGTTTCACTTATGAAAGAAATGTCTAATAAATTTTGCATTTCAATAAGGTTTATTGATCTTTAAATAGGCCTAAAATTAACATTAACAAGGAAGAAAAACCATAATCCCTAAACTAAATGGAAAACTAGTAAAAAATTTAAAAATAACATAAAATCCAAACAAATCAAAGAAAAATAAAAAATTTACTCAAACAATATCTTTAAAGCCTATTCTAGAATTCTTCCAAAACGGGACTAGTGTACGTGTGTTGACTTTATAGTAGAATTAAGCCTCAGGAATAACCTAAAAATATTTAAATCTAATTTAACAATTGAATTGAAAGTTTTTCCTTTTATTTTTACATTGTTGGTGTGTGTGCAACCAAACCTCTTTTTAAATTTAGCTTACCCATTAATCCATAAATATATTTTTTCTTGGTTATATATATATATATATGATGGCAAGCTTATATCTAACTATTTAAAACCTTTATGTACTTATAAAAAGGTTATATCACCAACCAAACTCGTTAAATAAATTGTTTTGACTTATATCTAATATTCATTGATTATTGAGTATCATAATTACAAAAAATAGTCCATAAAATTTACCTAGTGACTCGGTAACTTAGAGTCATGCCCAAATGGGGTTTTATTTTAAATTTATTTTGAGATTTACAAAAAATAGTCCATAAAATTAACCATGTTGATTTAGTTAACTTGACCAAACCTAGGTGAAACCTATCGAGTGAATTTTAAGATTTTTTAATTTTTATTCAAAATATCATTTTTTTATTTGTTTTTTTCTAAAAAAAAAACTTAAACAATATTGTTTTAGGATTGACAAAACAAATCCACATTCCAGGCCTGTACCAGTACCGGTACCGGGTCTAATTACCGTGTTGACTACATTTTCCAACACTTGTTGATTGTTTCCCCTCCCTTAATCACTCTTTAATTCACATTTCATGGCATGGGGTTATTTGTTTACGATGTTCTCTCTTTTCACCGCAACCCTCAGCTCTGGCAATTACAAGGACCTATTACTGGCCATATTACATGGACACGACAACAGCCAGTACTAATAGTATTGATCTCCATTGCAGCAATACGTTTTGGTTTATAAATATGAACCCTGTTGTGCGCTAGTTTTTTTAAAGATTGACAATGAGCTGTTCTAATGAGTTTAGAAAATACATGGTTTACTGCTGATCGCATCTCATATTTATGATGTGTACATGCCCATATTTGTTCGCTGTTAAAACATTGATTGTAAGGTTATAGGTCACAAATCAAGGGGGATAGGATGCTTTAATAGCAGGAAAAAAAGGGTCAGCTTTCATGGCTAAAGCTCCACGTCAATGGAAGGATGACTTTAGAGGGATTTGATGTTGCCGTGTAGAATAACTTACAGTAATCAGAGAACGTAATTAAGGCTTCGAAATGAAAGAAACCCAATTTAGTTTAGTGTTTGAATGTGTAGTTTGAATATTAATTCCTTAGTCTCCAATGCTTACATGCATGTAAAACAATATAGAAAATCTTTCCATATTTGTGGTTTAAGTTGATCGCAAAAGGAAGAACAAAGATTATCATAGAGTGCGAACCAGCTGAAGATATGCAAGATAATTAAGATTATTGAGAATGTAATTCATATTTAATTTACTGCAGCTCTTGAATGGTTAAAGGTTAGGTTTGGACGTGGCTCCTTGGTCCTCATTACTAATACTAATTTGAGAAATTATAGAATAAATTAACTATTTCTAAAGAAAAAGTTTTGTGGACGGAACCAATAATTATCTAATAACAGTGATCACCTTTTCATTGATTTAAATTTAAAGTAGTAGTCTTAATGATTAAGGAGATTTGTTTTCTTATATTTCAAGTTAAATTGTGATAAGTAAAATTAAAATTTTAAAAGAAAGAATTGAAATTTTAAATAGAAAAATAGATTCAAGATAAATATTGATTCAAACCCAAAAAAAAAATACATCATCTAGCATTTATTAATTTTTTTATTAATGTGAGTATTCAGACCAACTTGCACATATCTCGATTAATCTTATGGATTTTAAAATTAATAATCATATAAATTTCTAGGCTCCAATAATTTTAAGATTTATAAAACTCAAATTAATTAATTTAAAAAAATAAATCTAAATCCTAATTAAGTTGCCCCTAAAGTTGCACCATCCAGCATTTATTAACAACATAAGTGCTGGCTGTTCCCTTTCACACCTTTTTCTTTTCCTTTTCTTTTCTTTTGTTTTTTTATATTAGAAATCACATAATATGAAGTGTATTCCATCTCTACTTAAGGTACACTTCAATTAATTTATTGACATTAGTGCTTTATTTTTCGTAAGAAGTTTTGAGTTCGAAGTTTTCTTCTGCAATTAAAAAAATTTACCAATGGCACAAGCATGGCTATTTTACGTGGATGATAACAGCTTTTTATATGTTATCACGGTCCAGTGTTGCATGCCCTTCATGGAAAAAAGATGTCTATCATTTGGTAGTCTGAGAGAAGAATAATAATTGCCCTTTCTGAATTATGATCAAATTATTCTGCCTTGGAAGATTAGCTTAACTGTAACTTTGATTTTTATCTTTTTATTACTAAATCGGGTTGTTTCATGCCTACCTCAACTAGAAGTTTTGATTTCAAAGTTGAATGTTGAGTTTAATCTTAATGATCTGATCTCTATACATGGAATCTAACTATTCTTACTAACTATATTTGTAATTCCAGACTTATAGCTCCGAACTAAACTTGTAATGACGTATTTAAAATTTTGTGATTCTTTTTTTATATAGATAAAAAAATCTTAAACTTGAGAAGTTATAAATAAAATAAAAACTTGAGGAGTAATTAAACAACTTAAATGCTTTAAATGCAAAAAAGTAACTTAATAATTCAAGATAAAAAAAAACAAACAAACTTACATCCATTATATGATTCTTGATTTGATTACAGTCACGCACAAAACTTCCATAACAAGAGAACATAAACAAATATATATTTTTATATTTTATAGGTTTTTTGGTAATAAAAATTATAAGCTCACCATATTAAAATGAAAACTACAAGTCTACTAGATGATAAGCCTATAATTACAAGCCTGCTGATTATCATCTAAAAATTATTAGCTTACAAGCTAATTGCCTATTGATTGAATTACATGTTTACTAATAAAATCCTGTAAATTTAGTTCAGTTATAGAGCAATTATTGTTGATTTGATGAGTTATTCTTGTTAATAACGATATGTCACTCCTCTTTCAGCCTTGAGTTATATAAAAAAATTATACATAACTATTTGTTAACCACCATCTTTCTTCTTTCTTCGTTATTTAAATATTTCAAGGATGCAACACTAAAACTACGTACCCATTTTCATTAACTTACATGCTTAAAGTAATTAGTTTTGTTTACAAGTCGAGTCCTTATCAAATCTTGTCCATGGCGGAGTGTGTCTTTCATTTCTTTTTATTTAAATTTCATCACTCTCTAATCTTTATGTGTAATACTTAAATGGTCCAACCGACAACCTATCCTTTTTTTTCCTTTTTTTCACACCCCAGACTTTATTTTCATATGAAACACTTGCTAAGTCCACCCCATTACCATACTTGTCTTCCTTATTTTTTACCAAAAATCTTCAATAACTTCTACGATTTATTTAGTATGTAACAGCTATATACCATTAGAAAGTTCCCTTGAGAAGGGCCCCTTGGTTTATTGCACATAATAATTACTTGTATTGGTTGTCTGGTAGTTGAAGTGCTAGTGGTGTGCAACTCACTTGCCTTCCTGTCTGTTTTGAGAATGAAGAGTACCATCACAGGAAAGATTCCATAAAATGCACAAGTTATAAACTTCTATTGAAATATGAAGAAAAGGTGGATTTGACATTGTGCGCAATGAAGTTGTTCATGCTATGGACGTCGTAATCCCCCCCCCCCCCNCCCCTCTTTTTAACTGTTGATCAATTACTATAAATTTTACACCGTTCTAGTCCTGTCAAAAGTAAATTATCTACATTAAAATTAAAAGATTCGTTAGAAGTTTATTATATTAATCATCAAATCAAGTCCTTAACTGAAGATGTAATATGATTAAAATATTATATTAAAAACCTCTTCTTTTTTTTCCCAGAACAATCGCGTCTAAAATCTTTAGTGTAGAACTTTTCAATTTTTAACTTTGATTTCGATAAATGGCCTAGTTAAAATAAGATATTTTTCGTAGAAATATTGTTTGATATTCCAGAAATATCATGAAAGCAGTTCGAAAATTTTTATAAATCATGTAAAAAGACATTTTAATTTGAAAAAAAAATATTGGTGTCCATAGAAATTGGAGATCCTTTTACTCAATATATGATAGTTACATATGATAGTTAAGGAGGTTACCATACCTGGAAATCATTAATTTTTTAATTAAAAAACATTTCAATAATTAAAAAGACGAACTTTTGTAATGACAAAAGAAAAAGAAAAGAGAAAGATGATATTTAATAACTTTTATTATTAACTCTTAAAGGATAAGTCTAATATATAGTTAATATGTTGGGTTTTTTTTCTCTTTGACTTCTCAAGTTCTAGACACAGGACCAACTTGTGAAATTAAATTATCTTAAGACATCATAAATTTTTATCTAAAAACATCATAAGATGCCAAAATAAGTGTTGTGACATTTTCTTCTTTATGTGCTAAAAGCAACATGTTTAATTTGTTAGAAGTTGGAAGTTGGGCATAACTGCGCATCCACAAATGCTTTCTCCTATCAAATGGGTGCAATGAAATGATAGATCGGTTGGGCGGTACTCAAATTTAAAGCAATTTCATTCGGGGACTGTGTATGACGCAATCGAAAATCCATAAAGAATTGAAAATCATTATATTTAATAACAACTTGTTTGATCATGCTATGCCGCGGGATCAGTTTTTTTTTTTTTCAATGCAACAAAGAAGATGATTTTCAAACTCAATAGTAAATCAATTTCACGTGTAAAGATTAAATCTAGATTAAAAAATAAAAGAAAAACATATTTTATGCAATTATTGTGACCTATAGTGGATTGTGTCTTTCTCCTAAATTATATTTTTATAATTTGTTTTAATATTTTTTTAATCTTGTCTCATACATTCATGATTCCAAACATCATTTTATAGCTTACTCAGTGTCAATTTTATTTATAAAATCATATCAAATTTATTATATGAAAAGCAAAATAACTCAACAAAAAAATAATGATGTAAAGAAAAGGACTCAATCAATAAAATAAAATAAAAAGGATATTAATAATAAAAAAAATCTAGAGGTGGTTTAGTGTTGACTATGTAAAGGACTTATTCTACACTGATAGCTGACCCAAATTTATTTCAATGTAAAAAATAGATGCTAAGGTGATGTAAATATTTTTTTTAAAGTAAATCATTGACTTGATTATATTTAAAAAGCTCAATTAACACAAATAATACATAAAAAAACACAATGATAATAAATAAACTAATAAAAAATGACAACTTAAAAATAAAAATAAAAAACAGATTTGAGCTTATCTTTATTAACATGCCAAATCTGTGAATTAGTCATGATACTAGAGTAGCTCCATTAAAAGCAAACAAAATAAAAGTATGAAAACCAATTATCAAATAATTTAATGTTAAAGAGTAGAACTGAAAATAAAATAAAAAAACTAAACAAAATAATAAGAAAAAATATGAGTCAACATGGGTTAACTTACTAACTCTGTAATCATGAAAAGAAGATTGAGATAACCTCATAAAAATAGATTGAAAAATAAAATACAAAGTCTAATTTCCAATAAATCAAATATTGATGGAAAAAAATTAATTTAAAAAAAACCCTAAAAATATCCTAGTCATAGGCCTAAAACTAACTAAGCAAAATTCTAAATCATCAAATGCTAAAAAATCAAATTGAAAAAAAAAACAAATGCAATAAAAAAGGATCCAAAATAAAATAAATAATAATTAAAAGAATGAGGATAAAAAGTAATATAAAAATAATTTGAAATCAAATGATGAGTGAAGAAATTGAAAAAAAAATAAAAAATAAAAAATATTAGTAAACAGAATGAGGACCACATTTGAAATAAAAATTAAATGAAAACAAATAATGAGAGGAAAAATTCAGAAAAAAAATCAATGAAAAAAACTAAAAATAAAAAATAAATAACAATAAAAAAATACGGGTTGATTTAAAAATTAAAATTAAAATAAATATAACTTTAGTTTTTTACAAGGGAAAGAGAAAAAGAAGAGGGAGAGAAAAAAAAAATTACCAAAACTCAACCACCAAGTCATCAAATATGCAACATCAATGGAACAAGATGATGAGGCACTATCATTATTATTCTAGAAAGCAGCATTTAAAGGTCAAACAACATCACACATGCCACACATAATATATGAGTGTCACTAATTTGTTGGTATGTATTAATAATTTTTTTAATAATATTTATATAATTAAAAATATCTAATTATTTATTTATCATCTTATTTATTATAAAAAAACTAATATGAAAAGATAAAAAAATTATTTAATATAATATCAATCATTTTTTTTATGTTAGTGTATATAGTCTTTACATAATGCCTTTAAAATATAAAAGGACTGAATTACTACTGTGCAACGATTTAAAATATATTTTTTAGGACAATATAATCATTATATTATGTATTTAGAAGATAAATAAATTAAATTATCTTCAATCAATTTTATAATAACTAATAGGCACTTAAAAAAATCATTCTACCCTAGAGGCCATTGATTTTTTTAAAAGGAAAAATTTTAATTATAGTGTTGCAGTGAATAATAATCTATGTTTATGGATATAGAGAATTCCGCGTATTAGTTTTATGAAACTAAAGTATAATTGTTAAATGAAAAATAAAAAGATTCAATAAAAGATAAAAGAACGATGCAAATAAATAAATACATAAATAGAAAAGAAAAGGAAAAGAAAGAAGCGAACGAATGAAAGAAAATAAATTTGAGGTGGTTTACTTTTATAGAAACAGTGTTTCCAACTCAAATGTTTTAATTGTACTGATAATGAATCATTGGATGCATCACCTTCATTTCAGAAGAAAATATTACTAAAATATGTACATCTTTTAATTAGTTGGATCTCAACATCTTTTAATTAATGACCCAATATTTTGTACTTGTAATCTATATTTTTCTTTCGTTCCGTTACTGGAAGATACTCTCTTTGAACTAATATTGTAATCTTGCATTTAATTATGGAAGCTACTGCCTTTGAACTAATATTGTAATCTTGCATTTATGGAAGCTACTGCCCTTGATTAGGTTGTAAATAGGATTTTAAATTAATTTTAATATAAAATAAGAAGGTGCCGGTTGAGGTATATGCATTTTCATAATCAGAAACATTTCCAATTGAAGAATGGAAAAATAATGTATGCACTTAATCAAATTAATTGAAAAATATATAAATTAAACCAGAATTTTTATCTCTAATTAAAAACTAAAGTGAGAAGTTGATCCTTTTTTTTCTTTTTTTTAAGAAGCAAATGATAGATTCATATACCACTTTATCTCAATTATCCTTTTTATTTTTTATTTTTTTATTTTATTTTTATCTTGGAAGTTAAATATTGTTATCGCAAACCATATATGATTTTTGTTCAAGGAGATGCTCCATTGAGTCAAAAAATGATGGAGAAAATATGATATCAAGTTTACATAGTGTCTCGATGATATTCGTTTGAAGCCTTTCAATGTGTTTAACATTTAACTTACTAGAGCATATATCTCTGAAGAAATGACTAATCTTCGTGAGTGCATCTCATATTCCCTTTGACAACAAATCATGAAAATCTAATGGGATAAGTGTTTGCATAAACATGTGGCAGTCATGACTCCTCATTCCATATAATCTGCAGTCCTTTATATTAACCAATCTTGATATGTTCAATGTATGTCCATTTAGAAAACGTAGACTCTTAAGTCATTTGTAGACTAGCAGTTGTGCGTTTTTCTCTAACACAAAGCTTGCTTTTGGTTTTACGACCTGTGACTCATCATAAATCGACTCCATATTTTTATGGTTATAATATAAAGTTATATCCATCTAGCCTTGATGTTGTCCTTTGTCTTCCCCTTCACATCCATGACGATCTTGAAAATGTTCTCAAACATGTCTTTTGATATGCATGATATCAAGGTTATAGCGGAGCATATTGGTCTTTCAATAAGGAAGCTCCCAAAAAATACTTTGCTTTACCAAATTATAGGTCAAACCAAAACTAGAAAACTTTTGTTTACCTGATTAAAGGCCAAACACAATGTCACCATAGTTTGATACAACATCATACAATTTTTCACCAAAAAGATGTGGGGATGCAACATCTTTTTCAACACTGTCAATAAAGAAATCTTTTATGTTCTTTTTGTACCTGTGATTAAGTGGCAAGAAACAATGTTAACATTAAAAAAAAAAGAAGTTTTACCTCTGTTTGCTAGTATGAATGCCTTGTTTTTTTTCCATATAGTATAGACATACGAGTTTTCCATGCATACTCCAACCAAAAAGCATTTCATAAGCTGGAAAATAATTGATAGTCCATATCAAAGCCGCCCTTATAAGGAAATTTTTTTCCCTCACTATATTATAAGTTAAAGCTCTAAAAGACCACAACTGTGACACCTTATCAATCAACAGTCAAAAACAAACATCTATATTCCGCCTTGGGCTGCTTAGATTGGGTATAATAGTAGATAAAAATATGAACTCCAATCCTATATACATTCCTGATGGCAAGTTATAAACTATGAGTATAATCAGCCAAGAATAAAAAGTAGCAAATGACCTAAATAGGTTGAATCTGTCTGTACATAACCCAAGACGCACATTCCTTGATTTAGTTGAACAGTGAAGATGAACACTATTAAAACATTTTCATGCTTCACCGTTAGAAGGATGCACCATCACTCCATCAATTGTATCATGTCTTTGGTGCCATATCATGTGCTCAGCAGTCCTTGGTGACATGAATAACCTCTACAATCTAGGTGTGATCAGGAAGTATCTAAGTTTTTATATGCCACTAGAGTCTTTCCCATGTCAATTCTAGGTTTGTACTAGGAATGGCCGTATATCATGCACTTGGTTATCTTAGCATTTTCAAGGTAGTATAACATATAGAAATTAAAGCACATGTCAATTATGTGATATCTTAAACCAAAGGGTTTCATCATAGATTTCACAACATAGAAGTTTTTTTTCAACTCATTCCCTTAAAGTAAAATGTTTCTCGCCCATTCAATAATTTTTTCATACCCGGCCTCACTCAACTCATGATCTGACTTGATGGTAAACACCAATGCTACAGCTAACAATTTATTATGGTTTGTGCAACCATCCTATATTGGTTCGTTAGAATCTTTCAACAAATCTAAAAACCTAGCTGCATCTGTATTAGCTTCTTCTTCTACGATTGAACATTGATTAACATTACCTTGATTCATTCTCATTACATCCATAACCATAATTATATAAGGATTAATATTATCATTTGTCGCTTCATGCATGTTGCTAGCACTAGAAATTGACCCAACCACCATTTCTCTCATTCTTCTTTTACTAACAAATACTTCTCCATGTGCATACCAACACTAGTAATTCTTCATAAACCCTTTGTGTAGAAGATGCATCATTACAACATCTAGATGGTGATATTTTTTATTTTGACACTTCTTGTATGGATATCTAACACCACCTCTAGTAAAAATTTTAGGAATAGATGCTGCGAAATTAATAAAACCCTAAACTCTATTACAATAATCAATCCTCCGTAATCCTTGGGGTGAATCTCGATACATCTATGAACGATCACCATGACTTATATTGAACCTCTATAAAATTATGATGATATCATGTATTAATTAACTAAGTTAGGTAAATAAACTTGCAAAAATATTACTTTACCTCAAGATTATCCAATAAACCAATCACTTTTTATAAATATTAAATATTCATTATCATTTTCCATATGTAATTCAGTCGGTAACTACCTACGAACACTTTTTATCTGTAGTTACCACCTTAATTATGGATGAAAAAGTTTTTGTTGGTAATTTCAACCTCAAATTACTGACAGAAATATTCTGTCGGTAAATCTGTTGCTATTGAGCAAATTTCTTGTAGTGATCTCAAAAAATGAATTTTCAATGACATCATATCCCTTGGGGTTGCCATGTAATGGTGTAAATCCAATACTTCAAATATTTCATCACAATTTACTTAAAAATCAATAATAATATTAAAAATGATTTAAAATAAGTAATCCAATGCATTATGTGTTTGAAAATGACCTTAAAAATTATGGGAGATGGTTAAAAGTTGTTGGAATTGTGATCAGGCAATGATGACACGTAGTTATATATTTAGATGCATGACTAATATTATGGAGCATGATTACTTGTGTTAGTGAAGGGGAAAGGTATGCAAGTTTATACACCGAGTGTGCCTTTTTTTTTTTAATTTACGTGGGTGTTTGTATTAATTTATGTGTACTATGACTAATCTCATTTTAAATTGAACATCTTATAAGTCCAATGAATATATAAAGCATTGCAGAAGTGATAGGCATACATAATAAGATTTAAACTTGGATGTAGAGGAAAGAAACAATTCCCTTCTGTTCCAGGGCTAAGACCTGAGTTGCTATTCAGAGTTAGAAGAATTAAGACGGGGGTGGATAAAATAATAACCCCCGTGGAGAATGTTTCTTTTAAGGTGATATAGACGGGGGGTGGATAAAATAATAACCCCCGTGGAGAATGTTTCTTTTAAGGTGATATGTCTTATTTTTCTCGGGCTTTTTTCACCGGATGTATCTGCTTGAATGAATGTACCACCTAGCTTGGCTGTGAGGGCATAATTGGTAAGATGCTATCAACCCTAGCATAACGGTAGTTATTGGAATTCATAGCTCTACTAGGTATGGTGGTGTATCAAAAGTAGAGTTTTGTCACTTTATTCGCCATCTACAATGGCAGCGTGCTTGCCGTGGCCAGCACCACCAGGTGGGGTCCAATGTGACAAATCATTTGGCAGTGCATCAAATGGTGGTTTCCATCGAGGTCGGGCAAGTCCTACCCAACGGGGGCAGGCAAGGGCTCCCTCGCCGTCGGGGATAGGTTTGTGCTTTCCTGAAGCAATTAAGCTACATGGGCTTTTTCTTTTCTTTTTCTTTTTTCTATTCTAGATTTATCTTTTATGGACTTGATAAGGGGACTCTGGATCCTTGGCCCGTAAGCAAGTAAATTTCTTTCTTTAAATGTAGAAAACATTAAAAAGAGATTAATGTTATATAATAACACCACAAGAGAGTCGTATAATTTACAATGATGCATGTCTATTCCTTGCCTTAGGATGGAAGGCGAAACTCAAGACTTTCTTCATTCTACATCTTTACTTGTATGCATATAACAAGTGAACGGCGGATTGATAAATAAAAAAATTCTGTAACTTTTTCTTTTTTTCCTCTTATATTTTCGTCCAAAACATCCAATTGAGCTATGGTACAGCACTATAAAAAGAGTTGAAATTGGAAAATAAAAAAAACCTAAAAGTTTCTTAGAAACACCTTCTACATCGTATTTAAAAGAACTACTCGCGAGAAAGTTAATTTGATAATTGTTTTTTAGTAACTTTCCATTAAAAACAAAGTGCAAGGCAAAAGTAATAATAATCTTATAAATGGGATAACTATTAGCTTCTCAAACCCCTAAAAAAAAAAATCTGCTTGAGATGTTGGAAACAAATTTCAAAATACTTTAAGGACTTCAAAGAATGGACAACTTAATTACCAGTTTTATGATAAGAAAACCTCAAAGAATTTCATAATTAAATTTAAAGTATAAAAAATTAAAATTAAAAAAAATAAAAAGATCAGTATTTCACTACAAACGCTGTCACAAAATACTATATATTAAAATAGTATAATAATAATTTTTTTTTTCTCAGCAAAAATCAAAACACCTCTAAATTAAAGATGCTGGCGTCAAACTAATAATGTTTTTTGACAGGATAAACCAACAAAACAAAGGAAGATCACTATCAATGGTAGCATGACATGACAAGCATAGCCATTAAATGTCTTTTTTCACACGCATGCAAACACGCACATGATAGTATTCCTTGTTTTTATTCATTTTAGTTCTTAAATCTGCTAAATTATGGAAAGAAATAGATAAGGATAAAAAATGGGAGAAAAAGAGGGAAAAAAAAATATTGCTGGAGATTCCAAGCCATTTTCAGATAACAAACTTGTTCATCGCAGGTGGGCATCTTTCTCTTGATTTAAGCCTTTGCATAATGTAGATGAATCTACGTTTTCTATATGATGAATTTGGTGCAACAACTACTAACATACTTGCCAAACTCACTAAATACTTGAAAGAAATATGAGTTTGCTGATACGTTGAGCCAAATGTACACCGATATTGTATTGCTTAGCATTTTATATTTCGTGGGGGTTCATGCCTACATGTTGCAGGCCAATGACACTGGGCTTGGCCGGTGCTCTGATGGGCTTGAACATTGGTAGTTGCGATGGTGAGATCAATGAAAAGATGAAGGTGCATGTATTCATCACAACAGCCATTAAACAGTGCAAGCACAAATGCCCATCCGGGAATTCTCCAGTCCATCAACCCTATATATAGTTAATCCAATCCATTGATTAGGCCAGTTTTTTTATTTCCTTCAAAGTGGCTCGTTGCTGAGTTCTTTTGCTTTTTCTCAATTTCACTAACACAGGAATTACAAGTTTCTTTATGGAATATCTCTGTCTCTTTGCACCTTGATTTCAACAGCGAAAGTTGTTTTTCATAGAAACATCATCTGCATGGGGCATAATCAGACCCTTTCAGATTTTAACCAGAAATCGTATATTCTTAGCAACCACTTCCGTTGACAGATTGAGGCATGGACGAACAAGAATCTTCTGTATGTTGATTAGCAACTTCACTAACAGCAGCGTCTGCCTCTTCTGTCTGATGAGAAGAGTTGAATCCATCATGTATAAGTACTGTTTTGCGTGCTCTGCCATTGCCTTTTCATGTTCCACGTTTGTAGGGGCAGCACAATTGCTTAAAGCATATCTTACTTCATCAACTATATCATCAAATTTATGATTCACGGGAACATTACGTTTCCCAAATGCACTTCCTTTTTTCCTTGATTGAGTAGGTCTCTTATTTGTAGATTTAGATGGAGATCGCCTGGTGTGATCTGCATGACGCGATGCAGATTCACTGGCACTGTTAGCTTCCGGGATTAACAAAATGTAACCAAAATGATGATCCTAAATAACAATAGAGTGAAATTCGTGAACAAAAAGATATCTTGTTCGGTCTTTTTGGTGGAAAAGATGTAATTCGCATGAAGGATTCGGAAATCGCATACATCTTTTCTGTCAACTTCGTGCAAAAACAATGTGAAATATATTTGTATACTATAAACAATCTGAAACTGGAAGAACTAAAACATCTAAAAGTTAACTAGAAACCGTCCTACATGTTCTAAGAAAGATTTTATGACAGAAGAATTCTCAATCTGTAACTTTGAATGGAGATCTACTTCCTCTCCTTAAAACCTTAAAGCAAGAATATTTCAAGTTTAAGAACAAAAACAAGAGTCAGAGTTCAGATCTACTTCCTCCCCTTTAAAATGGGAGTTTAAGATTCATTAAATAAATGAACCCTACTAATCATATGTTATGCGTGGTCGAGTATCATATGTGATGATTATATTAATTAGTAAGAGGTAGTTGGCTGCCCCTTGAATTAATATAGGCTATCACTATAGAAGGCAAAGGTGAAGAACATAAGAGAGCAAAGAAAAATGGAAGAAAGAAAGGAGAAGAGGCAACATAGTAGTCTATCTTATTTCTTTGATTTACAGCTCGTTAATTGTTAGATCGGGCTGAGATTTTGATAGTAGCTTTTAGACACGCTACTCTTTATTTTTTATGATTGAATTGAAGATTGGTATTGTGGAAGCTGATCATTTTAACAAAAAACAAGACTGTCAGTATTGTAAGCTTTTCTTAAACTCTTCTCTCTTTAATCTTGTTATATTCCAAGAATAAGTTGCTCTTGATGATATGTAAGTTGTAGCCCTTAGTTGAATCTGAAGAAGAACAATTATAAACCCATTATTTATTGTGTGATTGTTGCATTATATTTTTTAATTGTTTGATTATGATTTTGATTGCACAAAGAGGAAAAATAATTGGAACTTGTGAATTGAAAATTGATCTGGCTAAATTGGTATCCAATTATCTGTTTCTAGTTTTCCCCACAAAGTGGTATCAGAGCACTAGTTGTGTAGATTGGATTTCTTATGTAGTTAAAATAAAAAAAGAAAGATTCAAGTATGATAAAGCTCACTTCCTCTAATTATTTTCCATGGAAAGCAATGATGAAGGATTACTTATATTACATATCAGGCTCTGTCGCTTGAGTGTAAAGGAATAAAGTCTGGTGAGATGGATGAGGCAAAATAGAATAGGCTTGATAGAAAAGCGACTACTAATGTTAGAAAATTGATATGTTCTAAGTCCATTAATTATATTTCTCAAGAACATGACTATTATGTAGTTTAGAAGATCTTTGTAAAGGAAAGTGCACAAAACAAGGTTTTTGTAATTAGAAACCTTGTAAATTTAAAGTATAAAGATGATGAAGATGCTTTAATGCATATAAATAAATTCCAAGGATTCTTGAATTAGCTATAATTGATGAATCTTAAGTTAGCCAATAAAATGCAACCTCTTTTCTAATTGTTAGTCTATCTAAAGTTCAAGAAAAGTCATCTTTAATAAGGAAGTTTTTATCTTATCGAGAAAACCTACATGTTCTATGTTGTTAAAAGCAAATACCTTTTAATATCGAAAATATATTTTACATATAAATTTATAATCCTTGAAACTAAAACAACACAGAATATATTTTTTTTGTTTTTGATATTTTAGTCAATGTTCTTCTAACTTTAATAAACTTCCTATTAAAGCTAAAATACATGCTAAAATATTATTTTTTGGTGTATGAAAAATACAATATGATTTTTTAGCTTTGAGACACTTGGTCGTATGCACAAAAATATTTTTTTTAAATTTTTTTATTTATGAAAGTTTTGATGAAAACCAGATATTTTACTACCGAACTTGTATTTTTACAACATAAAATACAAACCAATATTAAAAAAAAGGCATAAATCAAAAATTAGGGAAATCATAAATATTGCAAAATATTTTTTTTCTTTTAATTTTTTTTAAATGGACTGGCCTGAACCTATTGGAGGCGTGACAGGGACGAAGGGATGAAGTAAGAGAAAAAAGATGGGGAGAAAGGCTGACTTACGATGGCTACCATCGTTAATGGAGCTACTCGAGACAACAGGCAGCAGCACTGGCACTGGTGCTGGTGGTGGCTTTGTTTGTTTCTTTTTTTTTCTCTTTTATTTTTCATTCTCTTCTTTGCCTCTTTTTTTTTTCTTTTGATCTTCCCTTTGTATTTTGCTCTATCTTCTTTTCTCCTCTTGCTTTTTGGTTTGTTTTTTTTTTTCCTTCTCAGCTACCTCTTTTTTCTCCTATATTTATAGGGGAGAAAAGAGGCCTACACCCCTGCCCAGTCGATGACACTCGGGTGTAGGGTGGTCGGGGCGACCACTGTTCAACTGCTCCTCTACCACCTTAAGGAAACCTCTCTCCCAATCTTTAACATGTGGGATGTTGTGCAGGTGAAGGGGTCCTTGGTCGGCATCTTTTTGGGTCATCAGGGGAAAGGGAAGGTGACACCATCAAAAAATTAACGTCTTCTCCCAAGTGCAAGAGTGTCGAAGTAATAAATAACTCATTAAGCTCGAAGTCAAACCACAAGGATGTTAACTATATAAATTATAAACAACAATAATAACAACAACAACAACAATAATAATAATTTAAAAAGGACTTTGAGATTGTAAGATTAATATGAGGATTAAATAATGATAAAAAAAAATATCAAGGTTAGAGGATCCACTAATGGTATTTCAAACAAGTATAGTATAAACACTTTTTATTACTCAACTACAAACCATATATAAAGAAGGTTTTAATCGAATTATAAATCGTTAACATGATTACATTAATTATCTCATTCAAATAATACTAATACTTATAAATATTTTCAGGTATTTATGATTATAACTTATATTAACAACAAATCAAACTCCTTTCATAACGCAGGTATAGGTGATACCATACAGTTAAACTATGAAAATACCAAGTATTTGTTGTACCAAGTGTTATACAACATAAATCTAAATTAACCATTTAACAAGCAAAGTATTAAAAGTGAACAAGATAACAAATACAAAACATGTTAGTATCAAACATTAAAGTTCATGTTGAGTTTATACTAAACTTATCCATACACAATTAGTGTAACCTTTTCACCTTGATATATTAAACTTAGCTAAATATAATGAAGAAAAGAAACATAAATAACAAGATAATAACATAAATAAGATATAAGTTAACTAAATAAAGAAAAAGAAATGAAAAGTATAAACAAGAGATTAATGAAAGCAAAATTTAAGTATTACAAAAAAAATATAAAGAAAAAGAGCAAGAACATGATCTTCATTTGAAAACCAAGATGCCTAATTAATGAAAAATGTCTATTTTTATAGGCCAAAATTTAGAACTATTGATTTGTTATTGTTGAGTGATTGACCATATCTTGACTTGGTGATAATTGTTATTTTCTTGTCTGAATAAAACATCATTATTAACATCAGAACTTGAATAAACTTGATTTATGAAAGTTCTAAGAAATTATCTTAGCATTCCAATTCAAAAAAATTAAGGTCATTTGAACTTCTAGAACTCAAGATATGGGCTAAATATTGAACAGTATTTGGGTTGCAAGACAAATTCAAACTTCTTCATTATTGCTAAGATTTGGACTTCCAAATAGCAAAATTGAGTCTTACCTTCCCTAAATATTTTAGGCTAATGTCTTAGCTTTCCATCCATATAGATCAGACTTAAATCCAAGATCTATAGCTTTAGATATAACCCAATGACTGAATAATATTTCAGTTTGGGTTGAACCAGCATCTCTTATCAAAGTTTAACCCTCTTTTTATCTTTTCAATTTCAATACTTAAACTCATCAATCAATTCTTTTATATATATGATAGGCCTACATTTAAGATGAACATTTACTTTAAATTAAAGGTATTTTATGGTATTAGACTTGTTATTATAAAACATGTTTTAGTTAATGAGTTATTGATATTTCAAGTGCAAAATGATGATATAAAACCTTGATAAAAATATAATTTCAAGTATTAATCATCTACCCTACCTTGCCGAATAGAGATTTACAAAAACTCTTAGAGGTTTTTGAAAAAGCTCGTAACGATAAAAAAAGGAAGGCTTTCCTTGGTTATTAGAGGTAAAAAGACAAAAGCTTTTCCAACAGTTTGTATCTCATCTTCTCCATTCAAAACACACAGGATCCATAAGTATGAGTCTTGACTTTCTTTTTTCTTTAACATATATAAAGCTATTTGTTTGGTTTTGTTTCTTTTCAAGATCTATTTTTGTTTATTTTTTGGGATATTCATTTTTCATCTTAGCAACAAAGTTGTATGCTTGCTTACTATTCCTCTCATGTCTTTGAGTTTAGATTATTATTTATGTCAAAGCTGTGTTTGTTTACTCTCTTGTTGTAAGGAACTGTGAACTTTAAAGGTCTTCATTATTCCTCCATCCTTTATCTAAATGTCTCTCTATTTTAGAATGTTGCATTGGATAAGTTTGGCTCCTAAATAAAGCTCTGTCTAAAGGGAAAAGAGAAAAAAAGAGAAGGCCCTCTTCAATTTAAGGTGATATTTTGGTTGGTTCTAGAGCCATGTTTTTCTTTCTATTCTTTGAAAGTGAGATAGCTAGCCATTTAATTTATTAGTTCTTGTTTTAATGTCTTTGATATGCATAATATAAAGGCACACTTTTTAAGTTCTTTCCTTTTGGTATGAAACAAACAAGAAAGTGTCAGAGATTAGAAAAAAAAAGGTGGACGTAAGTAACCGTTTCTTTTATAAAATTAGGTTCAAAATTTTAACTTTCCGGTGTATGCGAACTCCCTCCTTTTTGTTGAAAGTGATGGGTCGGGCTATGTTTATGCTCTAAGTTTAAGTTGATGGACTAGATTTTGTTTGACAAGTTGGCTTTGAAAGGTCGTTTTTGGGATTTTTGCCTTTTTGTTTTATATGAACTATTTAGTTTTTTATTTGAGAATGTTGAAATATAAGTGTATGGTTTGTGTTCATTAATTATGATTAGCTATGATTTTGTGTTTTGATCAAATATGAAAAATATTTTTTTGTATGGTATATACAACTAATACCCTAATATATTTTGAACATTGCTTTTAAAAAAAAATATGCAAAGTGTAAAAGAAAATATGTTTTAGCATAAATTTCTTAAACATAAAAATTATTTTCTTGCATTTTAGATTTTATAATATGTTTGTAAATTCTAAAAATATAAAAATTTTATTTTAAGAAAATTCATCGTTATTCGCCATTAATAGGTGGATAAAGAAACCCGGATATAAAGAGATTAATATTTAAAATATTATTGGAAATAATTTTTTTATTCACCATTAATATTTTGATAAAGAAATCCCAAAGGAGTTAATATCTGAAATATTATTGAAAATAATTTATTTTATTTTTTGTTAATATTTAGATAAAGAAACCCAAATGATTAGTATCCAAAATACTTTTCTAGTAATAATAAGTTATTATCCCTTAATAATATAAAAGCAAAAAAACCTATGAAAGGTAAATGTCTAAAATATTGTTTAGAGTAATCTAACTTTGTTTATTTTTATCATATTAGTAGGTTTATGCCAAAAATGTTATTTAGAACAATTTAATTAAGCATCTTTAAAAAAAACCTCAATTATAATTAGGGATATTTAAAATTTTGATTACACAGCTTATAAGTTGTGATAGTATGAAATATTAAGATGAAATAAACTTTTAAAGCGCTTTGAATTTCCTTAGATTTCTAACATTGTTTTTTTTTGTTTTTTTATCCTTGCAATTTACAAGTCACAAATGCTTGAAATACTAAAAGGAAAAATGAGCTTTTAAGCACATTGAATCTCCTTAGATTTCTATTTTAGTTATCTCTTAATTTATAGGTTGTTAATTTATTTCAAATCAAATATAGATTTTAAGAGATCTGTATTAATGATTCTCCTTGGCACACTATAAATATATCTAAAGGTATGATCCATATTGGCTAAGGATTTTTTTTTATATAAACTTTAAACCTAAGGTCATTCATCATAGTAAACTCATCCTAGAAAAATTAATTAGAAAACACTAATACCAAAGCAATGATAAAGCAAACCAAATATCGAGTAGCTTATCTCAAGCAAGGCGTATCAGAGGTGCTAAAACTTTTCTTTTACACAACCAATCCCTTACTTTAGAATCTCTAAAAGACCAATTAGATTTTTTAGTAATTATAATATTAGGTGATAGCTTTTTTTTTTCACAAAAACAAAGACCCCAAAATTAATTCTCTACTTTGAAAAGGGTTGCCTTAATGTCGAGCTCTCGTATAAGTGGGTTTTTCATGTAAACGAAAAGCCAATGGCTCAATTGATCACTTCAAAGCTCGACTTATTGTCAAAGGCTATCATCAAAGACCTAGGATTAATTTCAAAGAAACTTTTAGTCGCGTTGTAAAACCTATAACTATTCGATTTTTACTTGTTGTTGCTATCATCCAAGGTTGGACTTTAAGGCAAATGGATGTTCATAATGCCTTTCTATATGGTCAGCTTATTAAGACTGTTTATATGAGTCAACCTCTAGGGTTCAAAGATCAGACAAAACCTCAACATGTAAGTTATGTAAAGCTATCTATAGGCTTAAAGAAGCCCCTTAAGCATGGCATTCAACACTTAAGCATGCTCTTATTCAACATGATTTTCATAACTCTAAGTTGACTCCTCATTATTCATTTATTGAAGTGGCTCAGTTATGTGTTATTTGTTGGTATTCATGGATGACCTTGTGCTTATTGGGAATGATTCTAGATGTGTGCAATCTTTTATTTAGTAGCTTGGTGCTCTATTTTCATTGAAAGATATGGATACTCTTAACTATTTTTTAGGAGTGGAAGTTATATCAACTCGTGCTGGTTTATTCTTGTCATGTTATAAATATATCCGTGATTTGGTGTCCAAAACCAAAATGGTTATGCCCCCCCCCCNCCCCCCCCCCCCCCAAATCTATATCTTTAAAACTAGTTTATGGTACTGCCTTTATTGATAGTTCTGAATTTCATCATGTATTTAGGAGCCTTCAATATCTCTCCCTCACTTGTCTTGATATTTCCTTTGCCATCAAAAAGTTATCCTAATTTATGCACAAGCCCGCTAATACACAGCGGACAACAGTTAAAAGACTACTTCAGTATCTGAAACAGACTATATTCCATGGCATCCACCTCCAAAATGCTACCATTTAGCATCTCGTAACATATTTTGATGCTAATTAGGCTGGAAACATTGATGATCGCACTTTTACTTCTGTTTATATCAGTTTTGTGGGACATAATCTCATTTACTAGAGTTCCAAAAAATAACAAGCTGTTACACATTTATCTACAGAGGCTGAATACAAATCCTTAGTTAATGTAGCATCTGAAACAATGTGGTTACTGAGTCTTCTCTTTGAACTTGGATTTCCACTCAAAGCTCCACCTTCCCTGCTATGTGACAACCTTGGCGCTACTTATCTTAATTTCAATCCAGTTCATCATTCTAGAATGAAACATGTTCAGATTGATTTACACTTTGTACGTGACTTAGTTCAAAAGGGCACTATTAATGTCAAGCATATTCACACCTAGGACCAGCTTGTAGATTTGCTGACGAAACCTTTATCCAAGCAACGTACTTCATTCCTCATTTCCAAGATTGGCCTTACTGATGGAAGGCTTGTCTTTCAAGGGCATATTAAGGAAATTTGCATAAACTCGATTCTTACCTAAGTTTAGCATTCCAACTGTTACAAATCTTTTCATTTATTGTAAATAATATTCTGCCAAAATTATAGCAAATGTCTATATATATCAATTACCAAAAACAGACCTTGCTCTCGTATATATTTCACTCAACATTAAAATGAAATTGTGTGTTTCTTCCATTGAAAAGTGTGAGTAGCTGTTTGATTTTCTAAAAACAACTTCTCCAAATCACCCTTCTTTCTAAGATCATCACCCTGCAAAAACACTCACACACACACACATATATATTCCCCCGAATCCATTTTCTCCATCCAACATAAAAGGAGTACAATTACCCATCAAGGAAAAGAAAAGGTGTAAACTTCATCAGATTGAATTCATGATTCTTAGAAAGCCGAGGACCCACCAATTCCTTAACACAATCAACAGTTCCAGTCATTAGAATTGTTTGTCCAACAATTACATTTAACGAAACTTGATATAAGAACAATATACCCCTAAAGAGAGATAAAGAGACAACTTGAGAAAGATTAAAGCTATTAAAAGGAGGAGTTTAAGCCAAAAAAGGGAGTGTAACTTTCGTATTTATAAGAGAAGGAAAGGTTCATTTATGGGCATGGCAGCGTTCAAAAACAGAATAAAGAACAATCAATAAGAAATGGAACCTAATGGAATGATAATATAATCGTAATGGATGGATCGATTAACTTAAACTACCCTAAGTTCATGAACATATAACACTCAGTTAATGTAAAACAACAGGTTCAAGGCTGAGATTGAAAAGAGTACTAGCCTTTGGTCTTTTTGTAATATTACTTCATGAATTCAAGAATATGCAACCATTCATTTCACATCTGCAGTAAAATTTTACGCAAGCAAATCCTATCCACGCTACCAATATACCAATCATTAGAAAAACAGAGAGAGTTTCAATAAACAGCTTTCATAACAGGTTTTCGCTAGATACTGAATAAAATTAGCTCATTATTTAAACAGAAACATAGAAAAGCCATTTAATTTAAGGTTCCAAACAGCCATATATACTAAAATCTAAAAATAGCAATTAGTTCAATTGAAATTAAAAAATTTTCAGTAACCAAACCAGAGACAAAAACATAGGCAATATTATTTATTTAGTAACAATAAATAATAATAAATTAACTTGACTCCAAAATCGGAGGGAAAAGTCTCGACACTGAGCTTGCGCTTGAGAGGATTTGAAGACGGATGCCGCTGAGGCAAGGGACTCTTCAACCTGGCTGGGGCCGTAGACAGCGAAGGCCAGTGAGTGCTAGGTGGTCAGACGCAGCAGCTTTCGATGGAACAGCAGGAGGAGGAGGAGGAGGAGACGACGTTATAGTTTAAATTCAAATAATATGACTGGTGCATGAATTGACAAAATACGCACAGTTTAGCTGTCTTCTAGATGCTGACAAAAGTCAAAGGCAGTTAATTATAAGTCCTCAATTATGAGAATAGCAGTGCTTGTTCTGCTACATGTTTCTATCACAGTTGTAGCGTAGGTTTTAGTGACTGCTTATTGCGTGCTGCTGCTTCTCTCAAGAACGGGTTCCTAGGGTTTAGAAATAAAGTGTTTCATTGCCAAATTTCTAGATAAAGAAATTAAGAGAGTGGGTGAGAGTTCTGGTTTTTGAAAAGAGAGAGAGGGTAAGGTATGGGCAGAGTAGCAAGAGAGGAGGAAAAGACATACGAAGGGGGAGGGAAGTATAGTGTTTAGAAAGAGGAGACATGAAGAGAGAAGAATATAGAGAAAGTGGAGAGCATGAGGATGGCTAAATTACGTTTTCTTTAAATATAGACGACGGGAATTCCATCACGTTACAAATGCCGATGAGATTTTTGAAATCCCTAATTGAAAGGTTTGGACTTTTTTATGTTGGGGCTTCAAAGGCATAAAATTCACTAATGGCAAGGCTTGAAGTTCTTGACGACATGGTTTGAAACTTCCCGGTTATAGGGCTTGGAATTTCTTGATGATGATGAGGCTTAAACTTTCTGATTGCAGGGCTTGAAATATGTTAATAACAGAGTTGAACCAAAGATATCTTTCCTGCAGCAGCAACATATTTTGATTTATTTATAAAGCATATCTTTGGAATCAAAAAGGAAACACAACTTATATATTTTGAAAGATCAATATCCTTTTTCATATTGTTTGCATCTTCAAAGACTTTTGGCTTTAGAAGTATTATTTTTTTGACTATTTTAATTGGTCTTTTCAAATTAAATTGCTCCCAATTGATCTAATTGTATTCATTTTTCTCAATGGTTATTATATATGCATTATCATTCTTATCTTTTTTAGGAGCTTTGCAAATTCTATCAATGACAAAATTTTATTACAAAACATTTTCTTTTTAAAACCATCCTTTTTTGCTTTTGGACTAAACCATAAGTTTTTTTTTTTTTTATTTACGTGTGGTGTCCGGACCAGCTTACGCGCACCACGACTAATCCACACGGCCCACTGAACATCCTACAAGCCTAGTGAACAGGTAAGGCACCGCGGGGGTGACAGGCGTGCATGGTGAGATTCGAACCCCAGATGCGGAATTTTAATGATTGTGTTCATGTAGATCCAACTATTGAAATGAATTAAGTAATTGAGATATAAATATAAAAATATTTTTATTCAATAAAAATTTAAATTTCTTTAGTCAAAAACCCAAAACATGTCATTCAAGTGTCATGAGGTAATTTAAGATATTTTTGTTAGCATATGAGAAAATAAGTTTGTGAAGAAAAGGTTATCCCTAAATTCTAGCTATGAATAGTCCAAATTGATACTTCAATAAATGAAGAGTTATTTTTTAAGAGAAATAATAGATTTAAAATAAAAATAAAAAATAACTTTCCTAAAAAAAATAGCACCTTGCATTTTATTGTGTTGATCTTTCTAATGATTCAATGTTATAATTAAGAATGATAAACGATACATAAACGAGTTATAATTTTGTTTGAAAATATTTTTGTTCTTTTTTTAGAGGTTAAAACATATTAATATAAAAATTTATTTTTTATTATAAAATGCTTTTAAAAACATATAATGTAGTCTCCAATGGTGTCTAAAAGTGTAAAAACTGAGGATCAATTATTTTGTGAGAAGATCTTCTAGATTTTCCATCAATTTATATATTTTAGTAATTGATTTCACTTTAATCTCAATTCTCCAAATTTTATCTTGTTATAATTTATTAACTGTTTTTTTAATCACTAATAAAAAATTGACAAATACAAACGAACACACTAATAAAATATTATAATGGGGTTCAAGGTTTTCTTATTTACGCATTATCTAATTCAAGAAATATTAGTAGGAGTGATATTAGATGTCCATGTAAGAGGTGTAGAAATAAAAAAATTCTTGATCCAAATGTTGTAAAGAATGCATCTTCTACAAAAAGGATTTATGAAAAGGTGGAGAGATACTTGTATTGGTTTGTACATGAAGAACCATATGTTTCTCACAAGACCACGAGAAAAAGAATGGTCAGGTTAACTTCTAGTTCTAGCAACATGCATGAAGTTATAGATGAAAATAGTAATCTTTATAAGAAAATTATTAATAGATGTGATGAGAATGAATCGAGGTTATATCGATCAATGTTTAATAATAGATGAAGAATCTAATGTAGATGAGGCTAATTTTTTTAATCTTTTGAAAAACTCTATCGCACCATTATGTGATAGGTGCACAAATCACAATAAATTATCAGTTGCTACACCAGTGTTTATTATCAAGTTAGATCATAGATTGAGTGGGGTCAGTTACAGAATTATTGAATAGGCGAAAAGAATTTTACCTAAAGGGAATAGGCTAAAAGAAAATTTTTATATTGCTAAATCCATAATTAAACCCTTTGTTTTAGGATACTAGAAAATTGACATGTGTACAAATTTCTATATATTGTACTACCTTGAAAATGTAAAATTGATCAAGTACATAACATGTGGGTATACTCATTATAAACTCAAAACTAGCAAGGAAAATACTTTTATCGCATATAGAATCATAACTAGACTATAGAAGTTATTCATATCACCAAAGACTATTAATCACATGACATAGCATCAATCACATGATATGGTAGATAAAGTAATGGTGCAATCTTCATATGGTAAAGCCTTCAAATACTTTAACATTGTGTACCTTTAGTTTTTAGTGGAGATAAGTAACATGTGTCTTGTGTAATGTATAAATAGTTTTAATCCTTTAGGGTCATTTATTGCTCTTTATTCTTGTTGGATAGTGATACTCATGATTTATAACTTACCATCAAGATTATATATAACAATAGAGTTCATGTTTTTATTTACAATTATATATGGTCCTAATAGTTTGGATCAAAATATAGATGTTTATCTTTAACCATTAATTGATGAGTTAAATAATTTATGGTCATCCGAGGCTTTGACTTATAATGTGTCAAGGAAACATAATGTTCTAATGAAGCCAATTTTAATGTGGCATATCAATGATTTTCTACCTTACAAAATGGTTTCTGGTTGGGGCATACATGGAAAACTAACATACATATACTATATGGAAAACAATAAGGCATCCACCCTAACAAACAGGGATTGTTATAATATGGACTATAATGTCTTTTTTAATTGTCATTAGCAATTCTTACCAATGAATCACAAGTATAAAAAAAACATAATGGACTTCTTTATTTGCAGAGTTGAAAGGGATGTTAAACCGTTACTATCATTAAGTGAAAAATGGTATGACATGGTATCAAAGTATAATGACATTGTATTTGGTTTTTAATCTAATAAGCAGAAGTTTCTTGATTTTTGTTTGACTTATAGTTGGGTGAAATTAAGTATTTTCTGGAAGTTTCTTTAATAGTAGACCAATCTCCTCTACATAATCTTGATGTCATGCATATTGGAAAGAACATGTTTAAAAATATTTTCAAAATGGTTATAGATATGAAAGGAAAGATAAAGGATAACATCAAGACTAGAATGAATATATATTTGTTATGTCACCATAAAAATATGAAGTTGTTTTATCTTGGGTCATGATCGTAGAGCTCAAAGCCAGTTTTACCTTAGATAATAATGTATAATTTCTTGTTTATAAATAGCCTAAGAGTATTTATTTTACTGATGAACATGCTTCAAACTTATCAAGATTAGTGAATTTGGAGGATTGTAGATTGTATGAAATGAAGAGTTATATCTGCCATATGTTATACAAACACTTATTCAATTAGCTTACTGGAATTTATTACTAAAAGGGATATTGATTGCACTCACAAAGATTAGTTATTTTTTTAGAGATATATGTTTTAACAAGTTGCATACATAAAACATTGAAAGGCTTGAAATGAATATCATCCAAATAATTTGCAAATTTAAGATAATATTTTATATATCATTCTTCAACTTAATAAAGCATTCACCAATACATCTAAGATTTAAGGGAAAAGTCAGAGGCCTAGTCTAATATAAATGGATGTATCCATTTAAAAGGTTAGGGATTATACATGCATTATAATTAAAATTTTATTTTTTTTAATTAAAAACATTCATTTAATTCCATGGAGGTGCTTATTCAACCTTAAAAGAAAACTAAAAACAAGGCGCATGTTGAGGCTTTAATATACAAGACTTATATCTTTGAAAAGATATCAAAATTTATCTCGTATTATTTTAAGACTCACTTGAGAACAAGAATCAACCACATTTCAAAGCATGATGACAGCGGACAAGTTCCTTCGAGTGGGAACTTGTCAATATTCTCTCATATTAATTAAATGATAATACCAAAAAATATTGTAAAGAGAAGGTATTTGATAGAAATAGAATTTAGATAATTATATAATTATATGTTATTTAATTGTGATGAACTAAGGTCTTTTATTTAATAATTACAATATTTCATATGTTGTTACTTTTAAACAATTTATCGATTATACTATTATAAATTGATAGATTGTTGAATTCTTTGTAGGCAACATTGTCAATTTTTATATCCAAAAACTCATATCTAAGTGAATCCTAAATATTTTGATTACAAGCTGAATAATTTTTCAAGTAGTTTAGAACACATGTAAGGACTGTTTAATTATTTTTATCTCTTCGGATACTTAATTTAATTACACATTTTTCATTAATTGTGATGGAGATATGATTCATGTACTAGATTTATTGGAGGAAATACTAGTGTTACTTTGAATTTATTATAGGCCATAGAAGAAAGGTGAAGTGCTATAACAAGTATTTCATCAATGGATATGTGTTTTATATTGAAAAGTATGGTTAGGGTAGAAAGAAACATAACAGTGGTGTTTATGTTAATGGACAGACTTTTAATAAGTTTGAAGTTGACAACTATAAGAACTTAGAAGAGTTCATGGAATTGCAATATCATAGTAAACAAAATAGAGTCTTTCTATTCAAATGCAATTAGTATGATACCACTGACAGAGAAATCAAAGTAAATATCCATCATGGTTTAGTTGAAATTAATACAAAGGCTAAACTCCACAATATAGACGGTGTCTTTATTTTCATCAAGCAATATCAACAAGTATATTACACATACACTCTTTCCTTTAAAATGATCATTCAAGAGTTGATTTGTTATCTATAGTTAAAACCAAACTTAGAGGTTATGTCCAAGTTTTTCAACATGGCAATGATGAATTAATTGTAAGAGATGATATCTTTCAACTTGATAAGTTAGTTTATTATATCGAGTTGTTGTGTCTAATGACTTAAAAAAAAATCAAATTTTTACATCACTGAGAATACTTTTGTTAATGTTGACATTGTGGAATTAAATGATGTTTTAAAAACCAGTGGACATACACAAGTCAATGAAGATGATAATAGTAATGAAATCAATATAGAAGATCACGATGGATATGATGATGATAAAATTAAAGAAGAAGAAGACAATTCTAATTAATTTTCACAACATAAATATGTAATGGCATAAAATATAATGTAATATTTATGGATGAAATTAATTTTAATGTAATGAAACTAACATTTATTTATTATTAAATCACAAGAAACATTTATTTTATGTAATTCTATTATTATATAGAGAACTAATGTTATTATGTTGTATGTAATGTTGTGATTTTAAGTATTTACATGATCAAAACATAAGGAATATAAATATAATTTGGCAACACAAAATGTTTTGCATCAATGGACATGCCAATGAACTTGTAAAATACAAACAAATACATCAACGAATTAAGTATTTTGATATATTCCAAAGAGCTAAGGTGTTGTTCACTTCTCACTTACATTATTTATTAATATTTAATACATACAAGATCACTAATAATTAATGTACGTTATTATTTTATCAAAAGCTAAGGTATTGTTAACTTCTTACTTGTATTGTTTATTATTGTTCAATACAAATAGGATCACCGACGGTTCATATACGTCGCTATTTTTTTAATAGCTAAGGTATTGTTCACTTCTCACTTACACTATTTATTATTATTTATAGCATATAGGATCATCGATAGTTAATATACATTAGTACTTTCCTAAAAGCTAAGTTATTGTTCACTTCTCACTTACATTGTTTATTACTCTTTAGTGCATATAGGATAATTGATGGTTAATGTACATTAGTATTTTTCTAAGAGATAGGTATTGTTCACTTCTCACTTGCATTGTTTATAACTTTTCTTCGTAGATGGAATCACCAATGGACTAAAGTAGTCGGTGATAGTTGGTTGGTTTCTAAAACTTTTGGATTAAATTGAGAATTTTAATTAAACTTTACAAACAAAAACACCATTAGAAAAATGAAAATATTAATTTTTAAATTTCTAATAGTAAAGATATTAGTGATACTTAGTGTGTTTATGAAAAAAATTAAATCAAAAATTTCAATTAGAATTTATAGAAAAATACATCGATGAAAAAAATAAAAAATAATAATTTTTAGTTTTCTGAAAGAAAAGACATTGGTAATACATTTTGTTTTTCTAAAAAAAATTAATAAATTAAAAATTTAAATTAGACTTTCCAAGTTGTCATCATGATATTCACATTCCATAATTAAATCATAATACATAGGATATTGGATATTTGAAACTTAATGATGATACCATGAAACTCATTGATCATCATGATCAATAGTTAAAGCTTCTCACTCATAGTACATTTTTAATATGTTATTAATATGACAATAAACTTCATTAATAGATTTCTAAAACTTATTGATCTAGCATTTGCTTAAATTAAGAACCTTAAGTGCTTTGAGAACAACGAACTTCTTTATATGGCAACAAAAAACTCTAAAAAGGCATAATAGAATTAATAAAAGGCAAACATCAATCTATTATGTAAGAGTTCAAGATTTTCTCTTATAAGGATGCCATATAAGATGAGATTGAGGGATTGTTAAAGATTTTATTTTAACTTATATGTGATAACAATAGGAAGGCATCACTGATATAAATTGTGATGTATTTGTTTCAATATGTTAGGTCTTTCAATTACCTAGATTAAAGAGTTTGTTTAAGAAGCCAATTGAGCTCATTTTTCATTTAACATAGCTTAGTTTGATGAAATATTTCAAGAAAAATTGAGTTTATAAATTGTACTTTGTTTTGTGTCTTTTTTATAACTGTTCCTTAGAAAGAAATTTTAATATGACCCATTTATGAAGGATGAGTCCTCTAAAGATTTGGGGTCCAAATATTCTTTTATTAATATAAAGTACCCTGAAATCATTGTCATGAGCAACTTCACCTTGCATTTCTTGTTTTTATCTTAAGTAAAAATGTTTATTGTATGATATATTATTCAATATATTAATTAGCTAATTTTAAGAATAAAAGAATGAAATTTCTTTTATTTAAAAATATAATAAATTATTTAAAATAATTGTCCATATATTTTGATAAAGTGGTTTAAAACTTCTCTTCATCCAAAAATATAGAAAATACTTAATATATTAACCAATGTATTTTGAAAAGAAAAATTCAAGCTTTTGATGCCTCCTAAAATGAAAATATAAAAAAATTTAATTTATAATACAAATCAACTCCCCTTTCTTTAAGTATTAGTCAATCAAATTTTGAAAAGCAAGCTACACATTGAAAGCTCTAATATATTAGATTGTCTCTTTGTCAAAATCATGGTATTTTATATTGGAAGCTTGTAACAACTAGACTTATTGTAATGTCATTTTCAATTATTTTTTATAGGAGTTTATCAACTTCAATGACAATGAGAGGTTGAATATATTTTTTGATCTTGATTGCCTTGTCACATATATTATAAAATTTAATGCATAACTAATTTTTTTAGTCTTATTACAAGGAGATATCCTAAGAAATGACTCTAACCATTGTATGCAAGAGTAAGTTGTCTAACCTATTGGTCTCAAAAAGATCTTTCATAGATTGGGTAAACCTTAAAACACTAACCTAAGGCTTATAAGGTACAAACTGTATAGATCGGGAAGAATCTTTTGGCTAATAATTATGACTATATAGACTTTTGACAAGAATCTATAACTTGATTAATGCTAGTCAAAGGCAAAAACTATTAAGGCACCACTAGTACCCTAATTCTAACTTAGAGAAAAGTGTGTGCAACAAGGTGTTGTTTAATGAGGATATGAGTGTAAAGAAATTTTCAATTCAAAGAAAGATACAAGAGACTAATAAAGATAAATAATGTATAGAACATGGTTTATAAGAATATATAGAAAAAAGATATATACAAGAACCACAATAATGAATAGTAAACAAATTAATAAATTTAGGAAAATAAACATAAAATATGTATAAAGCATGTCAAGCAAATTATAACAAAATCAAACAATCAAAGTTGTTTAACCCTAAGGTTCCTAGTGGAGTTGTGATGCTATCATAAAGGACATCTCGAAGAGTTGATTATATAAAAAGGGTAAAAAAAAATGATATCATCTAGTTTTATGACGATTAAAAACTCTAATTAGTTTTCATTGATTCTTAAGTAAAAAAATAATTATGCTAAAAAAAATATTAAAATCATCCTAAAACATCCTATCTAAAATAAGTTTTTTTTATATTTAATTTTAATGATAAAAATACCTACAATGCATACATGTTAATATTCACCTAAACTAAATACATAAATTTATTAAAGGTAAAAAAATTTAGGATAATAATCTAAAGTTTTAGATTTATCAACAAAGCCTGGTCCTCACTTTTTTTTTTTACTATAGGGCAAGATTTGAAATGATGGTAAATCGAGACTCAAGTTTAACTTGTTTCTTTCCATTACACAATATAAATTAATTCATCACAAATTAAATTATTTTTCTAAACATATTTTCCATAAATAATCACTATTATTTCAACAAGATCAATTATTATAAACAAATATAATCAAAAAGGAAAAGAAAATCAAGTACTCATTGTGAATTAAACCAAAACAACATGTATATCGATGCATGTTCACGAGTCAAAAATCAACAAACAAAACATAAATTGTTATAAAAAGAAGTAAATCATATATTAGGGTTGAAAATTGATCTTTGTAGGTCGTTTGGAGCATGCTCGGTCAAAACAACTACTGGAAAAATAGTATTGGTAAGTGTCGTTCACGTGCAAAGGGCTAGTCAGTATTGCAAGGCATTTTATCACCCATCATCAGAGCAAGGAGGCACGTGAATCACTCTGTGGTGTGCACAACTCCTTGTGTTCTTATTGTTCCCTTGTCTCCTTGTGTTTAGTGTAGGATTTTGTTTGTATAAGCCTCTTTTTTTAATCTATATGTGTCTTTTCTCTTTGTTTGAATGTCTCATATTTATATTGTTAGGCAATTATACTATTTTCTTGTTGACCATGCATTCTTAATTAATTAAATTTTCTGTCCGTAAGATCTTTTCCATTTATTTTTTAACTTTGCTTTATCCTGCAATTTATTTTTCTTTATCCATTTTGCATATCATTCTCTTATTATTTTTAGTTCCTACTCTTCTTAGCCTTGTTATCTCTATAAACTTTTATTATTATTTTTTTAGCACCAAAAATTAAATTTAACTAAAAATATAATTTTTTAAAACATATAGAAAAATAAAGGTAAAATTGGGTTATAACATTTATTGAGTGTAAAAAGGGTAAGGGATAACTTGTTGCTCAAATATGATGTGTTAGACATCAAATATGAAGGTAAGAAATTAAATAATTAACAAAGATTAATATAATAAGACTCTTTTAATACTACATTTATCTTTTTAGACAATTCCACGCAACTAAAGCAAACATATTATATTCTTTTTAAACCTCTTTATCAAACTCATTTGAAGTTATTGTGTTAAAGTGCATCTTCTAGCTCATCTTTTTCATTTAGATCACCACCATCCTTAATATTGGATTCTTTGTTTAAGTCCCAAACTCAAGCTGAACCAATTATGCTCTTTATATCTCCGACAATGAAGCAAAAAGAACACATGCTTCCCCATATAGGACCTCTGAAATCTGGATTATGATTCTGCTAAATCAGCCATACAACAAGTCCAGTATTAGACATTAATGGCAATCATGCTGATCTTAACATGGTTTGACATCCACCAACATTCGGAGACCTGGCTCTTTCTGTGATTGAGAAAACTCAGCATATGTACAACGATTGGCCACAATATCTGTCTCCAACTAATGCGCAAAACTATTTGCCGAAATGAAAGGTAAGAAAAAAGTCACTGGTGATGTATAGAGTAGAACTCTAAAGAATCATTATTGGCATTGTTGAAAAATGAAATAAAAGAATTTAAGTATTAATTGAAAGCAGGTGAATGAGATAACGAAACAAGAAAATTAGATTGTATAAGAAGAAATCAAAATATAAAGGCTTGCATATAACGCCTCTAAGCTACAGTGTGATTAAGACTCGCATAAATATAAAGGATGTAATCAAATGGTGCTAGAAAAGAAAAGGCAAGCTCTTTAGATTTCTAGCTGAAATTCATACAATAATCACGGTTCCACTTGCATAGTAAGAGGATTTACTCTACGGCATATATAGAAGTAGAGGAGAATTTCAAGATCACTCGTAACCCTCTCAGAGAAGACATAAGAAGCCAGTGAAGAAAAAAAATTTCATAGAATACAGGATAAAATATATAAGAAATTAGTTTAGAAATTAGCTAAAGCTAATTTCCACTTACAACAATCAATAAGGATAATTGAAAAGCTTCGCAACTTACAGCAATTCTATTTTTTACAAAATTTCTAAATTCTAACCCCCAAAAGCAATATTCTTACAGAAAATATTCATACAAAGATCACAACGATTGTATGAATAACAAAACCAAATAACTGGAGAAAATGCCCAAAAACATAGGTCGAGACAATGATGAACAACAAGATGGTGAAGCCGGAAGGGGGAATAGACCAAAAGTGACGAGTTTTGGAGGGGGAAATTATCCAAAATAAACCATTTTCCTATATCAGACTGCCTATTGTTTCACAAAGTGCTATCCAGTTGTATGTTTTTTTCTCAGTTAATAATCATTCACCAAACAATAAAATTAACACATTATTGATAAATCAGATGAGTGCAAATAGTTGTGGTCTCAGTACATAGCTTTGCTCAAACGCATGCCGCATACCACATTTGAAGTTAGAATGAAAATGTAAGCAAACTATGTGACATGAAGCTTCAATTCTTGAAGGTACTTGATACAAAACTTTCAGAGCATATATTAGACTACGATATGTGAAAAGCTGCATCAGCTTACATAAAAGAGCTCTCCTTTACCTACATCTTAAAAGTCCAAACAGACTTGAGAGCAATTCATCCTTCTGTTGGAACGCATTCTTCCATTGGATCACATTCTTCAGCAGGAGCACGTTCTACAACTGTAACAGATTCTTCGGCAGGAGCCTGCACTACAACTGGAACAGATTCTTCGGCAGGGGCAGGGGCAGGAGCCTGTACTACAACTGGAACAGATTCTTCGGCAGGGGCAGGAGCCTGTACTACAACTGATTCTTCAGCTGAAACACATTCTTCAGTTGGAACAGATTCTTTAGCTGTATTGCAGTCCTCAGTGACAACACATTCTGACATCTTTAACACCTTTCGCTTTTCAGACATTTCCTTCAAGAGATTGAATTTTTCTCCAACAACCAGTAACTTGTCACTCAGCAACTTAACAGTATTCTCATATCCTTCAAATTTAGGAATGCACTCTGCTTCAAATTCCTTAACCAACTTCTCAAGAAATACACGGTGTAGCCTTTCTTCTTCCTCTTGTTTCAAGCGCTGCTTCTCCAACTCCATGGTGCTCAAAACAAGACCACCAGACCCAGTATCCTTATAAATCGGTTCTTCGGGTAGTTGGCATCTTGCTCTGTATTCAGAAAATGCCTTGTGTGTCTCCTTCAACGCCTTTCTATAGCCCTCTAAAAGATTTCCCATCATATACAGTTCACGTTCAAGCCTATAAACCTCTAACTGGCTCTTCCGCTGCTCTTCCATCTTGGTCTTCTGCAACTGCTGAATGAAGTTTTCACGCTGCTGCAACTCATTATACAACACCTGTTGATGCATACTCATTTCCTGACATGACTGCTCCTTTTCCTCCATCATCATTCTGGCTTTTCCCATCATATGCTGCATTTCCTCCTCAAAACTATCAAAGTCCGAATACGGCTTTGCATCCCAATGCCCATCACTCCGCATCCTCTTATTACCACCATTAAGTGAGTGATGCGGTATATCACTCTGAAGATGCTCAATCACCCTCTTGCTTCCACCAACATTACCAAAAATTGAAGAACCACCTGGTATTGTCTCTGTATCAACCCTAGAAACGAGAAATTCCCTGGAAGATACATTATCATGAATTTGGACACCTGAACTAAAAGGAACTTGAGCTGCTCCCATCACCTCAAGAAGATTCTCAGAGCTTATGCCCTCCAAAATATTCCCTCTGGCTGCGATATGGAAACCAATATCATCGTCCTCTTCCCCCTCCTCTTCATCCTCCTCCCCTTCCTCTTCCTCTCCTTCTTCTCCTCCCTTCCCCTCTTCCTCTCCTTCCTCTGCTCTCTTCCCCTCTTCCTCTCCCTCCACCTCATCCTGCTGTTTCCTCTCTTCCTCAAATTCCATTCCCACAACTTGACTAAAACTACCACATGGCTGCAGATAATGCCCATCCATACTGATCTTTCCCCACTGACCCTGATCTTCTTCCTCTTTCCTCCCCTCAAAATCCATCACATCCTCATCACCCACATTCTCCACCTCTTCCTTCCCCGCATTATCCATCCCTCCAAGACTCAACTCAATTCTATGCTCTTCTAACACAGATGATTCACCCCTAAACTCCTCACCCATCTCCGCACCCTCTTCCATCATCACACTCTGCTCCATCTTCGCACCCTCATCATCTTCATCATCCTTAACATCAATCTCCATTTTAAGACTTTCCTCCTTCAACAACTCCTCTCTCTGGCACTTTATCAAACACTGCAAATGCGACGCATAATAACAATTTCCTAAACCAGGTTCTGCATTCAACTCTTTCTCTACCATATACCAAATCATTCCAGCCCAATCCAATTTGTCAAAATTCCCTTCTTTAATCAATTTAATCCAGTTCAATATATCTGGCGGCATCATCCAAGTATCCTCATGTAACAAAATCCAATTTGACACCAACTCCTCTATAAACCCAATTGATTCCGCGCTCTCCAAAACATCAGATGCACCATCTCCTACACTACCTTTCTCTTTCTTCACCGGTAACTTCAAAGCACGCCCTAAATCAGCACGATTGACCATGATCTTAACCTCATTAACATAACTACCCCGCATCGCAGGATTATAACCAGCAATCAATTGTGCTAGCAAATCAGCACGAATATTAGTATCAAATTGCAAATGCACAAATTCCCACAAACCCAATTTTTTTAAAAGGGTTTCATGTGAAGCAAGATCGAGGATTTTGTTGGGTACAAAGGGGATTGGATTTAGGGTTTGGCTTAAAGTTTCAAGCTTTTTTTCAGACTTTTTAACCTGTACACGTCGTTTTTGGTTAGCCTTCCTGCTTTTCCGTCCACCCCCAGCACGACGGGAGGTGGTGGTGGTGGTGGTTGTGGTGGGAGAGAAAAGGGTGAGGTCTTCGAAATCGTCATGGTTTTGGTTGGTTGGGTCATCTTCTTGTGAGTTAGGGTTCGGGATTTCAAGGGTTAGGGTTTTGGGGAATTGGTTATCATCATCATCATCAGGTAATGTTCGTTGAATTTGATCTGGGTTTGTGTTGTTAGGGTTTTGTGAGAGAGTATTTGGGTCTGGGGTTGAATCTTGAGGGAGAGTTGGAGACGAAGCCATTGGAATGGAATCGAGCTGGTGTGCTGTGTTTTTTTTTATTTTTTGCATAAATTAAGGAAGCACTTATTTAATTAAGGTTGACTGATAGCATGTTTAAGAGTCTAGGTATAATTTAGTTATAATTGTTTTTTAAAATATTTTTTATATATATAGTAATATTTTTTATTTTTTAAATTAGTATATTAAAAAAATAATTAAAAATATATCAATTTAAAATTAAAAAATTAAAAAATTTTAAAACATAATATCAAACGGTTAGTAAAAAAGACTGATTGGAATACATGTTTTTTTCGAATTTTAATCAATTTGTTTGTACATGGACACATTGGATGATTTGAATTTTGATTAATTTTTTTATTATTTAATGTTCTTGATATTTTCACACTATTTACTGTATTTTAAAATAAAAGTATTGATGGATTTATTTTTAATTGACAACTAATTCTTCTTTTTATTTTGGTTCATCAATTTAAATTATCTTCAAGCTAATTTTTATACAAATGAAAACTAGATTTCTGACAATTTTTAGATTGATATTGTGCATTTAAATAAATAGACTTTCAATATTACATCGAAGAGTTACTGTATCTCTTTCTAGATTTGGATGTAATTACATTTTTTCTAGTTTTGAAAATTATAATTTATCTATAATAGTTTATATGTGGGCTTTTGCGTGAAAAATATTAGTCAACAAAAAAAATTAAAAAAATTAAGAGATTGTTATTATAATTAAGTAAATGACTAATTTGCTATCAAATTAAAAAGGAAAAATCTCTAATTTCAAGTTTTGTGCATCTAAAAAAAAACTCCCTCATCTTCTCTGCTCTGCAATCGGCTTCTCTCTAATTATTAGTTTGTAAGCAAAAAAAAGGTTAAAAAATCAATGAAAGCTCAATCAACCCTACTAAAAACCGGGGTGGGGTGGGGGATGTCCAGTGTAATGGTGGTAAAATATTAGGGGTAAGTATTTTTTTTTATTTAATTTTAGATCAAAATAATTAATCAAATCAAAATTATATTTTTTTCAAGTTTTCAAACCGAACTGAATTAAAAAATGGTTTGACCAACCATATTTTGTTCAATTTGGTTTGATTTTTTTCCCTTTCAAATCAATTTAAACCAAAAATTATTTCCGGGGTTTTTTCACTTATCATATTTTTTCAAGAATTCTATTTTTTTAATTTTTAATTTTATAGATTTATACTTTTTATGTTTAATTTTTGAGAAATCTTGGCTTTCTCAACGGGTATAACTTTGTTTTAAACTAGATGACTAGATGGGATGCATGATATCCGAAAACTCAACCCTAATTTTTTTTTATTAGATGTTTATCTAAAAATTAAACTTTATAAAAAGATATACAATACCAAAAAGAACAAAAACAGAAGTCATTTGACTGGAGAGAAAAAAATTAAGGAAAAGATCAATAGAAAATATGTTATTAAAATGCAAAACCATCAAAATATTATTATTTGAAGAAGAGAAAACAAATCAAAGAGGAAGGGTCAAACCCTTACATGCTAGTCTAAAAAATCCTTTTTTTTCTCTTTAATCTTCCCTTCACTTTATTTTGGAGCCACCACCACACACCAGTAAAGAAAAAACCCTAAACTCACTTTTAATGGCGACTGATCCAACTTAATCGCACCATCCTTCTTCAATCAAAGAGGATAGAGGCAAAGAGAAAGGGAGGGGAAAGTTGCAGAGAGAAAAGAAAGGGGAAGAGAAGGGCAGAGATAAAAGGTAGGGAGGGGTCGCTACTTTTGTGTTCAGGGAATGCAGAAAGTTTAAGTTTTAGTTCTAGAGTTTGAAAAAGCATGATAGTTGTTTTTTTTAAGTGATGATTTAATTGAATTAGTTTGGTTTAGTTTGATTTACTTGATTTCAGATTTTGACAATCAAAACTAAAACAAATAGGAATTTTTTTATAATTTTTTATTCGGTTAATTTGATTTTTTTATTTGATTTATTTAATTTTCTCAATTCATTAGTTTTTTTGTTTACCACTATAAAATACAGGTGTGAACTAAGTTGTTAATATTTATAAATATAAAAAAATTAGAAATTATTATTCGTAGCTTGCTTTGGTGTTAATGGTGTGTCTTTGGATAAATGGATGGAAATCTAAATGTTTTTTATTTATTTTTTATTTGATTTTATAATTTGTATCATAGGTTAGTTCAGATTGATTCTAGTTATGTTTTAAAATTATTTTAATTTAATATTTTTTTTAATTTTACACTCCAATAACTCAATTTTTGTTTTAGTTTTTCTCAATAAAATCTTTCAAATATTAGATTGTTTGAGAATTGATCCTTATATTTTTAATTTTAATTTGTTTTATGTGAAATTATCTTGGTCTCATAGAGTTATTTCATTTTTTTATTTCAACATTTAATATTGAATTTGTTATAAATAGAGCTTTATATTTTTTTTATTTGCTTTGTATAAACTTATCCTAATCTTTTGACCTAAGTCACCAGTTTTACAGATTAGTCTTAGTTAACTTGAGGTTTTTTCTTTATTTTTAATTGATTTTTTTTTAAATTAGTTGAAAATTAAGATTTATAATTTTTTTATTATTCTAATCATATGACCTCGGTTACAGATTTGATAATTTGACTCGAGTAGTTTTTTTTTTGTTTTTTTATTCAATGTTATTTTTTTTATTAGATTCAATAGGAATTGGTGTTTATATTTATTTTGATTTTTTCTTATAGTATTGTTATGGTCTCATAATTCGAATTATAAATTTAACAAATTAACTAGGGTTAATTTAATATATCACAATTTTAATATTTAAAAATTAATATCAAATATATCATCGTATCAATATTTAAAGCTATATATATATAAATTTTATTCAAAAACATATTATTAATACTTAAATAATTTTTTTATATTAAAAAAATTAATCTATTCCACGACACAGCACCAACCAATGATCTAATTTCCTCTTATGTCAGAGGGAGATGGCTTTGGATTTACTAAAGTACATGGACACTTTAGTTACGTTTATCTAAAAATTAAATGCAAGGCTATTTTGGGTTATTAGTATAAAAAACTTAAAATTTTAGCATAATAACATAGGTGCAAAAAAAATTTGTGAAATAATATAGTTTATACTATTTGTGGTTTCAAAACACGCAAATAAAGAAGTCATAATTAAAAAATGTGATATTATATAAATGTCAGATTTACAAAACATTACTTTATATTACATTTTGAATATGTGATAGCCATCAAAGCACTAGCAACACCTACATTTAATTGCTTTTTGAAGGTAATTATTTACCGTATTTGTCTTGGTCTATTTCCAACAAGTAAAGGCAATTGAGCGACTGTTGTTAGGATAATGAAATGATTTTATCCTAATGTTAATATTTTTTTTTTGTCTCAATATACTAAAGACAAGACTTTTTTTACCAAGTTTATTTTTAGCATAAAACTTACATCCCTACAAACTAATGAAAATTTAATCCAAGTAAAAACTATCCATGGAGTTCGTCCACTCAGGATTAAGCAGGATTAATCTTCTAGCAGTGACCGAGTCCTAATATTATTTAAAGTAAATATATTTTTAATAAAATTAAAAATTATATATAAAATATATTTTTTCAAATTTTCTTTATATATATATATATAATTTATGTGGTTTTAAATTAGGTTGTAATCAAAATTTCTTTTGGGTCTTTGGTGAATTATGTAATGACTACAATTTTTGTCGTTACTTGAAATTAATTTTTTTATGAAACATTTTATAATTAGGATTTCATTCAAATTCAAGGTGAATTATAGAATAACTTCAATTATTTACTTATTTAACAGTTATATGATTTGTTAATCTTGAAATTATTTGGTTCATTACTCAAATTCTGGTAAATCCAAAAACTCAACAACATTCAAATTACAACTAAGTTTAAAAAAAAAATCCTATTTTCTTTGTTCACATGGCAATATGTAAGATTTTGGTTTCAAATTATAGTACTCCAAATTATATATGGAAAAAAAATTTTGAATCTCAACTTAACCAACCCAAAAAATATTATATAAAAATATTACAAATATAATTATAAACTCAAAATTAACAAAATAACATAACATAAAACTTATAATTAACAATATAACACAACATCAAACTTGTAATTAAAAAAAATACAACATAATACATTGATAATATATAAAAAAATTATATATTTATTACATCATCTACTGGAAGGGTCGAGTTCATTAGTAGTACAATTATCTCTTATTTAAATAGTTTTATTCTTGATCATAACATCATTAGGATAATATCATTAGAAGTTAACATCTCTTTGAAGTTTACAAGTGCATTGTGGTAAGTAATGAATCAACAAAAAAACATAAATATATCATCTCTTTCTTTGTCAAGATTAAGAAGCACACATTCCACCACTAGCCAAAAGCTAACTTGAAATTCTTCAAAGTAATTCATCAAACAAAAAATATATAAAATACATTTTTAAAATATATTTAATTTAAAAATTTGATATTACATATATTATTTTGATTTCATTACACATGTCACTTATATTACAAATTTTCTGATTGAGGAATTTATATGGAGTTTGGTGAAATAACTCAACATGTTAGACCTATATACTAAATAATATACTCATCCTTCTCAATCATAGGATGCATCTTGATAAATATTTTGTTTCCTTTTGCATTCTACTAAGATATATAAGTTTCATGATAGTTTAATCATTCATAATTATTTTTCCTTTAATAATTTAAGATGAGCAATGCATCACCTATATCAATATCAATAAAATATGTTGTCTATGCCTAATGATCACCAATATCAATATTAGTAGAATAAGTTGTTTGTACTTCAATTATTACATTCTCAATCAAGGCAATGTAGCTCAATTATCTCCAAAAAAAAAAATGAGACCATTATTATCCATATATCCATCCTGCCAAATGACAACGAATGTTTGAGATTATTATCAAATACCTTAATCTAACACTAACTAATATTATAAATAAGAAGCTTACATTTATCCTGATAAGAGATGGAGTGTAACACTCATAATCTAAATAGTCACAACTAGTTTTCTCATAATCCAAGAGATAATCCTAGGACCATAGTTGTTTTAAAAACATATTGATAATTTTTTTTCTTATTTATTGTAAATGGTTAAATTATAAATATAATTTTAGGTTATTTTATTTATACATGTAAAAATAGCAAACAACCCTTAACTTGTTTTGTCTTTTCATGAAAGCAATGCATAGATATCTATATAGGCATGCTAATACAATATAACCCCAGCTATATGTATCACATCAAAATCCTTAAGAAGTGTTAGATAAACAAGAGGTATATTTCTATTAATAAGATATATGAATGGAATGTTGCCAAACATGTGTAATATATACGTCTTGACATACCTATATAAGCTTACAATCATAATACTACTATTCACAAATACATAATAAACTAAAATCACAATTTAATGCATACTTGTATAAGACCTCATCATCAATATCATTTAGTTATATTGCAAATATCATATCAAGCCATTTGAAGGTATATTCTACCACCATTTAATTTAGTAGAAAGGATGTCACTTTAAATGTACACTTATATAGCACAACATGATTACATGCCCCTCGAATATGACTATGACTATTCTTCGTTGATAGAACATTCAATTAAAATTATCATATCCTGCAAAGTGGATGTGATTTCTCCATTGTAATGATATAAAATAAAGATTTTATAAGACATCTTATAGAAAAAAAAATCTAATTCCAATTTGTCTAATACAAATCAATCAAATCCCTAGTTTTGGTAATTTAGTTAATAAATCAATTCAGAGCATGATTTATTAAAGCTAAACCTAATTCATATTATTTTCATGCTCATATGTATGAATTCAAACCTAATTGCATAAATTCTTAGCTAATTAACACAAATCAATCAGAAAAAAAAAATTACAACCCAAGAAAGTTAACCTTAAATATTAGAACAAATATTTTGTTTTCTTCCTAGTAAAACCCTATAATTATGTGTTGATATATTGAGCATAAAAGAAAGATTTATTAATATCTTGTTTAAGAGGTATTGAGTAGATATATAAATTTAATGAGTTTGTTTCTTGGAAAGGTTTATTCCATTTTTTTTTCTAGAAAGCTGAGATAATTTCCTACAAATTTTATATTTTCAAGTGGTTTCAATTTTGACGGTATCATGATGCTTTGAGCAAATAAGAAAAGATAAGAATTGTCACCAAGTCAAAAGTTGGTCACCCACTCATCAATTAGTCATCAAATCAATAGTTTTCAATTTTAGCCTATAAAAGGAGGCATTTGCCATGCATTTAGGCATCTTGGTCTCTAAATCAAGATCATGCTTTTACTTTATCTCTTTGTATTTTTGTAATGCTTAAGTTTTATTTTTATTAATATTTTGTTCATGCCTTTCATTTCCTTTCCTTTACTTAGTTAACTTTTATGTTATTTATGTTCTCATTTTATTTATTTATTTTTCTTTCTTTCATTATGTTTAGTTAAGTTTATTATGTGAACGTGAAAATGTTATACTAATAGTGTAAGAATAAGTATAATGTAAACTTAACATGGACTTTAATGTTTGATACTAACATGTTTTGTATCTATTATCTTGTTCACTCTTTAATACTTTGTTTGTTAAATGATTAATCTAGATTTATATTATATAACACTTGGTATAAGAAATACTTGGCACTTTCATAACCTATATTATATATGGTATAATCAACATCTATGCTATGAAAGGAACTTGACTTGTTGTTAACATAAGTTATAATCACAAATGTCTGACAACATTTACAAGTATTAGTATTAATCGAATAAGATAACTAATGTAATCATGTTAATAATTTATAATCTGATTGGAAACTCCTTTATGTGTGGTTTTCAATTGAATAATAAGAGTTTATACTACACTTGTTTGACATATCGTTAATGTATTCTCTAACCTTAACATTTGTTATTATTATTGTTTAACCCTCACATTGATCTTTCATCTCAAAGTTCTCATTAATATCTTCTTCTTCTTATTCTTCATTACTACTACTACTACTACTACTACTATTATTGTTATTATTGTTACTATTATTGTTGTTGTAATATTGTTATTTATAATTTATGCAATTAACCTCCCTGTGATTCGACCTCGTTCTTACCGGGTTATTTATTACTTCGATACTTTTGCATATGGGAGAAGACATCAATCTTTTGATCATGTAAGCCTTCTTAGAAAAAATTATGAATTGAGGCCTTGCTTTCCTACTAATAGCTAGAAATATAGATGAAGAGGAAGATTGATGTATTTTTGTTCTTTTTGTTACTTATCAAAAGATATATTAACCAATATTATTAATGAAAAAGGGCCTTGACCCATCTTTTATAAAATATCTCTTATAGGGTAGGGTTAAGTCTACTAAGGCAACAACTTGAGCAAAACTAACCCTGATAAAGAATGTGACAAAGGAGTCCATACCCATCACATAAGCGAAATATTGGCCATCGATCATTTTTTTAAAAAACAAGCTCATATTACATATGCATCATGTATTGTTCTTTATCATACATTCATTTATATTTTTTCAATCGCTCCAAATCATGAAACATAAGTCCCCTATCCAAGGTCCACTACATCAGGCTAAGATCAAGCATGGAGAATGAAGAGAGGGTCGTCCTAGAATCCTGCTACCAAAGTGAATTGGAATCCATAAGAAATGAAGTCTCATGGATGGCCAACTACTTGAGCAACTTTTAAGAGCCATGAACGAGGAGGGAACGTCAACCCAACCACCAATAGGAGCATTACAAGCTCATGTCCCTGGGGTATCTCAGAACTTGAGGGCAAATTCAGTAATGAAACAACACTTTACATATGTCATTCCCATCTAGCCCACTCAAGCTCACATCATTATAGATTTAATAGCGAATAGGCCTCCATATAATAAGTATATTAGTTTTATAAGTGACGATAAGATATCCACTTTGGAAGAAAGGTTAAGAGCAATTGAGAGAAATGATTGGTTTGACCCTATATGAGCTTCGGAAGTATGCTTGGTGCCGAATATCATGGTACCAAAAGATTCGAGGATGCCAGAGTTTATAAAGTACACTAAATTAGAATACCCAAACACTCACTTTCGATCCTATTGCAACAAGATGGTTAAGGTGATCTATGACAATAAGTTGCTGATCTACTTTTTTCAAGACATTCTAACAGGGTCTGCACTATGCTAGTACATAAGGTTGGATAATGCCAAAATCAAGAAATGGAAGGATTTAGTAGAGGCTTTCTTTAAGCAATACAAGTTTAACTTGGAAATTGCTCCGGATCAAACGAGCCATATATTAATGGAAAAGAGAAGACAAGAGTCAGTAAGGGCTTATGCACAAAGATGAAGGGATGAGGCAACACATGTGTAACCCCATTGATAGAAACAGAGATGGTGACTTTGTTTGCAAACACCTTCAAGGTACCTTACTACAAACATTTAATAGGTAACTCATCTTAGCATTTCTATGATGATGTATGCATGGCAGAAAGAATAGAGTAAGGGATTAAAGTTGGGGCGCATAGTGGAGCCTTTAGAGAAGAAAGGTTTTATTGGAAGGAAAAAGAAAGGTGATGTTAAAAACTTTGAAGGCGGATATAAAGGCAAAAAAGTAAATTACCAAAACCTATAAATATGTACAAATCAATTCACCAATATGAACTTTACAAAACCTTTTAACACCAATCAAACAAATCACCAGCCAAATAACCAAAACAACCACCAAGGCCATATGCAGGATACACTTCGGAGTAGTTGCCTTTGCTATTAATTCCTTTAAAAGACTTGTATGCTAAACTGCTGAGCGTTGGACAGATTGCTCTGATCCTTCTACTACCAATTCAACCACCTTTTCCTATATGGTACAAACTAAAATTAACTTATAAATACCATGCTAGTAATCCAAGGTATGGAATTGAAACCTGTTACATCTTTAAAAGGAGATTATTAGAGCTTATCAAGAGAAGGTGGGTATCTTTTGAAAACATACCCAACATCAATTCAAATCCATTACCTAATCATGACATAAGTAACAGTGGAGTGGGTATGATAGAAGGTGGGAATCAAAGTAAGGCATTGAAGGTGTCCATAAAGAAGTTTTATGACATGTTGGTACAATTAGGATTTCTAGAGATAAATGTTGAAAGCCATTTAGAGGGATGTGACTATTATGAGTTCCATGGTAGAGAGGGACATCAAATTAAGGATTGCATCGAGTTCCATGAGAGAATTGCAAAAATAATGATGATGGGAGAGTTGAGGATCAAACCCATAGAGGGTAGTCATGAGGTGAGTATGATGGATGGTCAAGATATCACATCAAGATATGTAGGGTCTAACTAACAGCCAATGGGCCTCTAAAGTTAATCTTGGCTAAACCTTCCTACATAAAAGGAAATCACAATGCCATGCCTTATAATTATAATTATGCCTCCAACATTCAAGCCTCTCTTCCTTTGTTCCAAACTGAGATCAGTGGGTTAACTCGGAGTGGCCAATACTCCACACCTAATAAGTTGAGGAAAGCAAAGGGCAAAGAAGTGGTAGATCTTAACAAAGTACTGGAAGTTAATAAGCTAGTAATTTAAGAGGAGTTGAACGAATTTTTAAAGTTGATAAAGCATAGTGAATATTGCATAGTAGATCAACTAAAAAAGACTCCAGGAAGGATCTCCCTTATGTCCTTAATACTCAACTTTGAGCCATGTCAAACCACTTTATAAAAAGTATTGAATGAGACATGTATGCCCCATGACATTGAACAGAAAACCATGGAGCATCTGGTAGGGAGAATCCATGCAACTAATTACCTGTACTTCATAGCTGATAAGCTCAATGCTAAAGTTATTGGACATAACAATCCCTTATATATTATTGTTAAGTGCAAGGACTGCCTCATAGGAAAAGTGTTTGTCGATAAGGGCTTGGCTCTTAACGTGTTGCCAAAGCACATGCTGAAAGAAATGTCAATCAATGAATCTTATATGAAGCCAAGTACTATAATAGCCAAGGCATATGATTGCTCACTTAGGCTAATAATTAGAACTGTAGAAGTGGAGCTATATATAGGGCCATAAATGTTCTTAGTGACCTTTCAAGTTATGGATATCCACCCTTCCTATAGTATATTGTTAGGAAGACCTTGGATTCATGTGGCTAGGGTAGTAACTTCATCATTACACCAATGCTTGAAGTATATCATGAATGAAATGTTGGTAACTATCAAGGCTGGGAAGACAGTATCTATGATGAAGAATGTGGTCATACCTTTCATTAAGGTAGAGGATCATAAGGATAACAATATCCATGCTTTTGAGATTATGAACACAAATTGGGTGCCTTATAACACAGTACTAAGAAGGCTAAGGATCTTAGAAACAGTAAGGATGGTAGCTCAATGCTTCTTGGAATGGAGGATCCCGTTTCAGTATAAACCAATCACATGGGTACTAGAAAGGGTTAATCTAATAAAGATAAAAAGTATTGATTAAAGATTTGGGCTAGGGTATAAACCTAAAAAAGAGGATCATCAGTGGGATACTAGTCAAAAAAGGAAAGAAGAATGACTAGGATAGAAAGAAAAGAGCCTGAAAAAGAAAAGCTTAAAATCCCTCCCCCTTAGAGTGTCTTTCCCAAAAGCTATATATGTAATGCAACCTGTTAAAGGAGTAGAAAGCCCTAGTCAAGAACTATCAAACATGAGCATAAACACCTTAAAGGAAAATAAGGTGGAAAGAGGTGATATGAAAATGGTAGCGAAAAAAAAAAAAGATGAAGCATTGTCACAACTAACTATCCATAATTTGGAAGAAGTCTCTGTTAAAACCTTTGTATGAAAGTTGGACGAGGGTGAGTAGTTTCAAAAATGGGTGACTCAAGAAGGCTTATTAGTGTTTAAAATGTAAACCAACTTTGTTTGCCTTAACATGCTTTTGTCATTGATTTTGTTTGTCTTATTCTTCCTGGTTGACAATCAAGGCTCGTGATGCTAATTAGATTTTGTCATTGTTATTGAGCTTACCTTTGTTTTAAATAATAAGATCATGTATTTTCTAAATTTATCTCTTTATTTGTGCATTTACATTAAATACTTTCCGCTTTCAGGAACCTTGAAAGTGGATCTTCCACAACCTCACATACATTTAGCATTAAGAATGAATAGCCAAACTTTAATGAACATGTGATCACTATGGAAGAAGAAGAATAAGATAAAAGCAATATTAGAGAATTTACAAAGTTAGTAGAGGAACATGAATAAACCTGGGAACCAGTTACAAAAGAACTAGAAACCATAAACATGGGTAACGATCAGATTAAAAGAGAGTCGAAAATAGGGACCTTAATCACTCCTAAAGAAAGAGTAGAGGTAATCGCCCTATTACAAGAATATGTAGATGTTTTTGCTTGGTCTTATGAGGATATATCTGGTTTGGATAGAAATATTATTGTATATAAGATACCATTAGAGTGAGGTTGTAAACCAATTAAGTAGAAGTTGAGGAAAGCCCACCCGAATATTTGGATCAAAGTTATGGTAAAACTTGAAAAATAATGGAATACAAGCTATCTAGAAGTAGTTAAATATCCACAATGGGTATTCAACATTGTTGTCATACCAAAGAAAGAAGGAAGGATTAGAGTTTGTGTGGACTTCCGAAATTTGAACAAAACTAGCCCTAGAAATGATTTTTCTCTGCCATATATAGATGTTTTGGTCGACAATGCTGCATGTAGCTCTATTATTCCTTTATGGATGGTTTCTTGGGATATAACCAGATAAAGATGGCTTTAGAAGATAAGGCAAAAAAAACTTTTATCACACTGTAGAGAACTTATTACTGCAAGGTTATGCCATTTAGTCTGAAGAATGCAAGAGCCACTAATCAGAGAGACATGGTGATTCTATTCCATGATATGATGTATAAGAAAATTAAGGTGTATATAGATGATATGACTACCAAGTCCAAAAAAGGAAAAGATCATGTAAAGGTTTTGAGGAAGTTATTTAAGTGTTTGAGGAAGCACAAACTAAAGCTCAACCCTGCAAAATGTTCATTTAAAGTTAAATCTGGAAAGCTGTTAGCATTTGTGATAAGTGAAAAAGGTATAGAGATGGATCCTGATAAAGTGAAGGCCATCAAATCCATGCCATCCCCAAAGACGAAGAAGGACATGAAGGGATTCTTAGAAAGATTGAACTATATTGCTGGATTTATAGCTCAACTAACCATAATATATGAACATATAATCTAGCTACTAAGAAAAAAGAATCTTAGGATTTGGAATGAGGAATATGAGTAAGCATTCAATAAAATCAAGCAATATACAAAGTCTGTCTTTGCTTGTTCCTCTTGTATCAGGAGGGCCTTTAATACTGTATCTGACAGTGACTGAAATAGCTATGGGATATGTATTAGGTTAGCATGATGAAATCAAAAGGAAAGAAAAGGCTATTTATTACCTAAGTAAGAAATTCACCGAATGTGAGTCTAGATACACTATGATAGAAAAACTCTATTATGCATTAGTATGAGCAATAAAAAGATTACAACATCACATGTTGTATCACACTACTTTGTTGATTTCAAAAGTGGATCCACTAAGGTACATTTATGACAAGTCTTATCTCTCAAGCTGAATTGCAAGGTGACAGGTTTTGTTGTCTAAATATGACATAGTATATATAACAAGGAAAGCCATGAAGGGGAACGCAATTGTCGACCACCTGGCTGATAATGCTATTGAAGATTATGAGCCATTGAATTTTGATTTCTATAATGAAAATGTATTATTAATAGCAGGATAAGAAGAGAAGACAAATTGGTGGACCTTGTTTTTTGACGGAGTAGTGAATGTTTATGGTAATGGGGCTGGCGCAGTGATCATCTCTTCTAACCAGAAGCAGTATTTGGTTTTAGTTAAATTATATTTTGAATGCACCAATAATATAGTTGAATATGAGGCTTGTATCCTAGATTTAGAAGTTGCATTAGAGCTGAAGATCAGAAAAAATAGATGTATATGATGACTCAATGTTGATTATCTATTAGGTAAAAGGAGAATGGCAAACCAAAAAAGAAAATTTAAGGTCATACCAAGAATATTTATCCACACTGTCAAAAGAATTCAAAGATATAAGATTCACCCATCTCAGAAGAGAAATGAACCATTTTGCAGATGTTTTGGCCATATTGTTGTTATGGCTGCAATTGCTCTCGAGCATAAGGTACATCCTATAAATATAGACATCAGAAATAACCCAACTCATTATTGTTCGATTGAAAAGGAGGTATATGGAAAGCTTTAGTACTACGATATCAAGAATTTTATGCAAAATCAGGAATATTCAGTAGGAGCTTCGAAGATGGGTAAGAAAACCTTAAAAAGGTTGGCCATGGATTTCTACCTAGACGGAGAGATTCTATATAAAATATCATTTGATAGAACCTTGCTAAGGTGTTTGAATGAGACAAATGCTACATGAAGGGATTTGCTCAACTCATGCTAACAGGCATATGGTAGTAAGAAAAATACAAAAGGTAGGTTATTTCTAGATAACATTAGAGAAAGACTGTATCAACTATGTAAATAAATGTCACAAGTGTCAAGTCCATAATGATAAGGTCAATGCACCTCCGACTCCTCCAATTAATCTAGCATCTCCCTAACCATTTGCAAAGTGGGAGATTGATGTGATTGGACTTGTTAACCCAAAATCCAGCAATGAGCATAAATTCATACTCATAGCTATTGACTACTTCATGAAATAGATAGAAGCCAAATCACACACCTATGTAACACAGAAGGTGGTGAAGAGGTTTATAGAAAAAGACTTGATTTATCGATATGGTCCACCAGAAAAGATATTGACCGATAATGGATAGAATTTTAATGGCAAAATGATTACGGAGCTTTATACCAAATGGAAAATTAAGCATGCAAAATCCTTACTATACAGGCCCAAAATGAATGGTGTCGTAGAAGTAGCCAACAAAAATATCAAGAAAATTATTCAGAAAATGGTAATCACTTACAAGGATTGGTATGAGATGTTGTTGTATGCTCTCCATGAAACGTTGTCATATGCTCTCCATACATATTGCACGGTAGTGAGGATATCGACAGGAACTAATCTATATTCTTTAATATATGGAATGAAGGCATTGATGCCTTTGAAAGTAGAAATCCCTTCATTGAGGGTGTTGATGGATTCAGAATTAGAAGAGGCTGAATGGGTCCAAGTAAGATATGAACAGTTAAACCTAATTAGTGAAAAGAGGTTAGTTGCAATCTATCATCATCAACTCTACCAGAAAAGGATGGCCAAGGCATATGACAAGAAGGTTAAACCTCACATGTTCCAAGAAGGAGATTTAATGCTGAAGAAGTTATTGTTTTTACCAGGAAAAGATCAAAACAAATGGGCCCCAAATTATGAAGGTCCCTATGTAGTGAAGAAGGCTTTCTTAGGAGGAGCTCTGAAGCTATTGCAATGTCGCGGTCGTATAAATTAATCACCTTAGCTTAAAACACAATACATAATATAATATAGAGCAAGTAAGGGGTTGATCTCTCGAGAAAGGTTTAATTCCGATTTTTATGCTAGATAATAAGCAATTGGAGGGGTTTTGGACATTATCTAGGATAAAGAAAAAGAAATTAAAAAACTATCAAGCGAAATTAAATAAAATTAGAAAATTATCAAGAGAACAAACATTGGTCGCAAACACACATCCGCCTACAGAAATCAAAATTAATCATATAAACAAAACATCAATTTATATTTTGAATATTTATCTCTTCTTAATGTTGGTTAATTAATAGATCCATCATATAATTAACCCTAACCATCAAACAACGATAGGGTCCGTACTAGTAATTTAATTCAATGGCAGCCTTTAGATCTAGATAAGTTGATTAATCAAGAAAACATAAATGTTCACAGTCTATGTTTGATTTGATTGAATGTTTTCCCTAAGATTAATAACATAGATCCGCCATAATTATTAAACTTAGTTGCTTCATAAGTTTAAACCACAACTCTAGTTTTTATATCAAACTTAGCAATAGATTGTCTATAATAATAACTTAGAGTCTGCTCTAGTAATTAAAATAAACAATCATAGAAAAAATAATAAGAAAACAAACATATTCATCATATAAACTAAAAAGAAAAAAACATAAAATAAATCTCACAGTTCTTGAAATCTGAAGATTTTCTTGTCCTTGCAACCAAGAAAAAGTGTTTTAACCTTGTATGTTTGTTGAACAACTAATCAAAAAGAAGAAAGAATGTATAATTTCCAATTTCTTATAGGAGAGGGCTGTTTCTCTCCTCTTGGGTGTCTGACCCCTTCACTTCTCTCATTCTTTTTATATCCTAGAAAACCCTAGTTTCTATTTTACAAAATAAGCTTTCCTTAAGTCGAGAATTTACATTCAAGTACTTTAATAACTATTTTCCTAAAAAAGAAGAAATAGTTAAGCATGAAATATTCAAACTTTGACTTAAAGGAGCTAAATTGCTAAAATAAAAACTTGGATATCGGTTTAGATGCTTCAAAATATAATTTGGACTCATTTCTTCACGAAACCTATTTGTTGGCAAAATTCAGTTGTCATCTTTAAAAAGTCATATCTCCCTTATATGACATCATTTTTTACTGAAAATTTGAGCATTTATACACATTTAAGTCAAAAAGCCAAAACAATTATGTTTGCATCAATTGGACTTCTGTAGCTTTAGATATTTAAGTCGAAAGGGACGAAGGTCAACACTAGCAGATTGTAAAATTTGACTTTACAAGCTACGATTTCCATGCTTTCCCTTATTTTATTTTCTTACCTTAGATTTCCAGAAAGGTATAGATGTTAACTTTTTAATTCCATTAGAATCACTTCATTTTGACTTCTAGAGCTCACGCTCTACACAAAATATCGACTAAAGGTTAAATCTATCAATTACCTCAAATTTACTCCTTTTTGCATTTTTCATCCAAAAGTACTTTCAAAACATACAACAAAGAATATCAAGGCATTTTATATATAAAATATAGGTAAAACACTACTTAAATATGGGTGAATTAATCGAATAATATCATTGCATCAGAAGCTGTCTAGAATAGACGGAAAAGATTTAGCTAGACCTATGAATTCTGACTCTATAAAGAGATATTATGTCTAATGTATTCAGTTTTCTCCTAAAATTAATAAAGTAAAGTTTAACCATGATTTCTTTGTATAAAGAAACCTTTTTTCCATTATATTAATCTCACAACACTTAATTTGTTTATTTTTGAAAGGAAAAATCTTGAAAGAACTGACTTTGTGCATGATTACAAGGAATGCATCCTAAAACACTTAAAGATGAAATTTAAGCACTTTCCAGTAAAAAAGTGAGCAAACCAAACAAACCCTAATAGCATTTTGAATTATATGGATAAATGGTAACTAATCATCTTTGTAATCACTTGTATGTTTTCTTTCGAGATAAGAACAAGGTTTATCAATCCTAACAATGTGCATCTTGAAATAAGAAAATGTCATCTTTGTCATCCTTCATTTTCTAAAGATTTTATCCTTTATAGTCCCAATTTGAGCCAGATTGAGCTTCTTCTTTATGAAAACTTAACTAAGACCACACCCCGTATTGGGGGTAATGAGAGATCTTTAGTTAGAAAAGATGAAGACAATTGTAGGAAAAAGAAAGGGGTAAAGAATGGAAGCTCAACAATTGAGAAAAGGATAAGAAGAAAAGGGAGAAGGAATTTGAGCAAATTATATATATATATATATATATATATATATATATATATATAAAAAAAATATNAGACTTAGATATTTGAAAGCCAGAACCTAACACTTGGGGGCATCATAAAAAAAAAAAGGGAATAAAGAAAGAAGATGATGGTTTGATAATACTTTAAGATTGAGATGAGGATCCTTAAACAAGCTTCTCTAAATGCAACTTACAAGACAGTTTCACAAAGAACAAAAGATAGAAGAAGAGTGGTCTTAAGTCTTTAAACCCTCAAACATTGTTGAACCTTAAAAGCATCATAGCTCATAGATGTAGCCTACATTACAAGCCTTTAGAAGTCCTTTTTGATCAAACACACTTAACTTGGGTTAATCAATGATGGTCTTATAACTCACATGACTTAACAAATGAGTGATAATCCACTTTTATCCATACAAGAAAAAGGTTAATATGACACAATTCCCTTTTTTACGCAACCTTTTCAATAAGATACTTAAAACCTTTTAAAAAGATTAAACAGAAGGTCACCTTTGATAAAAGCCCAACATAAAGACAAACCCCATTCCAAAAACCAGTAAAACCCTCAATGGGAATTTCTTAAAAGAGTTCTCGATGCATATGTTGAAACTTTCAGTTGTCATGAGAAAATTCAAGTCTTTTAAAGATTTTTTTTTCTGGGAAAGATTTTTGTGTTGGAACGAAAACCAAAAAGTCGTTAATTTGAGAAAGACAAATTAAAGCATTGACGAGAGCATGATAAAAAGCAATGATAAATCATACATTTTTTTAAAGAAAAGGTCACCCAACAAAAAAGATTGAGGATTTCTTCCTTAAAATGTGATAGGAAGAAGAGACATCATGGAAAATAGATCTCGCATGCCATTTTAAGCATGTGAACAAGATCGTATCAAGAGAGAGTTTCAGGAAATTAAAGGAAGTGGTGGGACCTATGTTTCCAAATAAAGTAAGAATGCATACATGACATCCAACCTCAAAGCATTGCATCAAACATTTTTGTTGATTTGTTATAGGGAAAAAAATCCTCATTGTAGTCCAATAAGAGTGAGGACAAAGAAAGAGTCATTGAGTTGATGAACAACAAAGAATCATGGTTTTGACCTTAAAACGAGAGAAAGGTGAGATAAACCCTAACATTAGGGAAATCTCAAAGAAATAAAAGAATCAATAAAGAAAAGTCTTCAATTCAAACCCTATCATCTTGAAGAAGAAACGTTTTGGTTAAAAAGGATCGCTATAATGGATCTTAGGTTAACCATCACATGAAGATTTCAGCTTTGGTTTAAGAGAGTCACCAAATAGGATTCCAGATTAACCGAGCCACACATAGACTTTAGTTTTGGTTAAAGAAAATCGGTAAAAGGATCTCAGTTTATCCTAACAATAAAGGATTTTGGTTTTGGTTAAAAAGGATCGGTGAAAGGATCTCAGTTTAGCCTAACCACACAGATTTTGGTTCTAGTTAAAGAGGATCGGTAAAGGGATCTTCGTTTAGTCTAACCATGCATGAGATCTCAGTTTAGCCTAACAAAGGATTTTGATTATAGTTAAAAAGGATCGGTGAAGGGATCTTAGTTTAGCTAACTACAAAGGATTTTGATTCTGGTTAAAGGGGATCAGTGAAGGAATCTCTGTTTAGCCTAACCATACACAAACTTTGGTTCTAGTTAAAGGGGATCAACGAAGGGATCTCAGTTTAATCTAACTACAAAGGATTTTGGTTCTAATTAAAAAGGATCGGTGAAGAGATCTCAATTTAGCCTAACTATACACAGACTTTGGTTCTGGTTAAAGGGGATCGACGAAGGGATCTTGGTTTAGCCTAACAATAAAGGATTTTAGTTGTAGTTAAAGGGGATCGGTAAAGAGATCTCAGTTTAGCCTAACTATAAAGGATTTTGATTCTAGTTAAAGGGGATCGGCAAAGGGATCTTAGTTTAGCCTAATCAAATAAAGGATTTTAGTTTTGGTTAAAGGGGTGACACGATGAAAAGATTGATGTCTTCTCCCAAGTTCAGGAGTGTCGAAGTAATAAATAACCCGGTAAGACCAGGGTCGAACCATAGGGAGGTTATTATACAAATTATAAATAACAACAACAACAACAACAACAACAACAATAATAAAACTAGTAGTAGTAGTAATAGTAATTAAAGAAAGAGAAGAAAAAGATGATGATGATGATGATGAGAACTTGGATATAGAATATTAATGTAAGGATTAAGCAGTGATAATATCAAATGTCAAGGTTAGAGGTTCCACTAATGGTATGTCAAACAAGTATAGTATAAACTCTTATTGTTCAATTGGAAACCACACATAAAGGAGGTTCCAATCAGATTATAGATTGTTAACATGATTACATTAGTCATCTTATTCAATTAATGCTAATACTTGTAAATTTCATCAAGCATTCATGATTATAACTTATGTTAACAACAAATCAAGTTCCTTTCATAGCTCAAGTGTCGGTTATACCATACAGTATGGGATAATTTGTAAAAAACCAACTACAACCTGACTTGTCCCTTCACTGACACTACCACGCCCTCACGCAGAAAGAGACATGCCTAGTAGAAGCAAGACAGTTATGCAATAGCCGCCCCTATGCCATCATGCCTTGTATCATAACAGAACAAGGCATGATGGCTCGCTTTCCCTCTGCCTATAAATACAAAAAGAGTGCAACAAAAAAAAAGGGAAAAAATGGGGAAAAAAGAGGAGTTGGAAAGGTTTTTTTAGAAAAAAAGGAGACAAGAGAGAGACTGATATTTTTTGGAGAAAATAGGTGAGACTGAAAGAGCGAAACAACAGGGTTTTATGAGAGAAAAAAAAAAGAGAAGAGAAATAGACTAAAATAGTAGAAATTAAAGAGAAGAAGAAAAGCAAAACATGGGAGAACAAAGGAGGAAGAAGAAAGGAAAACCAAAAAAAGAAAGAGAGGGAAAGAAAAGCCAGGGGAAGAGATAGACGCGAAGAAGAAATAACAAAGGATAGGAGGAGCAAACCAACAAAAGGGAGAAGACACAGACTGGTGTCACTAAACCGAGGAGAAGAAGAAAATACAGTCACGCCACCACTTGGAATTATCACCATTTCTCCTCCCAGCCGCTACCTTCGCCACCTTCCACCATCGCTGCCTCGGCCGCCTTCCACCACTACTAATGACCACAACCGTGCTTTCCTACTCCAGGTAACTTTCTCCCCTCGCCTATCATTTGCTTAGTTGTTCAATCTTCATTTGTATGCATAACGTGAGTAATTTTCATTCTGCAGCAAGTGAAGATTAATTAGCTAGTTATTGTGTTGTACATAGTAACTAGCTAATTAAATTCGCCTGGTTATTGTGCGCAACACAGTAACTAGCCCCTTTTATTGGTTATAGGCCCATACAGCTGGCCTGAGTCTAGCCTACAGTATATAGGCCAGGTCAGGCCTAGCCCAAAATGGTGGGCCAGATTTGGCCTAATTTTTTTGTTAAAAGAAATATATATAAAAAAATACTTTGGAATTTTACCATTTTCCTGCGTATTTTCATGTTATTTTGATTAGTATCAAGCAACATTTTTATATTGCTAAAAATACAAAATCCGATATTAAAATACTTGAATTTCTAAAAAATTTTAAAATACAAAAAAAAATTAAAAAAAGAAAAAAATTTGTGCATATAGCCAATGGTCTTAAAGCTAAAAAATCATGGTTTTTTTATGTAAAAAAATATTTTAGCATGTATTTTGGTTTTAATAACAAGTTTATTAAAGTCAAGAGAACATTGACCAAAATTTCAAAAACAACACAAATTTTATTTTGTTTGTTTTTTAGTATCCGGGGTACGAATTTATACATAAAATATATTCCCGATCTTAAAACAATAATTGTCTTATAGACGTTAAAATGATTATGTTTTACCTCATAAGATAAAAGCCTTCTTATTGAGAAGGGCTTTTCCTAAATCATAAATGGACCAATATAATGAGACCTTAAATTTTTTATCAGACAATAAAATAATGCAGCTTACCTTAGATATATCGTATTTTGAGTGCTAATACCTTTCTTTTATGAAATCAATCTTCATAGCCAGTCTCTGAGACCAAATAGGGTTCCTAATAACTAAAAACTAGGTGGTGACTCCCTTTTTTTTTTTTACTAAAAAGAAATAAGAATTTCTTATCTTCCCATATTTGCCAGAATAGATAGACATGTCACACTTGATGATGAAGGTGGTGAGTGATCGCCGCACACGTGCAACGCAACTTTTGATCGATCCTTTCTAAAGGAAGGGGTATATATGTTATAAACTTATTGACATTACTTTGTGAAAACAAAGACATCATTTACATTACGAAGTCTAGCTTTTGAGTTGATTTCAACAAGACCATAAAGAGGATCTACTTTGATTCCTTTGTCAGTTATGTCATACCAATAGCATTTGAATAAAAACACTATATTTTGTTCGCTATAATATTGTAGTTTGATGACATCTTGTAATCTACTATAGTAGTCAACTTCAAACTCATTAGAAGTCGATCTCTTAATACAAACACCGCTATTGTACGTTTTTCTTCCATGCTCGTATTCTTCAATATAAAAGACATGTCCATTGATAAAACATCCGTTATAGCATTTGACTTTTCTTTTAGGACCCAAACTTAGTAAGAATAGTGAAATAATAACACTACCTCCCATTTGATAAACCTTGTATATCAAATACAATAATAAATAATAAATGGATATTCTATAATATTGATGTATAGTTAATTACCTTGCAAGAGATAATGAGTTTGCGATAGGACTTACATGTGTTTTAAATCATATGAAAAATTATTCATCTTGTAATTAAAAGATTTAGAATATGATCAGCTATGAGTTATTGGACAGTAAGTATTGTCGATGTTACCTGTAAGGTTATTTTAAACTATATGAGTTTATGATATCATAATATATAAAGAGTACACTCTTGACAAAGTTTAAGTAGAACATCTACTTACTTAATAAAATGTCTTAGCTCATCACAGTTAAATAAAATATAATTATGTGCCTGTCTGAACTTTATTTCAAACAAATATTTTCCCTTATAACATTTTTAGGTGTGGATCATCCAAGATTTGAGAATATTGATAAGTTCCCACTTGAAGACACTTCACCACCATTATCATGCTATGGAACATGGTTGATCCTCGTTCTTAAATAAGGTTTGAAATAGTATGAGATAAATGTTAAAATCTCATTAACAATATAGACCTCATATATTGAAGCCTCAACATGCGCCTTATTTTTAATCTTTTTTTTTTAAAAAAGTGAACAAGTACTTATATATATAGAATTAAACAAAAATTATCAATTAAAAAAATAAAAAAAATTAATTATAAAATATATAGCAACTGTAATATCTAACCTCTCGAATGGATACACCTATCTATATTAGACCGGTCCTCCAACTTTTACCTTAAAAGGTAAATATACAAGTAAATGCTCTATTAAGTCAAACAACGATGGAGGGAATATCATCTCAAGTTTGCATATTGCCTCAATGATATTCGTTTCAAACCTTTCAATGTGATTAATATTCAACTTGCTGGAGCATATATCTCTGAAAAAATGACTAATCCCTGTAAGTGCATCTCATATCTTATTTGGCAACAAATCACGAAAAGCTAATGGGATAAGTGTTTACATAAACACTTGGTAGTCATGACTCTTCATTCCATATACTTTGCATTCTTTCATATTAACCAACCTTCATATGTTCAAAGCATTTCCATCGTGAAAACACAGACTCTTAAGCCATTTGTAGACTAGTAATTGTGTGTTTTTCTCTAACATGAAGCTTGCTCTTGATTTTATGACTCATGCCCTATCACAAACCAACTCTATATTTTTACAGTTATAAAATAATAATAATAAATCCAATCTAGCCTTAATGTTGTCCTTTTTCTTCCCCTTTACACCCATGATAGTGTTGACAATGTTCTCAAATACATTCTTTTCAATATGCATGACATCAAGGTTATGGTAGAGAAGATGGGTCTTTTAATAAGGAAGCTCCTAAAAGATACTTCGCTTTACCCAATTATGGTTCAAACTAAAATTAGGAAACTTCTGCTTACATGATTGGAGACCAATCTCAATGTCACTATACTCTAATACAACATCATGCAATTCTTTATCAAAAAGACACGGGGTGCAACATCCTTTTCAACTCTGCCAACAAAGAAATCCTTTGTGTTCTTCTTGTACTTGTGATTCAATGGTAAAAAACAAGAGTGACAGTAAAAAAAATAAGTTTTACCCCCGTTTGTTAGAGTGAATGCCTTGTTATTTTTCATATAGTATGGACATGCTAGTTTTTCATGTATGCTCCAACCATAAACCATTTCATATGTTAGAAAATCATTGATAGTCCATATCAAAGCCACTTTCATAACAAAATTATGTTTCCTCAAGATATCATAAGTCAAAGCTTTAGAGGACCGCAACTGCATCAACTCATCAATCAATGGTCGAAGATAAACATCTATTTTTTCCCTGAACTACTTGGATTTGGTATGACCATAGAAAAAACATGAACTCCGGCCTCATACACATCCTCGGTGGCAAGTTATAAACGATTAGTATAACTGGCCAATAAAAATAAGAAGCAGCAAATGACTTGAATGGGTTGAATCAATCTATACATAACCTAAGACGCACATATCTTGATTCTACTAAAAATTGATGATGCACCTTATTAAATTGTTTTAATGTTTCACCATCAGAAGGATACACCATCAATCTATCAATTGCATCATGTGATTGGTGCCATGTCATATGATCAACAGTCGTTGGTGACATAAATAACCTTTATAGTTTAGGTGTGATTGGGAAGTATTTAAGTTTTTTATATGTCATGAGAGTCTTTCTCCTAATAGGTTTGTAATGGGAATGTCCGTATGTCATGCATTCGATCAACTCAATATTTTCTAGGTAGAATAACATATAAAAGTTCGGGTATATATTAATTTTCTGGTATCCTAAACCAAGGGGTTTCATCATGGACTTTACAACGTAGAGGTTCTCTTTTAGCCTATTCCTTTCAGGTAAAATACTTCTCACTTATTTGATAATCTTGTCATAATCAGCCTCACTCAACTCGTGATTTGACTAGATGAAACACCTATGTTATGCCCAATAATTTACTATAGTTTATGCAGCCTTTCCATAATGATTCGTCAGGATTTTTAACAGATAAAAAAACCTCACTGCATCTGTATTAGATTTTTCTTCTATAATTGGACATTCACTAATATTACTTTCATTCATCCTCATTGTATCCATAACCATATTCCTATAAGGATTACTGTTTTCATTTCCAATTTCATATATGTTGCTACCACTAGAAGTTGACCTAACCATCCTTTCTACCATGCTCTCATTATGAACAAATAGTTCTTCATATGCATACCAATATAGGTGATCCTTCATGAATCTTTTGGTTAGAAAATGCATCGTTACAACATCTTAATGTAGAAACTTTTTATTTTTGCACTTCTTGCATGAACACCTAAAACTACCATAAGTAAAATTCCTCGAAATACATTGCAAAATTAATAGAACCCTTAACTCTATTATAATAATTCATCCTCCGCAATCCTTAGGGTGAGTCTTGATATATCCATGAATGATCATGCATGACTTTTATCCAACATTTATAAAATTATGATGACAACATATATTAATTAATTATGTCACGATAAGTAAATTTGTAAAAATATTGGTTTACCTCGATATTATGCAACAAACTAACAAAAACTTATGTTAAATATTTATTATCAATTATCAACTATCAACATCTATACATATATATATATATCACAACTTTATAATATAATTGATAAAAATTAAAATAAACTTGTTAAAGATATTATTAATTATCCACAGGTACGAGTCCTTTTAGGTTTGGTTTTTTTGTTAAAAAAAATATACGCCCCCCACCTATTTTAAAATATACTGTGATATCCAAACCAGGTCCATCGTTGGGAGTTGGCCGCTTCATTATTTTATTTCGATAATAATTTATTTGATAGCGGAGCACCTCTGACAATGATGTGACTTTAGGAAGAAGAACTCGGAGATTCATTGGTTAAAGCTTTAGCACCAGCTTCAGATAGATCTTTGTTGAGCCGAAAGCCATCGTTTCCAAGGTCATCTTCTTATGTTGTTATATGCTTCATCATTAGAGCCGATATGTGTGCGTACAGAACAAGTCAATTCCATGAGGGCTTTATTCTTCCAATCTCTGTTATTTATTAAGAGAATGGAGCAGCCCCCAGTACGAAATAGAATGTTGGAGAGCATCATGGACTTGTCTTTTCCAGGATACCAATGTGAACTCATGGATTCTGTGCTCATAACGATTGCAAATGAATTCTTGTATGTCTTGAACAGTTGCTTGACTAAATCAGTGGCTGCTACTCTTGCAGTACAACCATTCCAGAGTGATTGAATGCCTTGATGTCCTCCCTCATCTTGTAACGGTTTATTACTCGAGCTGTTAGAGAGGGAGCTGGTGAGAACAAAGAGACTGATGAAGAGATAATAATGTTGATTGCCTTGATGTCCTCCCTCATCTTGTAACGGTTTATTACTCGAGCTGTTAGAGAGGGAGCTGGTGAGAACAAAGAGACTGATGAAGAGATAATAATGTTGATTTCTGATAGACAAACTCCTGTCTTGGCAAAGAGCTTATCAACAGTATCGAAAAGGATACCATCCATCTCTGAAATTTCATCCATAAGAGTTGCGTTCTTGTTTTGTGAAATAATTCCAGCACTTGATCTAGGATCAAGCTTCTGGTTTTCATGTTTGTTTTAGAATACAGGTATGATTGTTTTTTAAAGTAATTTTTTACCACAATATATCAAAATATATTTTTTATTTTTTAAAAATTATTTTTGGGATCAGTGCATCAAAACAATATAAAATATATAAAAAAATTAATTTTTAGCAAAATACAATTGAATTTTAGGGAAACGCGGTGCAACGTTCTCTTCAGCATCTTGATGACACTCATAGCTTAGCATATTTTTGAAGTTAATTTAGGTTTTAATTGAAAGAAATTAAATTTCTAGGATAAATTATGATTTTTTTTAGAGTTAATTTGGTCAAATCAAGGGTTTAATTGCATAAATATTAAGGTTTCATGGTCAATTCGAGACTTAATTAAAAAAATCCAAAACCAATAATCAAACTAAAAAAGTTGTGTAAATAGAACGGTTATAATTAAAACCAAATCAGGGGGCAAATTAAAAAAATAAAAATTTATTAATCAATTAAGGGTCAAATTACATAAATCAAAGACCAAGATCACTTTAAAAAAGATGACCAACTTCAGGTCTGAAGATTGAATTTAGTAGGGATGCAATTGATTAATTTTTAAAATTAAAATTGCAATTAAGAACTTAATTGAACAAATCACAAATTGAAGATTGATTTGGATTTTGACATGATTTTGCCACATTTTTCTTTTAAATGAACTGGCATATTTTGTCCAAAACAGCATCATTTCATTTATTGTTCATTAACAAAAAAAAAAGCTTAAAATAGTGTCGTTTTGAGCTACATTGTGGGTCTTCTTCTTCCTCTAGATGCACGAAGGAAGGGAAGAAGAAGATTTTTCTTCCCCTGTTTCTCACCACCTTCTCTTCTCCTGATGACCCAAAATGACACCACCCAAGGATCCCTCCACCTTCACAAAAACCTTTTCTCGTGTTAGAGTTAGGGGGGAGAGGTGTCCTTAGGGTGGTAGAGGAATGGCTAAATAGTGGCCACCCTGACCACCCTACCCCCATGTCATTAACTGAGTACGGGTTTAGGTCTCCTTTTCTTCCTTATAAATACTGGGGAGAAGGAGATAAAGGGGGATGAAAAAAAAACAAGAAGAAAATGAGAGAAAGAACATAAAAAAAAAAAAGAGAGGAAGAAAAACAAACCAGAAAAATGAAGAAAAAAATAGAGAAAGGAAGAAAAAAAGGAACAAAGTAAAAACAGAGAAGAGAAGAAGTAGTGCCACCAAATCTAGCCACCATCTCCACCACCGATGACAATAGCCACGTCAAGTAATCTTTTATCCTTCTCTACTTCATCTTCTATTTTTCTTTCATTTGCATGCAAAATGTAAGTAATTCATGTTCCGCAACAAATGAATAATTGGCTGGTTACTGCGCACAACAATATAACCATCTAGTTATAATCTTTCAGGCTAGTGTTGTCCCATTTTATTTTTTTTATGTTGGGCTATGCTGGTCCATTCCAATTAAATAAACCATAACAATATAAATTTAGTATTAAAATCCTTGATTTTCATCAACTAAAAAAATAAAAAGGAAAACAAATATTTTTTGTGCATATGACCAAATGTCTCAAAGCTAAAAAAGCATATTGTGTTTTTTTTATCATACACCAAAAAAAATATTTAAGCATGTATTATGGCTTTAATAACTAGTTTATTAAAGTAAAGAGAACATTAACCAATATTTAAAAAAAATCAAAAAAATATTTTTGTTTGATTTTAATACGAGAGATTGCAAATTTATACGTAAAATGCATTTCTAGTATTAAAAATATTTTTTTGTTAATTTGATTAGACTTTTTATTGGATCATAAAACAATTTAGCTTATCTTAGATAGAGCGTATTTAGGGTGCTAATAGACTAATTAGGGTTTATAGTAATCAAAATACTAGGTGACAACTCCCATTTTATATTTTACTAATAAGATATAAGAATTTATTATTTATTTATATTTTACTAGATAGCTTTATATTTATATTTTATAGAGGATGAATGATCGTCGTGACGTCGCACATATTTAACAATTACTATTATTATTAGAGGAACCAGACCCTAGAAACTTGGGTCTGGCTGGGGCACTATACCCAAATTTATTATTATTATTATTATTATTAAATAATATTTTTTATTATTAAAGAAAAATCATAAATTTAATATTAAAAAATAAAAATTTATAAAAATTTAAATTAAACAAGTTTAATATTATTATTTATATTATAAATATTATTTTTAAGTTAAATATTACAACAATATCCAAGGTTATTAAATTTATCTTTCTAGGTAAACTTAACGCTATTGCATATTAGCATTATTTTATATTATTTATGCCAAAAAACATTATCTCGCTGGCAGCTCACTAGTTAGTGAGGCTAAAAAGGTGTAAAGAAAAAAAAATAAATTTCGTGAGCCTCCAAGGGTACCAATGTAATTTTATTATACAAATGAATAGGAAATGACACAGAAAACCAAGGCCAAATGTTTTAAACTCTTAACGGAAAAGGAGTATGTTAACTGTATATTTTTACACGTAAATAATAAAATCAGCCCTAATAATTTTACGGATGATATTTATATCCCTAGAAAAAACAACTTTACCTTTACTACCGACGCAAATATTGAGTGCAATAAAGGGAAATAAACATTATAGTGTTTGAATCCACATTAATTCTTCTCCACTAGCATGAGGCTTTTTAAAATTTTTTTTTTGTTATATATAAATATATATACACAGCCCCCACCTATCTTGAAATTTCTGACAAGGACTTCCCCAGCCTTATACTGTGTAATCAATTTTTTTTAGGAACATTATCTCGTGCTTGCATGTGCACCTGCCGCCCATGTAACCCGTTCTCTAGTATAAGAGTAGGACCATAGTTGTTATGATCATAAACTCCCTCATAAAAGTCTCCGTCTCTCTTGAAACCCAATCTGTAGCCTATCTTTTCTTGTTATGGGGTTGTTCTTGGCAATGCTTCCACTATTGTTGTGCTATATTATCCTCAACCTTTTTAAGTTGGGATACCAAAAGAAAGACCAGTGTTGCTATATGCTAAGTTATGAGTGCCATAAAGCCACTGATGACCAAAAGCTTGATACTGGATCCTGTGCTAAAATTGTTACCCGAAACAAGAATCTGGGAATAGAAGAATACAGGTTTCTTTTAAGGACTATGGTTAGTTCTGGCATCGGTGAACAAACTTATTGCCCAAAAAACATCATGGAAGGAAGAGAGGAATCTGCAACTCATATGGATGCCGTTTCGGAGATGGATGGTATCCTTTTTCATACCCTTGATAAGCTCTTTGCTAAGACAGGAGTTTCTCCATCAGAAATCGACATTATTGTCTCTTCAGTCTCTTTGTTCTCACCAGCTCCCTCACTAACAGCTCGAGTAATAAACCGTTACAAGATGAGGGAGGACATCAAAGCATTTAATCTCTCTGGAATGGGTTGCAGTGCAAGTGTAGTAGCCGTTGACTTGGTTAAGCAATTGTTCAAGACATACAAGAATTCACTTGCAATCGTCGTGAGCACAGAATCCATGGGTCCAAATTGGTATTGTGGCAAAGACAAGTCCATGATGCTGTCCAACATTCTTTTTCGCACCGGGGGCTGCTCCATGCTCTTAACAAATAATAGAGCTTTGAAGCATAAAGCCCTCTTGGAATTGACTTGTTCTGTACGCACACATATCGGCTCTAATGATGAAGCATACAGCAGCTGCATCCAAGTAGAAGATGAACTTGGCCACAAAGGCTTTCGGCTCACTAGAGATCTACCTAAAGCTGGTGCTAAAGCTTTAACCATGAATCTCCGAGTTCTTCTTCCTAAAGTTTTGCCACTGTCAGAATTGCTCCGCTACAAAATAAGTTACTATCGAAACAAAATAATGAAGAGACCAACTTCTAAGGCTGCAGGACCTGGTTTGGATCTCAGGTCTGGAATCGACCACTTTTGTGTGCACCCTGGTGGGCGGGCAATTATTGATGAGGTTGGTAAGAGTTTAGCACTCAACGACTATGATCTCGAACCAGCTAGAATGGCACTTTATCGGTTTGGAAATACATCATCCGGCGGCTTGTGGTATGTTTTAGGTTACATGGAGGCTAAGAAAAGGCTCAAGAAGGGTGATAAAATACTAATGATCAGCCTTGGGGCAGGTTTTAAGTGCAACAATTGTGTCTGGAAAGTTATGAAGGACTTGGAGGACACAAATGTCTGGCAGGACTGCATAGATCAATACCCTCCAAAAGCCTTAGACAACCCTTTCTCTGAGAAGTTTGATTGGATCAATGATGAAAGCATGAATTTCGCCAGGATTGAAGATTTCCTACCACAACTCCAGTTGTTAGCATAATTATTATATGGTCTGTGAAGTTTGATTTGATCAGTGAAGAAAGCATGAATTTCTCCTGGCGTTAAGATTACATGCCATAAGGTGATAAATCCAGTTACTAGCATAATTATATATATGGTCTCATGCTGCGGCTTTAAATTAATCAGTCTCAAGATCGACCTTCCTTTCGGCCTCTCCATACGCGTGAAGTATTGCGTGGAAGTAAATTAGGTATAATACTGATGTTGCCCATTTTTTTGCAAATAAAATATGGTCTTCTAATTTATGTTACAATAATCCGTGTGAAAGAATACTGGTGTATTGAATCAGTTTTCGTGATCTCCATATAAAATCTAGTTATTCATAATTAGTGTACCTTCATGCATCACATTTGGATTCTGGATTGAATTATTACGATAGAAAATTGAAGTCTTTCTCCCTTTTTGTTTCTTATGATCTTTCTTGATCGAGATGGGCTCAACCTCTGTACATGGTTTGTGAGATCTTTCTCGCTTTTTGTTTTTTATGATCTTTCTTGATCTAGATGGGCTCAAGCTCTGTACATGGTTTTTGGGATCTTTCTCCCTTTCGAGATGTGATGAAGTTAATAGATGATTCTATATTCTGGTGCTGATATAATTTCGCACGCAGCTCATTGGCACGTGGTTATTCCTCTGTCGATGCTTTGATGTGCCGTGACTTGCTCATATGGATGCTATTCGGTTCTATATATGTTTATGCTAGGCCACTTTCAGATTGGTGTTTTACTACCTTTTTCATGTTCCTTCGCTCTTCTAAGGTGCATGCTAGTGTAGTTTTTTTGCCGCATTCTCGTGTTCTGACAATTTGGGAAGTGCTTGTTTGTGGAACGTGCTTCCTAGCTAGACATACAAATCTTGCTCTAGACCATCTTTCGCTCTAGATCATCTTGTCTTGATGCTGCCACCAACTTTGAATATTTGTACTTTCGCAGCTAGAATTTTTGTATGTTTCCATTTCATTATGTTGCCCTTTTTAGCTAGCTTTGATGGATATCGATCATATGTTCATCTAGCTTTTGTTCTCTTGTCTTCACGTGTTGTGGCCGCTTTAAAACGGAATGAGAAGGCTGATCACATGTGACTATGAAATTTAAGCCCAGTAAGATTTTATTTTGAATTAATTCAAAAATCTACTAAAACTAATATCTTATAAGAGTTTTTTTACTTAATTTTATTTAAAATAATATTTTTATTTGAAAAAATATAAAAATATTATTTTGAGGTTTAAATAATTCTGATTGAATTTTATAACTACATTGAATACCGTGCAAACACTCCTCATTTACAAATCAGTGATTGTTTCTCCTCCGGTATTCACACTTTCTCTACATTCCGAGGCAAGGGACAGTTCGTTCACAATATTCTCTCTTTTCACTTCAAAGATCACCTCTCACAATTATAGGGACCTAGTCCTTGTGTACTAGACTGAAACATTACATGGACAAGTTGCAGCAATTCTTCTTCTTCTTTTTTATTAACATGATTATTTAAAATTTATAAAACTTAAATTGATAATTTTTAAAAAATTAAATTAAACTTCACCTTATTTTCGTTTATATGTATGAACAACGGGATTCTGATCAGTTTAGAGAATGCATGGTTTATATTTGATAATGTCACATATGTATGAACTGTCCATGCCCATGTTTTTCCGCAGTCACAAAATTGATTGGAAGGTTGTAGGTCAGCTTTTAATATGCTTTAATAGCAGGAAAAAATAGGTAAGCTTTCATGGCCACGGGTCCACGTCAATGGAAGGATCACTCGAGAAAGATTTGATGATGTTGCTCTGTATGCAGAATAACTCGTGGTAATCAGAGAATGCAATCAAGGCTTTGAAATGAAAGAAAATCAATTTAGTTTAATCTTTGAACGGTAGTTCCTTAGTCTCCGATGCTTATACATGCATGTAAAGCATCAAAGAAAGTCTTTCCATGGTTGTGGTTTAAGCTGATTGCAGAAGGAAGAAAAAGGATTAGCATTGAATATTTGTTGGTATATTTGTTGGTGTACGTTAAAGAATAATATAAATTATATATTAAAATTTTATTTTATAATGTTTTAGTTACTGAGTTAAAATAATTCTGTAATATGTTATTAATTTTTTATAATCGAGCAATTATGAGTTTAAATCTCATCATCTTTATTTATTTGATAAAAATTAAGCATAATGTAATATGAACCTTATACATTTTAAATTCAAAGGGTTGTCTCTTAAAAGCATATATTAGAAAATAATATCAATTATATTTTGAAATTTTCTGATTAGTATTTAAAAGTGTATTTTTATCTAAATTTTATATCATCATATTGCACTTAAAGTATTATTAAATTCTCTAACTTAATCATGTTTTATAATAACAAGTTTGATAATAGTAAATATCATTAACTATTGAAAGTGAAAGGAAAAAAGAAAGGGATAAGTAAAAAAAAAATGCTTATTTAATTCAAATTGAAACACCATTTAGTCATTGGATCATATCTGAAATTGTAGATTTTGGATTTTAATTTGGTTTATATGGCTAGAAAGCCTTAACATAGGCTTAAAGCATTCATGAAGAGTCATAAACTTAATTTTTTATCATTTAGAAGTCCAAATCTTAGCATCAAAAGATAAGTTTGAATCTTTCCTATAGCCTAGATATTTGTTCACTATTCAGCCCATATCTCGAGTTCTAGAAGTTTAAATAAGTTGATTCATTTTTTTATTGGAAAGCTAAGATAAATACCCAAGACTTTCATGAAGAAGATCTATTCAAATTCTAATGTTAACAATGATATTTTATTGAGATAAGAAGATAAGAGTTATCACTAAGTTAAAAGTTGGTCACCTAATCAATAATTAGTCATCAAATCAATAAACTTAAATTTTAACATATAAAAAAAGGTATTTTTCATACATTTAGATATCATTATTTTTAGATCAAGATCATTTCTTTGTAGTTTTAATGTTCTAATTTTATTTCATGTTATAGTTTCATTAATATCTTATTTTTGCTTTTCATTTCATTTACTATACCTATATAATTATGTTCTTATATTGTTTATTTATGTTTCTTTTCTTAATATTTAGCTTAGTTTAATATGTTAAGGTGAAAATGTCTTACTAATGGTGTTAGGATACATATAAAATAAACTCAATATGGATTTCAATGTTTACATCCAAGAAAGTTTGCTATGAACATGTCTTATCATTTTTATCTTATTAATTCTTAATACCTTAGTTGTTAAATAATTAATTTAGATTTGTGTTGTATAACACTTTGTACAACAAATACTTAACACTTTTATAGTCAACCGTATGGTATAATCTACATTTGTGCTATGACAGAAACTTGATTTGTTGTTAATATAAGTTAACATCATAAATTTTTGACAATATTTAAAAGTTTGGTGTTACTTAAATGAGATAATTAACATAGTCATGTTAATAATTTATAATGAACTATTAATAACAAATCATTCAATTGGAACCTCTTTTGTGTGTGGTTTCTAGTTAAGTAATACAAAGAGTTTATATTATAATTATTTTTAATACCATTAGTAAATCTTATAACCTTGATATGTTTTTTTTATCGTTGTTTAATCCTCACATTAATCTTACATTTCAAAGTCCTCTTTAACTTATTTTTATCATTATTTTTATTGTTGTTGTTGTTTGTAATTTATATAGTTAACCTCCCTGTGATTCGATCTCGGTCTTGTTGGGTTATTTATTATTTTGACACTCCTGCACTTGAGATAAAACATTAATCTTTTGATCATGTCACCTTATCTTATAGCTTAAGTTATATATTGAGTTGACATAATTCTTTAACAATGGATAAGAATACAATAATGAATATTTCAATGAAAGATATTAAGAAGGTTATTCAAAATTAATTTAATTCTTTAAAAGATATGAAGGGAATGAATAGGATACATGTTGATCTTACATCTTCGATGGCTAAAGGTTAGGTAGGATGTGGTTACTTTTTAGTAATTACAAATTTAAAAAATTATAGAAGAAATTCTATATAATTTGATTAACTATTTCCAATAATTTCTTCTGAATTTCCTAAAGAAAAGTTTTTTATATGCAATCGATACTTATGAAAGCTTTGTTCACCTTTTGATTGATTTGAATTTTTTTTAAAAAAAAATTATCATCATGGTTAAAGGGTTTTTTTTTATTGCTATTCAAATCTTAAGTTAAATTATGGTAAGTAAAATTAAAACTTTAAACAAGAGAATGGAACTTTAAATATTAATTCAAATCAAGAAAAAAAAATAGTACCTCATTGTTTATTTATCCTTTTAAATTAATGTATGTATCTAACTAATTAACTTGAGCTCACATCGACTAATCCTATAAGTTTTAAAGTTAATGATCATTTAAGCATCCAATGACTTTAAGATTTATGAGACTCGAAATGATGATATCTAGGAAACAGACTCAGGACCTAACCAATTAAGTTGTACCCTTTAAGATTCTCATCCAACATTTATTAACAACACGAGTGTTGAACACTCCTTTTTAGTGTTTTCTTTTTTGTATTTTAGAAATCTATAAATAGTACACTTAAAATTATTTTATTGGTATTAGCATATTTTTCCCTGAAAATCTTGATTTCAAACCTCTCCTATATAATTAAAAATAAAATTACTTTTTTTATATAATTAATTAGTTAGAATACATCTAAGCTAATTGAATATTCATGCTAATAAAAAAAATTACTTATAATACAATTATAATTACAGAGATGTCTGCTACTTAGAAAGTGTTTGAGAGTATAGTTGTTTTTCGAAGTATTTTTTACTCGAAAATATATTTAAATAAGTTTTTTATTTTTTAAAAATTATTTTTAACATCAGCACATGATCTGATAATATAAAAAATATCAATTTAAAGCAAATAAAAATATTAAAATTTTTAAATACTAAAACAAATAATAATTATCCCTTTTGAATTAAGATCCAGTCTCCCTTGGAAGATTGACTTCACTGTAACTTAGTTGAATTTTTTTTTCTTTTCTTTTCGTTGCATGGCATTAGAAAGTTCCCATGAAAGAGGGCCACTTGGTTTATTGCACGTGAGAATTACTTGTATGGATTGGTTGTGAAGTTGAAATGTTAGTGGGGCACCACTAAATATTTTTTTTAAGTATAAAGAAAAGGTAGGTGAGATATTACGAGCAATTAAAATATTTTTTTATTATAATAGTAATTTTTTTAAATATGTTTTTTATTTAAAAATATATTAAAATAATTTTTTATTTTTTTGCAAACTCCGATTTAAACATAAGGCTAAATGCCTCTAAATAGTTCAAACTATGGGGACGTAGTGTTTTTTTTTTTTTTGGGTATTTTCAAGGCAGATCAATTACTATAAAACTTTATAAATCACGAAAAAAAAACATTTTAATTTCAACAAAAAAAATATCAATTTAATACCTCTAAATACTTCTTTTCAGAATTGACATTTCGTAATATTGAGGCATTAGATTTCCGTCTTATATGTTAGGAAATTAATTATATTCTTTTAATTTCTAAACTTTCTTGGAATTAAGACAATTAACATCATAAATTAATTTTTCCTTGTAGTAAGATGCATGTCAATTTTAAGTGCTGCGACTTTCTTCCTTTTTATGAACAAAAGCAAGCTCATTTTGTTGACTGTACTAGTGTTCTTCGTTCAGTTAGGAGTTGGAAGTTGGACATTTAGTCATGTATTAACAAGTGGTCTCTCTTCCGACAACAGTGCAATGAATATAGGCCGTAGTCAAATTTCCTCAGGCAATTTAAGCTGTGGTCCGCAGTCAATTTTCCTCAGGCTATTTAAGCTGTGGGACACCATTACGCAAATATTAGATAGATATTAAATTGCGAACCATACAGAGTCTGAAATCAGTTTATGGTCCACGGGAGTAAGTACTGACATGCATCGTCTTATTATTTTCTCTTTTAAAATACTTTGAAAAAAAAAATAATTATGAACTCAAAAAAAACAGAAAGAAAGAATATCCCCTTAAAATTTTATTAAAATCTAAAGAAAGGATGAACCATTGGGTGCATCAATTTCATTTTAGAATAATAAAAAAAAATCCTACAATATATTTTTCTTATAATCTAATCCTTTTATTGGAGGATACTCTTCGTCAACTATGTGTGTGTTGATGACATTGTTGAAACTTTAAATGATATATCATTTAAATTTGTAGTAGGTTTAATAATTGAGATTTATTTCTAAGCTTGATTCACTCCTAGAAAACTAGAGAAAACCAAAAGAATTACCGATGAATATTTTTTGTTGGTAATAATTATCGCTGGATATAATTTTGTCTCAAAATCTGTCGGTATATACCGACGGCATTTATCTGTCGACAAAACTATCGGTATATACCGATAAAAATATTCTATCGATATATACCAACCGTTTTACCGGCGGGGTATACAGTTTGTCTGGAAATATGCAACGACGTGGTGATATCAGACGATTTTACCAACGAAATAACCAAAGGATTCAAACTGAGATAGTTGTACAGTGACGTGGCACTGTCACCGATGGAATCACCGACATATTACTTCCATCGGTGATTCCATTAGAAAAAAACCATAATATACCCACCTTTTTGTCGACACTCTCTTCCTCTATTTTTCCTTCTTTTTTCTCATCCCACCTCTCCCTTTCTAAATTGTAGTCAACCACCCATCCCAACTCTTTACTATTTTCAATAAGAGCACTCAAGTTTCTTATATCTTGTACATGGTCACAATATCCATTTCTTGTAGATTTTATCATTTTTTTATAAGTAAATCTATCCTTTTTAGTTTTAATATTTAATTGTGAATTTCATTGTTTTAGTATATGTATTTTGTTAACGTTTGTATTTGTTTAATTGTTATTTGTCAAAAAAACTTGTAATATGAATGTATAATTTTATAGTTGTTATAGTTCGTTTTAGATTTTGTCAAATTATATTTGTTTGTAAGTTGTTGAAATTTTATTTGAATTACAGCAAATTAAATGTGTTGTGATGAAATAAATAATTAATAGCTTGTTTAACAAGTCTTGCTTAATTGTCATCAATTCTATTTTGAAGTTGTGATTTCTGTAAATTTATATATGTATAAATTTATATGTATGAACGTTGATAGTTGACAATTAATAATGAATGTTTAACATAAGTGTTGTTTTAGTTTGTTGGATAATGTTGGGGAAAACTATTATTTTTGTTATGTTTTATAGAGATTCAATAGAAGTCATGGATGATTGTTCATGGATGTATCAAGACTCACCCCAAGGATTGCAGAGGATGGATTATTGTAACAGTGTTCAGGGTTTTATTAATTTCATAACATCTATTCCAAGAAATTTTATTGATAGCGGTATTAGGTGTCCATACAAGAAGTGTAAAAATTTAAAGTTTCTACATTAAAATATTGTAATGATGCATCTTCTAACCAAAGGGTTCATATAGGATTACCTATGTTGGTATGCTCACGAAGAACTATTTGTTCCTGATGAGAGCATGGAAGAATAGGTGGTTGGGTCAACTTTTAGTGCTAGCAACATGCATGTAGTTGGAAATAAGAATAGTAATTCTTATAGGAATATAGTTATGGATGCAATGAGAATGAGTGAAGGTAATGTCAAGGAATGTTCAATCATAGAATAAGAACCTAGTGTAGATGCAACAAAGTTTTTTAATATGTTGAAAGATTCTAACAAACCATTATAGGATAACTGCACGAACCACCGTAAATTATCAATCATAGCACAAGTGTTCACTATCAAGTCAGATCATGGGTTGAGTGAGGCTGGTTATTAGAAGATTATTAAATGGACAAGAAGCATTTTACCTAAATGGAATAGGCTGAAAGAGAACTTCTATGCTGCCAAGTCTATGATGAAACCCCTTGGTTTAAGATATTAGAGAATTTATATATGCCCTAACTTCTGCATGTTATATTACCTTGAAAATGCTGAGATGACCGAGTGCATGACATGCAGGCATTCCCATTACAAACCTAGAACTGGTAGAGGGAAGAATCTCATGGCATATAAAAAACTTAGATACTTTCCAATCATACATAGACTGTAGAGGTTATTCATGTCACTGAGGACTGCTAAACACATGATATGGCACCAATCACACCATGCGGTTGATGGAGTGATGGTTCATCTTTTTAACGATTAAGCCTGGAAACACTTTAACAGTATACATCCTTACTTTTCAATTGAATCAAGGAACGTGCATCTTGGGTTGTGTATAGACATATTCAACCTATTCGGGTCATTTGTTGCTCCTTATTCTTGTTGGCCAGTCATATTGACGATTTATAACTTGCCACTAGAGATGTGTATGAGGTTGGAGCTCATGTTTTTATTTATGGTCATAGCAAGTCTGAGTAGTTTGGGGCAGAATATAGATGTTTGTCTTTATCCGTTGATTGATGAGTTGATGTAGTTATGGTCCTCTAGAGCTTTGACTTATGACATATCAAGAAAACACAATTTTGTTATGAAAGCGGCTTTGATATGGACTATCAATGATTTCTTAACTTATAGAATGGTTTCTAGTTGGAGCACGCAGGGAAAGTTAACATGTCCATACTATATTCATGCTAATAAAGAGGTGTAAAGCTTCTTTTTTTTTTCTATTGTCATCGTCGTTTCTTGCCACAACCACAGGTATAGAAAGGATTTCTTTTTTAGCAAAGTTAAAAAGGATGTTGCACCCCCGCGTCTTTCCGGTGAAGAATTGTTTGATACTGTGTCAAAGTACGTTGACATTATATTTGGTCTCCAATCAAGTAAGCAAAAGTTTCCTTTTTTTAGTTTGACCTATAATTGGGTGAAGCAAAGTATCTTTTTAGAGCTTCCTTATTGGAAGATCAATCTTCTTCATCATAACCTTAATGTCATACACATTGAAAAAAACGTGTTTGATAACATTTTCAATACCATTATGGATATGAAGGGGAAGACAAAGGACAACATCAAGGCTAGATTGGATGTAGCGTTGTTCTATAACTGTAAAAATATAGAGTTGGTTTGTGATAGGTTACGGGTCATAAAACGAAAAGCAAGCTTCTTGCTAGAGAAAAATTGATATTGATCACATTAACTTCCAGCAAGTTGAATGTTGATCATATTGAAAGACTTAAAAAGAATATCATCGAGACACTATGCAAACTTGAGATGATATTCTCTCCATTATTTTTTGACTTAATGGAGCATTTATCCGTATATTTACCATTTGAGGTAAAAGTTGGAGGACTAGTCCAGTACAGATAGATGTATCCATTCAAGAGGTTAGATATTACAGGAGTTATGTAATTTATAATTAAATGTTTTTGTTTTTATTTTTTTAATTGATAATTTTTTATTATATATATATATATATGTTTATATGCAGGTACTTGTTCAATCTTAAAAAAAAAAGTTAAGAAGAAGGCATATGTTGAGGCGTTAATATGTGAGGCCTATATTGTTGAGGAGATCTCAACATTTATCTTATACTATTTCGAACCTTATTTGAAAACAAGGATCAACTATATTCCACAACATAATGATGGTGGTGGAGTGCCTTCAAATGGGAACTTCTCAATATTCTCCAATCCTAGATGACCCACACCTAAAAATGTCATGAGGGAAAAATATTTATCTGAAATAGAGTTTAGATAAGCACACAATTATGTCCTATTTAATTGTGATAAGCTGAGACCTTTTATTAAGTAAGTAGATGTTTGACTTAAACTTTGTCAAGAGTGTACTATTTATGTTTTGTGAAACCATACACTCATATAATTTGGAGCAACCTTGCAAGCAACATCGACAATGCTTACAGTCCTATAACTCACAGCTGACTAAATCTCAGATCTTTCAATTAAAAGATGAATAATTTACCACATGGTTTAGAATATATGCAAGTCCTATCATAAATTCATTATCTTTTGCAATGTAATTAATTGTAGGCAATGTTATATAATATCCATTTATTGATTATTGTTGCATTTAATTTACAAGTTAGGTTTATCAAATAGAAAGTAATGCTGTGATTTCACTTTTTTTACTAGGCCCGAGCCTTGAAAAAAAAGTCAAGTGCTATAACGCGTATTTTATCAATGGATATGTCTTTTATATTGAAGAATATGGGCATAGAAGAAAGACATACAACAACAATATTTGTATTAAGAGATCGACTTTTAATGAGTTTGAAGTTGACTACTATGGTAGATTGGAAGAGGTCATCGAATTGCAATATCATAGCGAGCAAAATAGAGTGTTTTTATTCAAATGTTATTGGTATGACACAATTGATAGAGGAATTAAAGTAGATCCTTACTATGGTTTTGTTGAAATCAATTCAAAAGTTAGATACCACAACGTAAACGACATCTTTATTTTCGCAAAGCAATGCCAACAAGTTTATTACACATACACCCCTTCCTTTAGAAAGGACCAATCAAAAGTTGATTGGTTATCTATTTTAAAAACAAAACTTAAAGGTTATATCAAGTTTGTTCAGGATGAGAACGAAGACACAAGTGTGATGGATGAAGTCTTTCAAGCTAGTGAGTTGGTTTGTCGATTGACTTAAAAGAAAATTTGAATTTTTATGTTTTCAATGATTGTTTTAATAATGTTGATGTAGAGGAGTTGAATGTTGTTCCAAGCTCTACTCGTGGAAAAAGGAATGTTGTCGAAGAAGATAATAATGAAATTGAAGAGTGCGATGAAGCTAAGGATAATAATTTAATAGAGAATGAAGATGAAAATTTTGACTAACTAAATATGTTATTGTGTTATGTAATAATTTGAAACATTAAATATTTATTCTTCTTTAATGGTCGGCCCTTGTTATTGTGTTGTGTGTACTGTAAGATTGCAATTTACGATTTTGTGATAGGGTTATGTAAAAAAATAAGAAACATTTACAGGATTGTGCCACTTTCACTGATGGAGTCACCAGTAACCCATCAATATTTTACAAAGAGTTGAAAAACATTTATAGGATTATGCCACTTTCACTGACAGAGTCACCAACAACCATTAACCCGTTGGTATTTTATAGAGAGTTAAGAAAACTTTATGGAATTGTCCACTTTCACCGACGCCCAATAACCTGTCAGTATTTCACAGAGAGTTAAGAAACATTTATAGGATTCTACCACTTTCACCGATGGAGTCACCGACGGCCAATAACCCCTTAGTATTTCACAGAGAGTTGAGAAAAATTTATGAGATTGTGCCACTTTCACCAACAAGTATACTGACGACGTTATCGATGAAATAATTGATGGATTTATGCACATCCTGAAGCGTATGTATGTCTGACACATGTCTGTCTGCACAAATACTAATGGATTTTCTAATGGATCAAAAAGTCTAGCAGGATTTTCAAACTTTTTTGGTGCGCATTTCAATTAATTTATGACAGTATTACCGATGGAATTTAATGTCATCGACAACAATTAATGTCCGTCGGTAATACCATCAGAAAAATTGCTATATAAAACCCCCCCTCCCCCTATTTGGTTCTTTTTTTCTCTAGTTTCATTTCTCTTCTTCTCCATTTCTCTTCTCCACTCAGTTTATATTTCATTTTTGCAAGTGATTTTATTGTTTTGGTGATAGTTTTAAAAGGTATGTATTCTTTTTTCTTTATCTTTCTATTTTTTATTTTAATTATGATTTTTTTTTGGTGTTCTTTGTTTTGTGTATTGTTTGTAGATAAAATCTTAAATTTAACACACTATTAAGGTAAGCATTTTTTATTCCTAAATTTATTTAGAATTGATATAGTGTTTTTCAGTTTTGTGTATTATTGGTTTTGTGTTTATGTTGTTTTGTATAGTTTTTTTTTAGTTTTTTCATTTTATTTATTAATTTTATGATATTATTGTTTTTATTGCTATAATTGTTATTGGTGAATTTATGTTAAACATGTTAATTTATATATATAGAATTACATTTAATTAGTTTATCTTAATTTAGGATATTATTGTTTGTATTGTTATAATTGTTATTATTGAATTTATGTTAAAAATGCTAATTTATATATATAGAATTACATTTAATTAGTTTATCTTAATGTTAGGATATTATTGTTTACATGTCATTGTTATTGCTTGTTATTATATTTTTATATTTATATGTACACGATAATTTCTATTTTGAGGTTCATTAGGGTTGATCGTGTTAGGAATGATATTGATTTAGTTACCTTTTGCTTTTGACCATGTAATTATTTATAAATTAAGAGTCTTGTCTCCTAAAACTTGAAATGTAATATTAATCTGTAAATTTAAATGTATGACTTTAATCTAATGTTTGTAACTCTATGTACTAATTTAACAATGAATTTTCATAGTTGAAATTGATTCTTTTACTTGAATATCATTATATAATGTTATTGAATAAAATGATGTGTTGATGATGATGAGTTGGGTTGAGATCCAAGATGGTTGGATTAGGATGTGAAATAAAATTAGAAGTGTAATATAATTTTGTCGATAACTTGGGACCCCTTAGTATAGAGGAGACTCTGTTGATTTTTTTTAAATAATCAAAGTTAATTATATAATTATTTGTATAAATTTGTGTAGATGCGTAGAATAAAATCTATAGCACATCGTCAGAAGATGGTTACAACTAGTTCTTCTAGTAGTGAGGATGATGTATTTTTATATGTTGATCACATCAAGGAATCTATACCAACTTGTGATGTTGCCTCTTCTAGCGCGGTTTCACAGCGCAGAAGCGGTGTGCCTTCATAGCGAGGTCAATTCACCTGTAAGTACCCGACACAATGAAAGGATGAACAACTAATTAATATTAGTACTTTTATTTAATTTCAGGTTCACAAATATTTAGACTGCAAGGACTATAACATTGGTATTTAAATCATCGATAGAGATTTTGTTGTTTCAATAGAGCCAGGTTTCTAGATATCTTGAGTAGAAACCTAATACGATGCATGGTTTAAACGATTTCAGGTTGGTCTTAATTTTTAATTTCCAGCTTATTTTTAATAAATAATTTTTATAATTTCATATGAATTATGCAGAAAAAATTTATATGTTGTAAATTTGAGTGGGATAAGGCAGACAATAATGTTGTAAGGAGGGTATGAGAGAATTATGCAGCAACTAGGTAACATAAAAAATGATATTTATTTTTGTTTTATAATTTTATGTTTTAAATTCTAATTTGTTACTATAGAAGTAGGTTGCATAATTTTTGGTATGACACCCACAAACAATCAAAAAGACATGTGAGGGATAACGATCTTGAAGGATGGAATGAGGTGGCGGTTTGGTAGGAATTCAAACTGCCATTCATATTGGGGGAAATATGGACGGCATATATGGAGCATGTGATCTCAAAGCGGTTCTCACAGTGCTTACAATCCGGCATCGACAATCAAAACCGGCAAATTCATGGTTTGGTGACCACGCATATTAGCAGATTCATCCCATTCAGCGCATATGAAAAATGGATGGTAAGATTAATTTTAATGAAATATATTGTTAATTAATCTGTCATTCCTTATAATATATTTAACTTTCAACCTATTTTTTCTTTACAGGTTGTGTCTCTTAGATGTGAGCCGAGTCTAATGGAGTTGTTTGTGGAGATGCATGTGCGGAGTCAAGACCACCAAAAAGGGGTGTAGGAGTTCATGGACAACCATGCTCAACACTTCGTGGGATGTTCGTTCATTCATTTTATTTTATAAGTTATTATTTTCTTGAATTGAATCTTGAGTTGCATTTGATGATTTTTTTACTGACAGAATTTCTGGGGGACCTATAATAGCTGGTTGAGGGAGAGATATAGAGACCATCCTTCGACCTATCCAGATTTTGATCCAGATTTATGAATAGAGGTGGGATCATTTAGTGGATCTGATAAAAATTAGGTCTACGGGCTTCCCAACATTACGGCTGAAAACTTGCATTCGGCTCGTAATGTCTCAATCGTTGGAAGCTCTCTATAAGTATCAAACACCCAGTCTGAAAAGTTCATTGCCTTGAAACAACAATATCAACAACTCTTGATGAATTATGATGAGCTCTATCAAATAGTCATGGAGTTGAGATCAAAAATAGGTGATGATACTTGTGCAGTTTCTTTTTGGCCATATGGCCCTAGGAATAATCAGCCTCCTCCTCCAGCTCCATCTCTATTCTAGTTTAATTTTTTTTAAAACACATTAAATTTGTAATGAATATTATTTAACATTACTTTTATATTTTTAATATTTAATCCAATTTTATTTTTTATTAAGGTTTTTTACTATTAATAATTTTTTTTATATTTTAAATGCATACTGACGGAAACATTGACGAATATTATTCGTCAATATTTCACAGAGTTGGCAAAAAATTACTAATAATGCTATAATTACTGACGGATAGTTCATTGGTAATTACCATTGAAATTGCAAATAGATTTATTCCGTTGGTAATGTTCTCGCATGAAACGTTTTTTTAGGCGTGCACATATCTGTATGTAAAACTGTTGATGGGTGTTTTTTTTTATTTGCGATAGAATTAGTGATGGAAGTGGGAGTTACCGATGTCTATTATATTAATGGATGTTTTTTGTCAGTGAAACCGTCGGTAATTATTTCACCGATAAAGTCCATTCCTGTCACTGATGGACTTACTTCATCAGTAAAACTGTTTAATCGTGTATTGATTTTGATGTGGGTTTTATTTAAAAAAAACTTTTAAATATTTAAATTAAAAAGCATATAGATAAAATCTAAAAATATATACATCAAAGTAGAAGGAGTGGTTGGGTATAAATCAATTATCTAAGTTTTCAAATATGTTTTTCACATGGCATCCTTTAGACTTTTCTATTATTATTATTATTATTATTATTATTATTATTATGAGTAAATAGAAAAGAACGGGGGTGACAAACCAATAGTGAGGAAAGGGTGGCAAACGCATGTAACATGAGGAGGATAGAATTGTAAACCTACTACGGTTAGTGAGGTTGCTCACTTTCCATGAAACTTTCTCACGAAACTATTATCTTGTATGGTTGAGAATATAATTTTAATTATTTTTAAAAGTAATTTTTATTTAAAAATATATTAAAATAATATTTTTTATATTTAAAAATTTATTTTTGATATTAATACATTAAAATAATCTAAAAATATTTAAAATATATTAATTTAAAGTAAAAAATATAAAAAAATAAATTTTTTTAAGAACATTTTTAAAATACATAAAGAGCCTTAATCATCATATTATCTTGTAACATTGGTATGACCATGAAAAGATATTATTTATAAGATATTTAGAAGTATAATAATAGTTTTTTTTATTTTTTTAAAAAAATACATCAAAATAGTATTTTTTATTTAAAAAACTATTAACATGCTAAAATGATTGAACATATAGAGATATTTAATTTAAAATAAAAAAAATAATTCTTTTTTGTTGGCCCAAGGGCGGCCCTTTTTCCTTTCTTGTTTTCTTCGTCTTCTCCCGTCTCGGCCTCGGTGAGGCCAATGGTGTTCGGTTGATATTCTCTCTCCTCGTCTTCCTTCCTCTGTAAGCCTCCGTGGGGCCTTCTTCTTCTTCCTCCTCAGCTTTAGTGTTTGGTTGGGTTTAGCTCCCCCATCTAGGCTAGGATTTGGCTGGGCTCCAAGCCTATCCACCTCTTCTTCTCTGCTCCTTATCTAGGCTTGGTAGGACCTATATCTCATCTAATTAAGCTAGGGTTCAGTTAGGCTTCGAGGTAGCCCACCTCCTGTCCCCTCTTCTCCAGCCTTCGGTAGGACAAGCTAGGCCAGGCATGGAGCCAGGGTTCTATTGGGCTTAGAGCCAGGGTTTGAATGGGCTTGGAGGTAGCCCACCTCTTCTTCAGCCTTCAATTAGGCTTAGAGCTAGGTTTCCGTTGGTCTTAGGGTCATCCCTACCTTTTCTCTTGTCTTCCCATCTAGGCTTCAGTTGGGAGATTCAAGCTTTTGTTCCATCTCTCTCTCTCTCTCTCTCTCTCTAATAGCATTCTCATGGCTTCACTGTAAAATGGCATTCCTAAATATAATATCTCATATGCTTAGTTAAGGGCTAGAGCAGTTCCTAAAAACCCAAAACATTAATAACATTGGTTGTATTTGGTTTGGAGCACGAAAAGGTCATGCAGAAGACACAAAATATTTTGATTGATTTGCAAAAATACTGGTAAAATGCAATTTTATCAAAAAAAATTTGTAACTTTTCTTGAGATCAAAATATTTGTTTTTACAAAAATACTAGTTATAATATTTTTTATTTTTAAAAATTATTTTTGATACTAATATATAAAAAAATTTAGAAATATTAATTTTAAATATTTTTTTTAAAATTTTCTCAATTTCATTTAAAACACAATATCTAATGGAGGCTAATTTTTTTGTGGCAATTTGGTTTCGCTCATCACAAATTAAATTGTGAGTAATATTTTATATCCTACAAAGAAAATCATGAAATTTTGTTTTCCTCCGGCCTGTCATGTATTCTCTTTCTTACAATTAAATTTAGATCACTGTTATTAAATTCGGATTCATTTAACATATTAATTTAGTAATTAGATTAATTTGAATTTGTTAAAAGATCAGTAGATATAATAATTTGATAAAACTCAATTAATTCATGACCTGAATAAACTCAAATGAAACTTAATAATTTTTTTAAAAATATAATTTTTCTCTTATATTTTTTTAGTTGATTATTAATATTTTTTTAAAGTTTACTATATAAATATTAGAAAAATATTTATGTTTTTTCAATCTAGAATTTGAAAACCCTTATATATATACACTCTATTTTTTCAAAAAAAAACATTTCAATGTAAATTTGAAACCCTTTCCTATATATATTTTCTGTTTATAAAAAAAAAATTATATTTTTTTAATATGAGATAAAAAAAATTTGGTTTAAATACTTCAACTTAAAAAAATAAAATAATATTTTTTTTTGTAAATATGAGATTTAAAACCTTTTAGTATATATATCTTATGTTTATAAAAAAATATTTTTTTTTAATGTGAGATTTGAAGGTCTTTCGTATATATGTTATATATTCACAAGAAAAAAATTATATTTTTTTAATATGTGATTTAAAATCTTTTAACATATATATTTTATGTTTTCAAAAAAAAATTATATTTTTAATGTGAGATTTGAAATCTTTTCATGTACGTGTATTTTATGTTTACAAGAAAAAAGTTATGTATTTTAAATGTGAGATTTGAATCTCTTTAGTATATATATTTTATATTTTTTAAAAAATTATTTTTAAATGTGAAATTTAAAATCCTTTAGTGTATATATATAATCTATATTTACAAAAAAAAAGTTATATTTTCTCAATATAAAATAATTTTTTTTATAATATTATTTTAATTTTTATTATTCATAACATGTATAGTTTATATTCATATAGATTTTTTTTAATTTATTTATATAAAATATAAAAATTTTAAATTTTTTTTGAGCTGATTTATAAAATTAAAGACTTAATNAAATATATTAAAATTAAAAATAAATTATAAAAAATAAAAAAAATATTTCTTTAACATTTTTTTTAAATTTAAAAATAATCATTACAATGAACAGTTTTTAAGTAAAGAAACCAGAAACACATCGACATCCATGACTTATCACAACCCTCCACCATCACCAAGACACCATTCCTCTCTCTCTCTCTCTGTCTGGTTCATGGATCTTTCCTCAAACCTCCAACGGTCACATTTCTATCTTCCACTTGAATAATAAACCCCAAATCCCACTTCAAAACGGTTACTTTCCTTTCATTTCCTTTCTCTTCAAATTCCCACTTCAAAACAGTTAGTGTTTTCTCTTTCATTTCCTCTCTAAAAAGACCCTAAAATAGCGACTTTTCAACTATAAGTCCTCATTTTCTACCTTGAAAAACATGTCTAAACTCTGTTCGTTTTCTATGTTTGTATTGATACTGCTAGTGGCTTTTTCACTGCCAAAGTGTTTGATGGGCCAAAGGGGTGTAGCACCAAGGGATCTATGATGTGTAGCCAAGAACAATGCTGCTGATCAGGCACTGAAAGAAGCTATTAATTGGGCATGCGGACAAGGTGGGGCTAATTGTGGGCCAATACAACAAGGAGGAGCTTGCTATGATTCTAATGATATACAGAGAACAGCTTCTTGGGCATTTAATGATTATTATTTGAAGAATGGATTGACTGATGATGCTTGTTACTTCAGTAACACTGCTGCTCTCACTTCTTTGAATCCAAGTAATTGGATAGGATACTTTATATCTTTGAGTTAAACAGAATTTTGGGTTTCGTTTCTTTTCTTGGTTTCTGGATCTGTAAGGTTTGAAGTTTGGCTTGTTGTGGTTGGTGTTTTCTGCATTTTTGTCATTACATTATTAATTCTTGATTGAGCCTTGATTTATTTGTGTTTTTTAGTTTGGAAACATTGGATCTTTTCTGTTGTTTCTGTGTTTAATTTGTTAACGATTTGATTAGTAGTTACTCATATGCTAATTTTTCCGTTTCAGGTTTTGATAAATGCAAATTTACTTCCAGGTAATGCACTCGAATAGGTAAATTATAGCATTGCGATTGTTTTCGTTTTGTGAATGCAGTTTTGTTTGGGCTTTTGGGAAAGTAGATTCTATAAATGGCACTTGTGAAATCAAATTCTCCTTTTAAACACAAGCCAATATATTTGCTTTATGTTTAGGTTATGTTTGTTTCTATGGAAAGTATTATATAGAATTGAAAATGTAATATTCCTAAGGGAATCAAGAGAAATCTTTTAAACAAGCCATGTTTATTGACAGGATAAAAGATTACTTTCGGCCAATAACGAGGCCCAACATAACATGCACTACATTGTTCAACATTTTGCTACTTGTACAAATCCTTAACACACTTTGTTATTTGTTTTCTTAAGAGTAGACATTGATACATCCGGTGTGGATTCTGTAATGCAGCCTATCGGTGAATAATGGAAGCATTTATGCGTCAACAGGAACAATACAGATGGGGCCAGATAATGCAGATTTGAGCAGCAGCAATAGGGCTGGTGGCACATGGTTTTTGCCCTTATACACCAGTTATTTGTTTGTCGTATTTACATGGCTAATTCACTGACATTAGTGAAAGCGAGGTGTTTTTCTTTCTTTTTTTTTATTTTATTAGGCATTTAATAGCTTTGGTTTTGTAGGTTCCAGGAATCATCTTCCACTACTGTTATTAGCGCTCTGTATGTGAATCTATTTTCATCAAGAAAATTAAGTAAATTGAAGTCCTTGCTTTTCAAGTCTGCTACTAGATTGCTGTTAAGGCTCAGTTTTAGGATTCTTGGCCCGTGTAAACTTATGAGAAAGGATCTTAAAGCAGTTTTCAGCGCCTGCAATTAAGTATTTATATGTATTACAAGAACTGGCATGGGAAAACCATCATAGACAATTTGTGATTCCCTGTGGATTGGAATACAACAAGGAAATCACACCTTTGCTCTTGACCCAAAAAAATTTAAATAACAGGCCTTGGATGGTAAATGAGTGTTTTTACAGGAAAAATTAGAGTTCTTACAGGAAATATTAGTCATTCTTGAATTGATTTCGGGCTTCTCGATCTTTTCATAATTTTTTTGCTTGGTTAAATTGCTTGATTGACTTTAAAAACGAAAAAAAAAAACTTAATTATTGTCTAAGGGATTTTTATATCTCACCTTTTCAAGTACAGTGTATAGTAATTTCATCATTAAAAACAAAAAAAATAATTAATATCTCACCTTAGACAAAAAAATAATTAATTATTTTTATATCTCACCTTTTCAAGTACAGTGTTTAGTAATTTCATCATTAAAAACAAAAAAAAAATTATGGTCTAAGGGATTTTTGGAAAAAACTATATTTTTCTTATAATTAAAATTCTCCTAACTTGATCTCATGGGCTTATTAGTAATTTCACAATGTTTTTTTTTTTTGTAATACCTGTATGATCCTTGGAGCAATTTGATATTTTGATAAATAAAAAAGTTCCTAATTTGTGCATTGCATATATTAGTTGCTCTGTCATCTTTAACTTGTGATTTTAATTAACTCTCATAGTTAAAACCATTGTTTTGTCATGTCATTTGATTTCTCTTAATATCCTTCTTAAGATGACATACGTGGTCAAAGGACATATTTCACATCAAACTTAATGAATTCAATGACTTGAATTTTAAATTTTTTGAGCAATTGGAATGTTAGATCACAATGTCTTTGAGCAATTCAATTCTACATGTTTTACCCCATAAGAAATCCCAATTTTACGCTTTCTTCTCTTTCATACTTTGTTTTTTAATGCTTCTCTTTCATACTTTGTTTTAATAAATTATATAGGCCACCTTATGTATACACTGGAATCCCTAATTCCTTACTAATTAATTATGAGTCGTGAAAAATATTAATTAATTAATTAAATAGAAGGTGAAGAAAACAAAAGTAAAAGTATATCCTTACTTTCTACAATATGAATGATTAGTCTAACACTAGATATTGTCCTCGCTCTTCAATTCGAGCCGAGCAATATATATTTTTTTTTATGTAAAAATATTGCTAGGCTAAAAAGAATTTAATCTAAAGTTTAATTTGGATAAAGTGGTAATTTAAATAATATATATAAAAAATAATAACATTAAATAAATTTAAAAAACTAACTAAAAAAATATTCAAAAAAATTATATTAAAATTTATCCAAATTACCAAAAAACTTCATACTAACCCAATGAAAGAAAAACCATAAAATAGAATGAAACTTCTAAGAAAAAAGATAAAAACATCAGCTTTAAAAAAAAATCCAAGCAAACCTCCAAACTAATTTAATATTAAAAACTTGAAACTTATTAAATCATATAACCAAGTTTAATTAAGATGATTAACTATCAATCAATTTAATTTAATAAAAAAATCTAGAAAAAAATAAGGATAAAATTTGAGAAAAAACACCTAAGAAGTATGAAATTTGAAAAACAATCCCAAAAAAGTAAAATAAAAAATAAGCTAAAAAAACCAAGCAAACCCGATCTTGCAAACTTTTAAAATTCCAGATATAGGTTCATTTAAGAAACTAAACTCTCAATATGATAAAATTATGAAAATAATATTAATAAAAAAGAATAAAAAAATAGGGATAAAATTTGATAAAAAAATCCAAGGAGGATTAAATTTATAAAAAAAATAAAAATAATCTCAAACAAAATAAGTTCCAGTGAGAGCCATATTTGAAAGATTAAGAAACCATATGAGGTGAAATTGAAAAATATTTATAATTTAATAAATTATTTATATATTTTAAAATAATAGAGGTGAAATAGAAAGAAATTGTTGAGAACTATCTCAATATAATTAAATAAATTCACTGTTTTTTCCATGTATGATATTTCTAGTGTAATAACCAAAGTTATCGGCTTAAAAAGTTTATGTGGCTTGATATCCTCTTTTATTTTTTATCTTATTATTTTTATTTTTTTAATTTCATCGATGAACATTAATTTTTTTAAATTATTAAATAAATCAATTAACAACAGGCTAGCATTTATATAATTTTATTTAAAACTTGCGATGGGCAAAAAACCAAGTCAAGAGATTTCAAGATTTTTTTTTTGCCTTGGTTTAATAGTATTACAAAAATTTCTCCGCATTCCTAGTGGTTTTTTCTTTTAAATAACCTTATTCACGGGTCCATGAACCAATTATTTATACATGTGTTCGGTTTGAAGGTGTGGTTGATTTTTTTAATACAATCTTTTTAAAACACAAACCACATTTTATAAAAATAAAAAATACATACTTTTTATATAGATCTCATATTAAAATAATAGTTAAAAAAAACAAAAACACTCACCTCCAAAGCCAAACACCTCATATGTGTCCCATTCTATAAGCAACGGGCTGCATCGGCATGGGTATTCTATGGCAATGCCCCTCTTAGTGTTCAATCAAATTTGTCAGCTCAGTAGTTATTTAAATAATTATAATTTATTTTCAAAATAATATTTGAATGATTATTATTCAAAATTACTTTCTCTTTATATGAGAAACAACGACGCCTAGGATTTATTGACCCTTTTTTTTTCTTTCTTTTATTCCTAAATAATCTAATTTTTGGCAGAATCATTGGTTGAGTCTTGGTTCGACAATTGGACTTAATTATAGAATGATAATTTTGAATTCCAATTATTGATTGAATCTGTTTCTATTCTTGAATTTCATAAAAGGAAAAAAAAAAACTGGGATATTTCTTGATTAGTTGGTATTTAATATATACAATTCAACCCCTAATTAACTTTTTTGTTTTTCATGTCTAAATACTATATAGCATCCTTCAATCCAAGCTTCATGAGGCAGCCTCACTTTTTCTGGTATCTCGCTTTGAATAGAAACCTTATCACGAGTATGAGAGGGAGCGGACCGACCAGATAAAACCCTTTCAAATAGCCCCTTGCTTCTCTTTCCGCCTTGGCGCACCGCGTCGTCGATGAGAATGCCACCACCTTGCAACTTAGGAGAGGGAACGTAACCATTTGTCTATGCACTTAGCATGGAATGAGAGCTTCTAATTAGGGACACTCCTAGCCATTTCTTAACCCCAAGCATTCTTCAGTAAACAACACACTACATTGAAGCATATTCATCTTAGCCTTCCGTTTGCTGATAATTTGGGCCATAAAGAAATCAAAGGACCAATCTACTATTCATTGATAGTAATTAAGTGTCCAAAATCGACACTTCAGGAATTTCAAGATGGAATTGGAGTGGTGAATGAAGGTCTGTTGTCAAAAGAAAACATTCTAATTATTGTCGAGATAAAACCATCATACTGGATTCTAAACTCAATGCTTGGTTAGTAGATTTTAGTCATATAGGTGTTCTAACCCAATTTTAGTTTATTGACTTTTTAATTTAATTTTACAGAATTTAAAATATAATATTAAAATATCATAAATTTATTTTGATGAAAAATATAATTTGTTAGCTTACACGAAAACTAGAGATTATAATATACTTTTGTTATTTTATTCTTATCTTTAAGATTATCCTTGTTTTCTAGATAATGATAGTTATTTACTTTCAAATTTGATTCTTAATTAAATTCAAACTTCAAAAAAAAAAAGAATAAGTTTGATTAAAATTTTGTTTCTCATGCACGAAAGGACATTAACACTATAAATACAAACCTCAGTGCATGCACCAAAGAGAGAAAAAGAATGCAAGAGGAATAAATAAGTTTTCCTAGCAACGAGTGCCTACATCAACCTTGTAGAATGATATTTCTAACAATCTACTTGTAGAATGACACATGAATCAAGCAACTCCTTTATTAAGGTGACTAAACTCTAAACCAAAATGCATAAATAGAAAATGAACTATCATCCTCACATTATGACTCTTGAGATCTGTTTTAAATGTATGAATAATGATATGTAGTGAACTCATTGCTCATATACTCATGAAATGCATCTTTATGCAAAGACTAAACTATCATATTGAACGAGGCCAAAGTTTATTGATCTTAACTGCTTGCATTTGAAATGAGAAAAGGCTACCTTTTCTATTCCTTTCACACTCTAAAAAAGTATATCCTTTATGATACATTTTTTAAGCATGAATAATTTTTTTCATAAAAAATCCTGACTAGGATCACACCTTGCACTAGGGGCAAGTGAAAATTCAATGAGAAAATATGAAAAAACCGTGAGAAAGCTGTAAAGGAAAAAAAGCTCAAGAAGCTTAATGACTAAAGGGCATGCCTAAATCATAAAAAAAAAGTAATAACTAAGATAAAACGAGTATGCCCAAAAAAAGCAATGAAAAAAAAAAGAAGGGCAAATCAAAGAAAAACAACAAAAAAGAAGAAGAAATTAATGACATAAAGAGAATAACTGCTGATAGTGATCTTTAGTCTTTGAAACCCTGAAATACTTTTTGAGCCTTACAATCTTTTCTTTCATAACAAAAAACCTTAGACAACATTACATGCCTAAAAAAGTTCTTTCTAATCAAGCAAACAAACAACCTGAATTAATAAGCAATGCTCTTAAAATGCAAAGAGTATTTCTTTATTAGAGTCATGATATTAAGAACAAACTATTCATTATTATCCATACTGATAAAATAAGTGTTCAAAAAGAGACAAGTTTTTCTCAAACAAAGCCTTGAGCTTTTTTTCATGCCTTTCACTTTGGAAATCTATAAGAAACAGAAGGTTACCTCATGATACACTTTCTTCAAATACAAGAGCAAATAATCTCTTTTTGAAGAAAAAATTGAGTTGCAAGATTTCAAAAGCAAATGCTTTTAAACTTACATCAAAACAATTTTTGTTTTCAAAATGCAAGATCAAAATTTCAAGATTCATTCTAAACAAATATTCTTTCACAAAATTAAAAATGAGAGAAATGAGAAAATGATCACTTAAAAACTATTACTTGGCAGAGTTGCTTACAATGCACACCTATGGGCAATGACTAGTACAAGGGGGTAGCATTATGTATAGAAGAAAAAATCAATCCTTTCTAAAAAAAGAGATGAACATTTCCTATAACAAGATAAGGGACCATCTTGATTTATAAAAGGCAGCTTGATCCTTTCAATAAGTGACAATGAATGTTTTTATAAGTGAGACAAGGATTAATTAATGATCCTCTTAAATCATTTGAAAAGATGAAAAATTTATAACAAGCAAGTGGATCACGATGGGCACCATAAAGGCTAAGCTATGTAAATAAATCTGGGAAGACATTTACATAGGTCAACTCGAGTAGGCTAGAAGTTAAACAACAAAAATGACCAAAATTAGAGATAGAAAGTCGTCATCAATCAAGCAAACAAGAAAATTAAGAAGAAATGAGGACTTATATTTCAAATTAGGTAAAGATGCAAGTATATTGTTTAAATTTTGAGACATTAGACAATAAGTTTTGCAAACTTCGCTAGAGAAATCTCTGACAAGATCCATCAAATGGAAGGTCAACTTGAAATGGCCAAGTTTGAAATTGCTTTTGGAAATTTTTCATATTTGAGAAATTTTAACTTGGGCAGGCCGCCCATGAGAATTAGGCCGCAAAAAAAAAAATCTTTATATTTTTCCACTACCTTTTCTCAAATAAGGTAGTGCATTTCTTAACCCTACCCCCTTTTGAGCACGCCATTGAGCCATCGCCTCCTTTTAAGCACGCCTTTGAGTTATTGCCTCCTTTCAAGCACACCTTTAAGCCATCAATTCTTTATAAGCGTGCCTTTGAGCTCATTTCTTTTCGAGTGCACCTTCAAGACCTTAACCATTTAAGGTAGTGCATTTCCTAACTCTAACCCTTTTGGAGCACACCTTTGAGTGCTTGAATATTCTTTTGAGTGCGACCTTTACTTCTTTTTGAGTGCACCTTCAAGCTCTATTTTTTCTTCTTCTTGTTTTTTTTACTTGAGTAGGTCCCCATCACAATAAGACCCTTTTTTGTTTCACTTGGTTAGATCATTCATTACAATGAGATCATTTCTTTGTATTTTTCCATCTAGGTAGGTCACCCATTACAATGAGATCATTTCTAAAATATAAAAAAAATCAATAAAAAAAAAAGAAAGGGGAAGGGTTTTCACAATTATTCTTCTTTACAAAACTTATTATATAAAGTAAAAAAAAAAAAGTCTTCTAATGCTTTTGCACCATAAACATTATAAAGTGGGGGCAATTATTATAACCTAATTTTAGCCCATTATCTTTTCAATTTAATTTTATGGGGTTTAAAATGTAAATTACAAGATCAAAGATTTATTTTGATGAAAAAAGTGATTTGTCAGCTTGTATGGAAACTAGAGACTATAATATACTTTTATCATTTTATCCTTATCTTCAAGATAATGATAGTTATCTGCTTTTAAATTTGATTCTTAATCATATTCAAACTTTAAGAAAGAGAATGAGTTTGATTGAAACTTTGTTTCTCACATGCGAAGAGACTCTGATATTATAAATACAAACCTTAGTGTACGCATCAGAAGGAGAAAACAAATATAGAAGGAATAATATTAGTTTTCCCAGTAACGAGCTTTAAACCTGATAATCATCAATTTCAACACCTTTAAGATTAGAATTCACATCAAATCGACTAAGACACTTTCTTGAGCCATTACAAATCCCATAATGCCATGACTCTCAAGAAGAATTTGCATATGAAAATGCTATATGAGATAATATTTATCATCAAGCTTGACTGTTATAGCAGTAGAAATTATACAAAGCAAATAAGTAATAAGAGATTTAACAGTCTAGAGTTGAGGAGTAGTCACTATTTTTTAGAATGTAAAAAATAAAAGAGGAGAATCAAAGATTGAGAAGAAAGAATCTTGCAAATAATCAAAGAGTTGAAGAAGAATTTTGTGTGGATAAGAAGATAATGAAACCATAAATCATGATAGAAACCAAAGAAAGTAAAAGCAAAAGATCAGAAGATCAAGAATTCATGAGCTCTAATATCATGATAAGATAGCAAAATTATAGAGAAGCAAGTAAAAATGGAGAGAAGTAGAGAGAATTTTTGTGATGAACAAAAGGAGAAGAAACTACTGTATATTTCTTAATCATCTCTTTAACACTATTGTCGCATGTCCCTCGCGTGATGTTTATTGGCAATTTTTCATTCTTTTGCTTGATTTGTTCTTTGAGAGTTGTCATTTAGTATTTGACTGAAGGCTACTAAAAAAACTAAATATACTAGTCTTTGTTAGAAATTAAAGGGTAAGAGATTGATTGTAGTAGGGAAGGTATTATCACCCCTAGAGCACCTTACCTAAGGTAAGCTGTTTTGCGATTTGATGTGATTTAAAAATTGAAATATTAATCAAGTTCTAAGGTTTTAATAAATCAGTTATTAAATCCTAAAATATATGTAGAAATATATTCTTACATTTTTATGGAAAATATAATATAATTTTATTTGTCTTTGAGATATTTAACCATATACAAATTAATCTCTTAATTTTTTTCTTTTTTTAAATTTTTTTTATAATTCAAAAATATACATAAAAAACAAACACACAAACTAATATTACTTTTGAATTATGCTTAACTCACACCTTACTTTTACGTATTATAAAATATCAAAAGCTCAAAATAAATCGAATGTTAGTAATCAAAATATACACAACAACATTTGAAAATTACAAAAAGCATCGAGAATAGTGCTGAAAAATTTTGGGCATTCTCTATGATTGTGGTATAGTGGCGACGCGCCTCCTCCATGCACAACCGTCACTAGTGGCACGTGGGCTCACGTGATTAGTACTTAAAAGTGTATTTTTATTAAGGTTTTATATCATCATTTTATACTTGAAGTATCAATAACTCCTTAACTAAAACATGTTTTATAATAATATATTTAATAATATAAGATACCTTTAATTTATAGTAAAAATTCATTTTAAATATAGGCCTATCATATAAATAAAAGGATTGATTCATGAGTTTAAGAATTGAAATTGAAATGACAAAGAGATGACCATACTTAAAAAAGAGATGCCGGTGTAGTCTAAACCGGAACACTATTTGATAATTGGGTCATATATGGAGTTATAAATCTTGAATTTAGGTCTACTTTATATAAATAGAAAGGTAAAATATAGGTCTACAATTTTCATATGGAGTCCAAGATTTAATAAGGTCATTTTCAAGTCCAAATTGTAGCAATAATAAAGAAGTCCGAATCTGTCCTGTATCCCAAATACTATTTAGTGTTTGGCCCATATCTGGAGTTCTAGAAGTCCAAATGACATCCATTTTATTTCCTTGAAAAATAAGACAATTTCCTACAACTTTCATGTTTTCAAGTGGTTTCAATTTTAACATTATCAATGACGTTTTAGGTAGACAAAAGAAGATAAGGATTGTCACTAAGTCAAGAGTTAACCACCCACTCATTAATTAGTAATCAAATCAATAGTTCTCAATTTTGGCTTATAAAAGGAAGCATTTGCCATACATTTACGCGTCTTGATTTCCAAATCAAGATCATGCTTTTGTTTTCTTTCTTTGTATTTTTAAGTTTTATTTTTATTAATATATTATTTATGCCTTTTATTTCTTTTCCTTTACTTAGTTAACTTTTATCTTATTTATGTTCTTATCTAGTTTATTTATGTTTCTCTCTTTTATTATGTTTAACTAAGTTTATTATGTCAAGGTGAAAAGGTTATACTAATGGTGTAAGAATAAGTATAGTGTAAATTTAACATGGACTTTAATGTTTAATACTAACATGTTTTGTATTTGTTATCCTATTCATTTTTTAATACTTTGCTTGTTAAATGACTAATCTAGATTTATGTTGTATAACACTTGATGTAACAAATACCTAGAACTTTCATCGCTCAACCGTATAGTATAACCTACACCTGTGCTATGAAAAAAATTTGATTTATTATTAATATAAGTTATAATCATGAATACCTGATAACATTTACAAGTATTAGCATTAATCAAATAAGATAACTAACATAATCATGTTAATAATGTAAAATAGGATTAGAACCTCTTTTGTATGTGGTTTCTAATTGAATAATAAGAGTTTATATTATACTTGAAGACTGTAAGTCTGTGGTCACTGAAGTTGTGGTAGAGGAGATGATACTTCATGGTAAGGTTGAGAGAAGGCTGGGAGAGCAGAGGGAGACTATGGATAGGCTGGATCTCCGATGAGGACAAGCTAAGAGAGGAGGGTGATGGATTATTGAGAGAGAACTGGTTGAGGAAGGGAGGTTCTGAAATGGATGTTGGAATGGCTGAGGGGAGGGATGCGACAACTCTCCTCTGGTGGTCTTTTGGCCAAGGAAAGGGAAAAACTTTAGACGACGGCTTGGTTTTTTTAAAAAAAGATGAAAGCCTAAGCTACTACCTTTTAAAGAGAAGAGAGTTCTTTTGTTTTTTTTTTTGTACAAGAAAAGGGGATGGTCGACTCTCATTTCTAAGGGTGGCAGATGCCTGTGTTGGTAAAGATAGGTTTAGGGTTTTTCGTTTTTCTTTTGCCTAAAATTTTCTTTGCCATAAAATGTTCTCCTCCTTCAAATTTTTTTTGCCAATCGCCTTTTTTTTTTCACTGTAGCCTAGTATTTATAGGAGAAAGATTTGCTAGTTTCAAAACTAGTCCCTCACTTTTCCTTTTCTTTTCTTTCTTTTTTTTTAAAAAATTTTGATTTTTGATTTTTTTATTTTTAAAAGTGGTCAATATCAATGTTGACTCAACAATAAAATCAGTGATCGTAAAACTAACATATTTAAAATACTTTTAACAATTTAAATTCTTTAAGATGACATTGAAAATGCTAAAAATGATGCAAATATATCAAAAATACATTTTTTTAGGGTTTTTATTTTTTTCTATTTTTTTTATTTTTTCTAAAAAATTTATCAAAAACATGGGTAAAAAATTAGGTGACGACATATGCTCCCTCTTTACAATGCTTATGAAGCAAAAATTCCTTAATGTTTTGTATAGTAAGCTTGTAAAGAAAACAAAAGGTCTTCCTCACTTGTTAAGTAATCCACTCAGCCAAGGACTTCACTTTCTAAAAAAAAATGGTCCTATTATCATTAGTGACTTGTTCATTTTAAAGAAAACTGATCTATTTTCAAGGGTGACCTACCCACATATTCACATTGGTTTATTTTCAGGGGTGACTTGCTCATATATATTCATGTTGTTCTATTTTTTATAGGTGACTTGCCTTTTTTATTAGGTTAACTTGAGATCCCATCTGACAATCTCCTTTAACCATAACTAAAATTGGTGTGTAGCTCGGTCAACCTGAAATCCCATCTAGCGATTCCTTTTAACTAAAGCTAAACCTTATATGTGGTTAGGTTAACTTGATATCCTATCTGGCAATCTCTTTATCTAGAACCAAAAGTTAGTGTGCAGTTTGGTCAACCTGAAATCCTATCTGATGATTCCCTCTAACGAAAGCTAACTTTGTGTGTGGTTGGGTTAATCTAAGACTCCATCTGACAATCTTCTTTAACCAAATCTGGTTTAAAGATATATGTGTGATTTTATTATAATGGATGACTTACCCAGAAAAATGATGGTCTCATTGTGATGAGTGATTAATACTCAAAAGTGCATTTTTATCATGGTTTTATATCATCATTTTGCACTTGAAGTATCAATAACTCCTTAACTAAAGTATGTTTTATAATAATCTATCTAATAATATAAGATACCTTTAATTTGTGGTAAATATTCATTTTAAATGCAGGCCTATCACATAAATGAAAGAATTGATTGATGACTTTAAAAACTTCAATTGCAAAGGCAAAGAGATGATCAAACTTAGAAAAGACATGTCGGTGCAATCCAAACCGGAACACTATTCAGTAATTGGGTCATATCTGGAGCTATAGATCTCAGATTTAGGTCTACTTTATATGGCTGGAAAGGTAAGACATAGGCCTACAACTTTCCTATTGAGCTCAAAATCTAAAAAGGCCATTTTTAAGTCCAAATTGTTACAACAACAAAAAAGCATGAATCTGTCCTCCAGCCCGAGCACTATTTAGTATTTTGGCCATATCTGGAGTTCTAGAAGTCGAAATGAGCTGAATGTTTTACACAAGAAAGCTGAGACAATTGCCTAGAACTTGTATATTTTCAAGTGGCTCTAATTTTAACGTCATCAATGATATTTTGGGCAGACAAGAGAAGATAAGGATTGTCACCAAGTCAAGGGTTGACCATCTACTCATCAATTAGTCATCAAATCAATAGTTCCTAATTTTGGCCTATAAAAGGAGGCATTTGCCATGCATTTAGGCATCTTGGTGTCCAGATCAAGATCATGCTCTTGTTTTCTCTCTTTGTATTCTTTATGTTTTGTTTTCATTAATATCAAGTTTATGCCTTTCATTTCCTTTCCTTTGCTTTGTTAACTCTTATCTTATTTATGTTCTTATTTTGTTTATCCATTTTTCTTTCTTCCATTATGTCTAGCTAAGTTAATTATGTCAAGGTGAAAAGGTTACACTAATGGTGTAAGAATAAGTATGATATAAACTTAATATGGACTTTAATATTTAATAGTAACATGTTTTATATTTTTTATCTTGTTCACTCTTTAATACTTTGCTTGTTAAATGACTAATCTTGATTTATGTTGTATAACAATT